>VZQC01014462.1:443730-531683 GCA_009823505.1 Rhizomys pruinosus
CCCTTTCCCCCCGCCAGTGCTCCTCCCAAGAGGCAAGTTAGGTGAGTCAAATGGATCTATCTTCATAATTACATCAAATAGTCTGCACCAAGGATTATCATTCCTCTTCATGCCACCAGGAAAGCCTTCAGTAACTCTGCTTCATTGGATTGGAGAGCTGGCTCCAGAAACTACCAAGCCCACTAAAGAAATTCATCCTTCCAATTCTGTTTCTCTAGAACCACTCCTGGTACCAGAATCTGTATTAGTCAGGGTTCTCTAAAGAAACAGAAGCAACAGGACGAATATATAGATATAAACAATTTATTGATTTGTTCACGTGACAGAGCTCAAGGAGTCCAACAGTAGCGGCGCTACACTGGAGAGGCTGAGAATCCAGGGAACTGCTCAATTCACAAGGCTGGATGTCTCAGTAGTCCCAATCTGGTGCTGAAGGCCTGGTGGATTCCAGGAGGTCTGCTGGTCTCAGTACATGCTGGGATCCAAAGGGTTGATCACAGCAGCAAGACAAACTCACCAGTGAGAGAGAGGCAAGCCGCAGGAGAAAAGGGACCAGCTCCCTCTGCCATGGCCTTTTATACTGCCTGCCAGCAGAAGGTAATGCCCACATTTGGGGTGGGCCATCCGGGTTGAGGTGGTCCAATCCGAAGATCCTTTTTCTCTTATTTGTTCCTTAGTCCAGTCAAGTTGACACCCAGGATTAACCATCACAGTTGGTATGTGGGTAGAAGATCTTATTTTTCCATGTTAAGTAAGATTATTAAGTCTGAAAACAAGATGCTTTGCTCAATATGATTTCATTGGACATGTGTGGTGGCAACCCTTAGGTTGTCTAGGAGGCTCAGGCCATTATAAAGGAAAATAATTTCAGAATATTGGAATCTAAGTGGACATAGGAGAAATGCTCTAGTCTCAGATTTAGCCCTTGACCTTATAACTCCTAATGGCATGTGAAGTGAGGATTCCTTATGGACAATTGGAATTTATACAGATGGTTCCTGCCATCTTTGTTATTATGCACCAAAAAAGCAGTTTCAGTCAGCTTTACCAAATTAACCCAATATAATGGGGTTACAAATTCAGGAGGAAGAGGATAATTGGTTTTAGTTTGTCCTTTTGCTCTGAATGAAAATAGAAATTGCACTGAGAAACTCATGTTAATTAAAAGGTTGTTCTGCTAGAGCCAAGCATTCAGTCACTTAAGTCATAATGGCTTGATCTTTGTGTTAGATAGCTTTAGTTGTCAACTTGACACACCTGGGTAGAGGAAACCACAATTGGGGAATTGCCTCCATTGGACTGGCCTGTGATCATGTCTGTGGGGTACTTTCTTGATTGTTGAGTGATGTGGGAGGGCCCAGCCCACTCTGGGCAGTGCAGCCTGTGGGCAGGTTGTTCTGTATTCTGTAAGAAAGCAGGCTGAGCATGAACCAGGAGAGCAAGCTGGTAAGTAAGGTTCCCCATGGCCTGTGCTCCAGATTCCTGCCCTGAGTTCTGACCTTGGGGTCCCTCAGTGATGAACTGAGACCTGGGAGCTGTAAGATAAAATAAAGCCTTTCCTCCCCAAGTTGGTATTGGTCAAAGAGTTTTGTCACAGCAATTGAAAGCAAGCTAGAACAACTCTTGCTGGAGAAAACAGACCAGTTGTTAGAGATTTTTATTTTTGAGTTAAAACTAGACTTTTACTCATCTTAATTTTTTAGATAAGTAGTAATTTTTATGAGAAGTTGATCCTCTGATACATTGTAGAAATAAATATATTCACTCATTTAGTATTATGGCATGTGACACCACTCATATTCTAAAGAGATCATTTTCCCTTGAATTTTTCCCCTGCAAACAATATTTAAGTCATAGCTTTAGCCCTGAGTAAATCTAATATTCATGTATATGTAGTTTTAGTAAGTATGTTAAATATGAACATGCATTTTCTTTTTGCTTGAGAAGAACTTACTTCTTTGTTTAGGCACCAAAATGTTTATTTTTCAACCATATTTCTCCTGACTAGGCTGAATGTATGTTATAACTAACTTCATTTGGACAAATTTTATGAAAAAAATTACAAAATAATAAAGCGCATTTTATTCCAAGTTTCTAATGTTGAATGTCTGGTGACTTCTGTAAAATCTCTTTTGAGTGGATAAAATCACATGAAACCTTGTTAGCCTTTTATACCTGTGTACCACTGTGCCCTTAGTTCTTCAACATGCCACATGCATGTTTCTTCCATTTATTTTTCCTATAATAATTTCAAATTTTTACAGAGTAGTAGATACTTCCCTAAATACTAGTACAGATATATAAAGAATTCTCTATTTAATTTACCTATTATTGTGTGTATAGGATATGTGGAGGGGGTGTGTGTATGGCAAAGCACAAGAATGGAAGTCCAAGAACAACTTCGTGCAGTTAGTGCTCTCCTCTCATATTCAAGTTGGCTCTGAAGATCAAATTCAGGTTGGCCAGGCTAGTTCAGCAAGCACTTCATCTGCTGAGCTGTCTCACTTGCCCTTTAATGACCAACTTTCCAAAGTTTTATAAATCTACAAAACTTCATTTAGATTACTCAGCCTTAAAATGAATGGAAATTCTGACATCTTCTATAATATAGATGATACTTGAAGGCATTATACTAAGTGAAATGAGCCAGTCACAAAAAGACAAATACTATATTAATCCATTTATATGAGACACCTATAATAGTCTAAATGATGAAGATAAAAAGTAAAATGGGGGAGATCTCCCAAGACCACCTGAAGCACAGTTGAAGGAGAGAGAAAAACCTTCCATGACATAAACAAGATGAAAGAATACATGTCCGGAAAACCAACCCTTTAGAAAATACTCGAAGTAATTCAAAGGACAGAAGAAAGGGGCAACCATCCCCAGGCACCTAGAAATAGAAATCAATAAAAGTAAAAACCTAAACCAAAACCACAAATGGATAATAAGGCAAAAGGAAGCAATGCAAACCTATCAGTCATAACCTTAAATATTAATGGACTAAATTCCAGAATCAAAAGACATACACTGGAAGATTGGATTAGGAAACAGAAGCCATCAATATGCTGGCCACAAGAAACACATCTTACCTTCAAGGATAGGCACCACCTTAAAGTGAAAGGATGGAAAAAAATAGTCCAAGCAAATGGTACCAAAAAGAGAGCAGGTGTTGCTATTTTACTATCAGACAAAATAGATTTCAAAGTAAAAGAAATCAGAAGAGACAAAGAAGGCTATTACATTTTCATCAAATAACAATTCACCAAGAAGATTTCACAATTATGAATATATATGCCCCAAACACTGGTGCACCAAACTTTATAAAGATAATTCTCCAGGACCACAAGTCACACACTAACCCCAGTTCACTCATAGTAGGGGACTTCAATACCCCACTGAGCCCTTTGGACAGATCAACAGGACAAAGAATAAACAGAGAGACATCTGAACTGAATGATATGATACACCAAATGGAACTCACAGACATCTACCAAATATTCCAACCTAATACCAGAGAATACTTTCTCCTCAGCACCCCACAGAACATTCTCCAAAATCGACCACATACTGGGACACAGAAGAAACCTCCATAAATACAAAAAGATTGAAATAATTTCATGCATTCCATCAGACCACAGTGTAATAAAGCTCAGCATCAATACCAGGATAAGTCCTACTACCAAGTGTACAGATGGCCTCTGGAATGCCAGAGAGTGTTACCAAAGGCCACTAAACCAATAAAGCAAATATGGGTCTCCCTGAGTCAAGAAAGACTCCACCGTCAGCACCAGCTACACCTCACCTGCCTGGAAATACTGTGCAGCAGAGGCAGCCATGTGCCTGTATATCCCAAATCTAATTGGCTATTGGCTCTCCCCTTGGAGAAATAACCCATGGCTGATGCCACAAGCTTACATCCTCTACAGGTTAGGAGATGTTATAAGCCACAGTAAGACCCTGTCATATTTAACAGGGGGGAAAATTGTAATTCATGGATTAACATATCCAAACATGTGTCTATGCTAAAGTAACCTACCATAACTATTAGTGCTGCTTAAATACCTATATATCTAATTGCTTGTTCTTCATTAGTAGGATCGAAAGGTTATTCCTGGACAAACTGTCAGCCCATGAAAGGAAACAGCCAGAATTGACCAGAGTCCAAGTCAACAGCTCCAGAGAGAGTGGACTGTTTTACCTCTCATCCACCTGTGCCCCTTTTCTAAGCCTAGGGAACAACCTGCGGAAGAGGGGGCGTGGTAGAATGTAAGGGCTGCGATTGGGGTGAATGGTGAAACTACAGCAATGTAGTCTGGACACTCATTTGATCAACTTGATTGAACAAACAACCTGTCACCCCCCACTGGATGGTGGGGCTGTAGGTGTTTGGGCACAACAGCCTGCAGATAGGTTTTGCATGAAGGATGCTTGTACTCATGGATTATCACTTATAGCTAAAAATGAAAAAAAAAAAAACTGAGAGAAAGATGCAGGACATTATGGCAGAATGCATATCAGGTGGGGTGGGGTGGGAAGGCGAAAGGAAAAAAGGAACTAATGAAAAAAAAAAAAAAGTATTGAAATGCACATAGCATCAATAAAAAACTAATTAAAAAAAAAAAAAAAAAGAACACATGAATAAACAAACACACTTAAAAGATAAAAAAAAAAAGCGAGAAGAGATAAATAAAAAATAAAGCATTCCTGGAAACTAGCATGACAACTGACAATACAAACACAACAAAACCTATGGATACCTTAAAAGCAGTCCTAAGAGGGAAGTTATAGCCCTGGGTGCCTACATTGGAAAAACAAAAAACACACGTGATATGACCAACACTGCAGCTAAAAGCACTTGAGAGACAACAACAGATGAACCTAAACGCAACAGGATAGGAAGAAATAACAAAAATCAGAGCAGAATCAAATGAAATCAAATCAAAGAAAACAATACAAAAAAAAAAAATCAATGAATCTATAAAGTTGGTTCTTTGAAAGGATAAACAAAATAGCACAGACCTCTAGCCCAGTTAACCAAAAGAAAGAAGGAACAATCCAAATCAATACACATCCAAGATTAAAAGGAAATATCACAACCAGACAAGAAAAGATCCAGAAAATCAACGGGAAAAACTTCAAAAAACCTATACTCTTACCCAGTTGAAAACCTAGAAGAAACGGATGAATATCTGCAATCCTGGGAATCACCAAAAGCTCAACCATAGAACGGACCCTCGATCACTTACAGACCCCACTGTTAAACTATGGAGAAATGCGAGTAATAAGAAGCTTCCCAACTAAACAAAAAGCCCAGGCCCAGACGGTTTCATGGCAGAATTCTATAAAACATTCAGAAATAGACCTACAAACATTATTACTTAAATTGTTTAGAAGGGATACAAATAGAGGGAATTCTCCCAACTTCTTCTATTAAGCCAGCATCACTCTATTACCAAACCAGGCAAGATGCAACCCAAGAAGGGAAACTATTAGAACCCTCTCCCTAATGAACACACATGCCAAAAATTCTAAACAGGGTACTAGCAAATCTACTTACAGACCCACATGAAGAATTTCATCCATCATGACCACGTTGGATTTCATACCAGAGATTCAGGGAAGGATCAACATACGTAAATCAATAAACATCCTTTAAACGGGGCCCCATATAAATGTGACTGAAAGACAAAAACCACACCATCATCTCATTGGATTGCTGAAAAGCCTTGACAAAATCCAGCATCCTTTCATTGCTTAAAGTCCTTAGAGGGCAATTGGGATGGAGGGAGAATCATCCCTCAATATGTAATAAAGCCATATACAGGAACCCCACAGCCAATATCATCCTAAAGGGGGAAAATGAACAGAAACATTTCCTTTAAGGTAGGAACTCAGAAAGGCTGCCCCCTTCCTGTTCCACCACACCGCTTCAATATAGTGCTTGATGAAACACTTGCTAGGGCAATAAGGCAAGAAAAGGAAATAACGGAGTAGTAATTGGAAAAGAGGAAGTCAAAATCCCTATTTGCTGATGATATGATTGTTTTTACCTACGGAATGCTAATTAAAAACTCCACCAGAAAACTCTTTAAAACAATCAAAAGTTTCAGTAAAGAGGCAGGATACAATATTAACCTAAAAAAATAAATCATTAGCCTTTCTTTACACCAACAACAAGCTACTTCGAAGGAATTCCAGGAGACCTTCCCACTCCACAATCGCCCCAAAACTATAAAATACCTAGGAACCAAACCTAAAAACCAAACGACACCCCCGATCTCTACAAACAAAAATTTTAAACCTTGGAGAATCCCCAAAAAAGAACACAATTGAAGAAAGACATCCGAATGATGCCTGGAAAAACCTCCCATGCTCATGGGTTGGGAAAATTAACATTGTAAAAATGTCCATTCTACCCAAACTCTGTATAAATTTAATGCATCCCAATCAAATTCCCCAAGGGTTTCTTCACAGCTGAGAAAAAAAAGCCTTACATTCATTTGGGAAAAACAAAAGAGCCCAAATAGCCAAAACAACCTTGAGTCGTGAAAAGAGCAACACAGAGGGATCTCTATACCAAACATCAAAGTTACTACCGGGCTTTATAGTCTAAAAAACAGCCTGTTCCTGCACAACAAAGGACCTGTTGATGAAAAAACCTGAAAAGATCCCAAAACCTTAGCACATACAATTTCAAGCTACCTCATATTTGATAAGGGGCCAAGAAAACACCATGGAGAAAAGCAGCATCTTCAGCACGTGTTGTTGGCAAAAAACTGGATCACCACTTTGTAGAAGACTGGAAATTAAACCACTACCTCTTGCACTTTTACAACAAGGTCAAACTCCAGCTGGATTCAAAGACCTCAATGTGAAACCCCAAAAACTCTGAAGGCGATTAGAGACAAAGTTGGCAGCAGACTACAAGCCATAGGCGTAGGAAAAAAGATTCCTAAATCAGACAGGCAGCTGCGCAAGAATTAGGTCGGACAATCAACAAAATGGGACCTCATTAAACTCAAAAGCTTCTGTACATCAAACGAAACAATCAAGTGAAGAGAAATCCACAGCGTGGGAGGAAACCTTCACCGCAGAACATCTGACAAAGCATTGATTTTTCAGACTATATAAACTACTCAAAAAACACAAAGAAGAAAGAAAAAAAAAAAAAAAAAAAAAAAAAAAAAAAAAAACTGAACAGAGACTTCACACGTGATGAATTAGAGATGGCTGAGAACACCTTAAGGAAGTGTTCACAACATCACTAATCATTAAGGAAATGCAAGTCAAAAACCACTTACAATGATATCATCTTACTCCACTAAGGCTAGCTATGATCAACAAAGAAACACACAATGATACCAAGTGCTGGAAGAGGTTGTGGGGAAAGGGGAACACTCCTCCACTGGTGGTGGGAATTTAAACTCGTGCAGCCACTATGGAAATTAGCGTGGGGAGAACCCCTTGGAAGAATTTGAATGCACTTTGCCACCTGATCCAGCCATAACTCTCCTTGGCATATTCCCTCAAGACTCACCCCACAACAGAAATACATGCACAGCATGTTATTTCAGTCTTCACAATAGCACGAAGCTGGAACCAACCCAAAATCCCCTTCAACTGATGAGTGCATTAGACAAACATGTTGTACATCTACACAATGCAGCAGTAAATAAAGAAGACATCATGAGCTTTTATCATGAGCTTTGCAGGAACATGGCTGGAGCTAGAAGATACCATGCTGAGTGAAGTAACACAGTCCCAGAAAAACAAATGATGAATGGTATCCCTCATCTGTGGATGCTAGCACCAATTACCTAATTGTATGGCAAACTGAGCAACGTCAATGTGATCTGAAAACAACTGTGCTCTTTATATTGTAGAAACCTTAAAAAATAAACAACAAAAAAAAAGTAAAATGGTTGTTACCAGAGGCTCTCAGTAGGGACTTACTTTTCATAATGGGTAAAAAATTTCATTTTTATAAGGTTGAAAGAATTATGGAAGTAGGTGGTGGTGGTTGCACGATATTATAAAGATACATAATGGTTAAGAACTGTATAATTTGACATAGTTAAGAAAGACCAGAAAAATGGCTCAGTGGGTAAAGGTACTTGCCATCAAGTCTAATGACATGAGTTCAATTCCAAGAACCCAGGGTGGGATAAGTTAAACTTTTTTCTTGAATGGACTTTCCCTGTACTTTAGATGCAGAGATGCTGCTACTTAATGACAGGTAGAACTCCAGATCCTGCCACCCCTCCCAAAGAGCTTACATAGGGGGAGGCACTAAGTGCTAGAAAAAAACGGTGGAGGGCGGGTCATGAGTGCACAGTGCTCTCTGGGAACCCACCCTGTGCCATGGTAGGAGGACCTCCTGAGAGGCCAGACTGTTACAGATTTTGGGGGGCACCTACGGGAAGTGGTAAGTGGGAGACTCCCCCCATTAGCTCTGTAGGAACAACCCATTAAATTTGCTGACAATCCCCTAACTAAACATTCCCTAGACTCTGTTCTGGGTCTCAGGAGTCTGCAGGATGGAGGAAGGAAGCAGGGTGTTAATATGGTCCCTGGCTGCCATTGGGCAAGCATGTGCGCTGCTTCCCTGAAAAGGAAATACTAAGACACTAGGAAAAGTTAGAAGGAGAGAACTGATTCCACAAAGCTGTCCTCTGACTTCCATACTTGTACCATAGCATTTGTGCCCAAACCCCATATCATTCACACACAGAATAATAGAAAGTTTAGGGGCTGGAGAAATAGCCTAGCTGTTGAGAGCACCAACTGCGCTTGCAGAGGATCTGGGTTTGATCCCCAACACCCACATGGTGGCTAAGAACTGTCTGTAACTCCAATTCCAGGAGAACTCCAGTTCCAGGGGAATCCGAGACCCTCTTCTGACCTCCGCTGCATTGCACGACACAGGTGCACAAACCTACATGCAGACAGTACATTCATACACATAAAAAATAAATAAAATTTAAAAAAGTTTAAATTAGTTGAGATGCTAAATTTTATATGCATTTTACACAATAAAATAAGCTTTTACAAAATAAAACATCTTATTTTACATAATAATATCTTTTTCTAGTTATTTTGCCTCTGGTACTGTGGTGTTTGAATTATAGTGCCCCCCATAGGCTTTAAGTATTCAGACATTTTATCTCCAGTTGGTGGCACTGTCCTTGGAGGTCTTAGAAGGTGTGTCTGAGATGGAGGAAGTATGTCACTGGGGGCAGGCTTAGAGAGTTTAACAAGCCTCGAGGTCTCCAGTCTCTCTCTCTCTCTGTTTCCTATGCTCATTGCGAGATGTGACCCTCGGCTTGCTGCTCCAGCCCCGGCCACCATGCCACCTGCCACAATGGACTCTGATTCCCTGGAACCATCAATCGGAAGCTCAAATAAACGCTTCCTTTTATAAGTTCCCTTGGTCATGGTGATTTTATCACAGTAAAAGAAAAGTGACTAATACAGGTACCATAATTCAATGAGCCAAACACAAATACGAAACAAGCTATTCAGGATTTACTGCAATCAGTTGGTAAAGTTATATTGAGCCTCTTGCATGTGAAAAGTTTTTAAGGAGTACAAGAAAATACATTACAGTACTCCTGAACGTCTCTGGGATAAATAAGAAATAAAGGCCCATAAAGTTTAGCAAATAGTGAACTCATACAACACGAGCACTTCCAGTGCTTCCAGAGTTCCTTTGGGAAACTGTGTAAGTAGCTTTATGTCCATGGCTTCTCCCACAAGGCACAAAGCTGGGTTCAAGTCCACAGGTATGTGAGAGTTACTGAATAGAGGACTCGGTGGAAAGTTACCTTGCAGGGCAAAGGACCACACTCTGCAAAAGGTGAACTTATTCTGGTGTCTAAAAAGGTGAACCTAGGTTTTGGACTGGACTCAGGGAGGGGACAGTGGCAGAGCTGGTATGGAGACCTAGAAGTTATATGCTGCCACCCTTTTTGCTACAAACCTGACCACAAATTGCTTCGATTTCCTGTTCCTTGCTGTTTCATCCTTATATCTCCCTGATCATCTTAAAAACCCACTTAGCATTGTTGCTGTGATAATAAGACATTCCTACATGGTGGTAGTAGAGACGAACACAGGAATGCCATGTCTCCTCTCCAGACCATAAGGTATTTGGGAAACAAATTTCAGAACCCAAGATCCAGTGGTGGGTTTACTTATTAAAAGTTTCCAGGCAGAATGAGGCAGGATAAAGATTAGGCCATGGTGACCTACTTTTAATGCCAGCCTGTATGGCGGCTGAATAGGCTGTGAACACAGCACAGCAGAATGCTTTAGAACAAAGAGCACACAACATGAATCCTGTACACAGAGAGGCATTTGAAGCCTAAAAAAATACCCAAATATACAATGGCCTCTTGTTTAATTATAGTAATTATTCATCAGACTCCAGATGTTGGGAAAGGAAAAAAAACTTTATCTTTTTATGATTAGAAGCATGAATCCTTTCAAATGAGTGTGTCACTGAAAAGGAACGTATCTAATCATCAACTCACAGCTGAGAGAAGCCCAACTAAATAACCGAAGCCAATCCAGAGGCTTATTAAAAGAATTTGTTTCCAACCAGAGAGAGAAATACCTTCCATTTGGAGGAAATTAGCCTTCCAGAAAAGAAAGAAAAGTCAGAAGTACTAGGGGGCATTCTGGCTGCATCCTGACTTGTTTTACAGTGTGCCGTCAAGTGCTTGTCCAAACACTGCCGAGGACTTCGAAGATTATGGGGCTGTTACCCATTTTAAGGTGATGGGGAGGTCTGGGATGGATAGACCCTCTAATTATGCATCTCTGGTTTACAGGCTGAAAGAAGGTGAGTCCATTCCAAGCAGACCAGGCCTGGAAATCTGTCTCTGAGCACCACTCCTTAGTGCTTGTTGACCTCCATGCCATGAAAGAGAAGAGGACAAGCCCCTCCTTCCTCCCATTGGTGTCCAAAGACCTATCTGCACAATGGGGCTGAGGTGTGCCAGCTGGCCTCCAAGATGGCTTCCAGTGATTCTCCACAGTGCATCATTTTCTACTGTGGAGAAGGTGACTCTGCAATGAATAGGGTACTGTGGAAATTACAGTCAAAGTGTTCCAAGACAACACATAAAAGCTGTCACCCCCACCCCAGCTCCCATTCCAGTAGACTCAGTGACTAATGCAGGGCACCATGTGCTGTGAATCGAAGGCTGCTGCCCACACCATCCTTGTGAGTGAGTCACCTAGGAACTGGACCTTACAGGCTCCTAGTCCTCACATGACATCAGTCACAGCTGCCATCTTGCCTGCAGCCTTCTAGGTGACCTGAGCCAACATCACTCAGCAAAGCCTCTTTCAGATCCTAGACCCACAGAAACTACCACATTTATTGTTTGAAACCACTACATTTTGCATTATTGTGTTACTTAGGTAACTTAATTCTTAATTATATCCCTTTTCTGTATACTCTCTCATAATTAGAGCTATATATTTCATTTAGTCCCAAGTAATTACATAGTGCTAGTGCCTGCGTGTGTGTGTATGTGTCTGTCTGTCTGTCTGTCTGTCTGTATGTGTGTTTGCGTGTGGTACACATGCACATCATACATAGGCATTTTCATGTTGGAAGAGTGCACACATTACCTCTCAGGGGTACCAAAACATGTTATACTTACCCATTTCATAGGCTTTCCTGTTACAACAAATACCTCAAACATTTTCCTTCTCCATTTTTTTAATAAGGAAAACAAGGCCTTTGCAAAATACTAAACTTATAAAACATCTTTCAATCACTGCAATATGCAAGGGAATATGCCATGTATAAGAAACATGCATCTAGAGTATATACCAAGCCATTGTAAAAAAAAAAAGCTTGAACTAGGGATTACGCAGGCGTGTGCAAAATTAAAAGTCCATAAACGTGTGTGATACATACAGAAAGGTAACAAGAGATGGGCAAGAAATATTACTGGAAATTTAATTAAATAGAAGGCAGGACTTCAAACAACAACAAAGTACTGAGGAAGCCATTTCTAAATACAGGAGCTAGGGCTAGAAAAATGGCTCAGTGCTTAGAAGCTTGTAGAACTTCTCCGTGGGCTGCAGTTTGGTTCCTAGCACCCATTTCAGGTAACACACAACCACGAGCACCGGGGTGTAAGGCCCTCTTCTGACACTCATGGGTACCTGCACACATGCACACTGCTGCACACATACACATTTTTTAAAAATAAAATAAAATCTTTTTTAAAAAGGATACTCTATGAACTCAGGTAGTCTAGAGCCAATGGAGAGGGAAACTTCAGACTATGACTGTGTTATGATCAGGGATTTTTAGTTGAGTAGCAAGCAAAATCTAGGGAGGGCTCCTTAATTTGGAGTGACAATATCCAATAAATGCACTTCAAGAAATTGATTACAGATGAAAAGAACAAATTAGTGGGGGGAGTGGCTGAAGACACCCCAGTCATGAGGCACCATCTTGGTTTGCCAGCAAGAATGGAAGTATTGCAGAGGGAGACCTGGAAGCAAAGGATGGACTGTGAGGACAGGCAATGCTGACACCGTGGCTGCAGATGTGCCACCAAGGGACGGAGCACAGAAAGGTGGGCGGGATTAGACTAGCAAAGACACAAATGGTAAACCATTTGTTTGAGGTGTGAGCAGAAGTAAAGGTTAACAGAAAGGCTGCCAGGAGATGATAGGAGGGAAAAGGCAACTCAAACAGAAGCACAAGGTAGAGTTCCTAGGCTTTGACACGCTTTTGAGTCCTATTCAAGTGGACATTTATTTATTTTTTTTTTTTGAGACAGGGTCTTCCTGTAGCCCCAGCCGGCCTGGAACTCACTCTGTAGACCAGGCTGGCCTTGAACTCACAGAGATCTGCCTGCCTCTGCCTTCCCAAATGCTAGGATTAAAGGCGTGTGCCAACACACCCAGGTTAAAGATGGTTCTTAGCTGCCATGTGGGTGCTGGGAATCGAACCCAGGTCCTCTGCAAAAGCACTAGGTGCTCTTAACCGCTGAGCCATCTCTCCAGCCCTCTCAAGTGGGCATTTTTCACATGTTCAAACACATTGATTTCCATTGGAAACTGTCAGACTTGCAAATAGTCTAAAACCATTCTGTCACAGTCCAAATATTCTTCACCAAAGTAAATAGGAATATTGAAAGTCTCCATCAGATATTTTTATGAAAAAAATTGTGATTTTTTTTTATTGCAAGTGAGGCTTTTAAACAAACTGGATCTGACTGACTCTAATATTGCAACATGTTTTTAAACAAATTCTGGCTCTACCTCATCACATAGCTAAAGAATACTTAACCCAGTTTTCTAACTCCATCTTCCAGGCAGCTCCAGCAGGGAGACTGAAAACCTGTACACTAACTGGCAATCAGCTGATTGTGTCAAGTGCTCACTTTGATCAGTCAAAATGTACTCGTTCCCTGGTGCAGATGTGAGTTGTTCTTTAAGCATAACTTCAGATGCTTTCCACATCTCAAAGACAGAGTTCTAAAATACCAGTGCCAAAGCCTTTACAGAAAGCTCAGGTTTAAACAAGGGTCTTCAAAACAGACTTCGGGATTTTAAATTTTAGTCTGTCTAACCAGGAAGGAAATGTTCACTATACTTAGTAATACTGGCAAACCAGAACAGATCTTGGTATGATCAGCAGCAGAATATGAAAATAACAATAATGATATCAATAATTTACTGGGGCCTAGTGGCAAGGCTTTAAGCACTGTCGTAAAATAGCTAACTTTGTTCTTGTGATAGCACTAGAAGGGTTTAATTGAAATTTCAAGAGCCAAAGACTGAAGCTCAGCAAGCTGGGAGCCTAGACCCCTAAATATTAGGCTTTAAAATGGAATGTTTTCTATAGATTTTTGTAGTCATCACCTGTAAGAGTTTTCTACAGTTGCTACCACAAATGTACTGGCTTGTAGAACACAAGGCTGTAACTGTCTAAATCTTCCATAGTTATGCCTCTAGGCTCTGACTTCTGCCTCATTCTCCCAATATAAGGACCTCTGTGATTATATTAAGCCCCAGGATGAGTGTACCTACATTACAGTCACAGAACTAACAGCCTTCACTCTCCTCCAGTATGTAGAGCACTATGCTCCCTGTTTCAGACATGTATTGGGGCCATTAGTTATCTTACCCCGCTAATACTCCAGATAAGAAATCCCAAACTTCAAGTAATTTAAATTGCCCAAAACCAAAATAATAAGAGAAGAAAAAGGAAGGTATGCTTGGATGGGCAAAAGATTCTGAGAGAAGCGTCATATGCAGATAAGCCATACACTGAGACCCACTCTAATTCCTGACAGCTCCACGTGCCTCTTTGCCTCTCCTTCAACCTGTCACAGTCTATATAACCAAATTCTCCTTTTCTTTCCCTGTCAGCTCCACTAGGAAAAATTACACCTGCATTACTCTGCCCACCCTACCAAATTCACTATCATTCACTTGTACTGGAAGGTGAATTACTTGGTGTCATAAGATGTGCTCTTTTGCCTATTCCACTCAGGGAAGATTTCATGGGCTCTCAGTACCTTGTGGTAACTTCTGGGACCAATGCAAAAAACACTGTATCAGCACACAAGTGAGTGACAGGACTCACCAGAGAGATAAATGGCTTCTGGAAGACAGAGGAGTCAAAGTCCTAAACAAGAGGCAGAGCAAGGGTAAGCCAGGCAGAAGGAGAGATGGCAGGCACTCGTCGAACCCAGAGGCAGAAGTGAGTAAAGGTTGGTCTCTTCATACACTAGAGTCCAATAGGCTGTAGGAGTCCAGTGGGAGGGACTGGGAAGAGGTCAGCCAGGGTTGTAGGCACACAGTTGCAGGGGGCATCTAAGAAGCCTTAGACACATCAGGTAAGTCAGAGGAACAATGGAACATGCTAAACACGAGCTAGAAGCAACCAACAACAGGGAATTTGCAGGTTATGATCCTCAGCTACAAAGTAGAGAAAATAGACCACACACAGTGGCATAGGTGCGATCAGACCATCCTGGACCATCATGAGACTTTGAACCCCTCAAAGTGAAGATAGCACCACCCATGGTAGGAACATTGGGCAAGATTACATAGAACCAAGTCACTCCATGTAGGTCAAACACATGGCCAGTGTCAGTAAATGCTGACACAGAAAGTACGTGTGTAACCAAAAGTCCTCTGGAGCTCCATCCTGGAGGCCCAAGGCATAATTGCCCTAATACCCCGAAATTCCTTCTGGGAAGAGCAAACAATGCCCAGAGCCCTCCTCCCTTGGTCCTTACCACAAACCAAATCTGGTTTCACAAAACTGCAGTCTGGGAAACCAGTGAGTTTACTGGGCGTACTTCAGAGCAAATGGGTGAGGGTTTACTTATAAGAATATGGGTGCTCCCCTCCTAAGGCCCCACTGAAAGTCTCCATCCAGGAATGGATTGTGACTTTCCCATAGCCCCACAAAAGGGGGAGACCCCCTCCTCTAGGTTTCTTAAGTTTATATCCCTTAGCCCCCTCATGCAACTAGATAGTGTTGACTCGTTGGTTTGAAGGTGTGGCCGACTCTCCTTGCCCCTCCTTTCTTGTTGAGAGTAACTATCAACAAGCTGAGCTCTGATGATCCAAGACATGGGGTTGTAATGAAGCTTGGGAAGATGGCTCTGTCCATGGACTGACAGAGGACAGTCCTTTGCAACACTTGCATTCTTTTTTTTTTTTTTAAGCTTTGAAAAAAGATTTATTATAAGTTATGTGTATATGTGTATGTTTGACTTGGGTTTGTGCACATGTGAGTGCAGAGCCTGGGGGGGACAGAAGATAGGGTCAGCTCTCCTGGAGCTGGTGTTACAGGCTGCCGAAAATGGGGGTTGTGACCCAAACTCAGGTGCTCTGTAAGAGCCACAAGTGATCTTAACTGCTGAGCCATCTCCTCAGTGACTCAATACAATCTTTTAATTTCTCTTGGGTAAATATTTGGACTGGAACTGCGCCTGTATATCATTTGTCTTGTTATTACTTCTTTCTTTTCTTCATTTTTTTTAAACAATTATGTAATAAATTATGAGTCCAAGCATCCTTTCATGTAAAAACCCAACAATTGGGCAAAAGCAGTGTGCCCAACCCACACAGTCCAAGGAGGTCCACCATCCAGCTGGGGGGGGCTTGTATGTTCAATCACGTTGATGAAATAAGTGGTACAGACTATATTGCTGGTAGATTAACATGCACGCAATCACAGCTTTTACATTCTACCACACCCCATTTTCCTCAGGTTGTTCCCTAGCCTTAGAAACGGGGCACAGGTGGATGAGAAGCAAACAGTCTACTTGCTCTGGAGCGCTGTTGTCTTTGACTCTGGTCACTTCTGGCTGTTTCCTTTCATGGGCTGACAGTTTGTCCCAGGAATAACCTTTCCATCCTACTAATGAAGCACAAACAATTAGATAAATAGGTATTTAAATATTACTAATTGTTATGGTAGGTACTTTGGTATAGCCCCAGGATGTTTGGATGGTAAGTAATCCCCCCTCTCCCACCTGACCATTACATTTTTTTTCTGTAAAATATGGGACAGGGTCTTACTTGGCTTATAAATCTCTTAACCACTAGAGGATGTAAGCTTGTTGCATTCAGCCATGGGTATTCCTCCAAGGAGAGAGCCTAATAGCCAATTAGATTTGGGATATATGGGGCATATGGCTGCCACTGCTGTAAAGTATTTCCAGGCAGGTGTAGCTGGTGCTGATCTCAAGAGGAGTCGTGTTTGACTCAAGAGGACCTATATTTGCTTTATTGGTCTAATGGCCTTTGGGTAACACTCTCTGGTATCCCGAGACCAACTGTACACTTGGAAGTATGGTCTCAATGCATCTTTCCCTTGCTTACATCAGGGTCTTTGACAGCAGGGCCTAATCGCCTTCTCTTCTTGCAGGTGTCCCCGTTTACAGGCAAGAAGCCTTGTCCCTTTTTTGGGGGGGGCTTGAGAATCCCCTGGGCCAACCTCTCCTTGGTTTAGACTAAATCCATTGCTTATATCAGAGTTCTCCCTGTATTTAATATATTTGCTTAAGTGCATAGCTTTAAGGAGACTTTAGTATTAAATTTGCTTTCTGAATATAGAATAATTCTTTTCACAGTTCCTCTGTCTATAGTCAATTAAAGAAGGCAGTTTTACCGGTTTTATAAGAAGTTACCTCTATAACAGTCGGCACTAATTTACAGTTTTAGCGAAGACTTCCTTCATCATCATTTTTTTCCTTTTTCTATGGGGGGAAGTTAAGAAAGTCTCTCGTATTCAAATCTTGTGGCACCTAGAAGGTAAGTTTGTTAGGACTCATTATAAATAGTTGTTACAATAGGATCCAACAGAGGGGGTTTGATGTCTGTAGCAGTCTGAGGCTTTTTTCCTTTCAATATTCAGACGGGCCAACCTTTCTTGCTGGTACTTCCTGGTACATTCCTACACAATGCAAAGCTTGTCTTTTTTTCTCAGCCGGTAAGTTGGTGACATTTTGACATTTTTGACTTGTTGGAACCATACAAATCTTTTCCCGAAATAAGTTTTAAGATTTGAATTACAAAGTTTTTGACAAAAGATTTCATACACATAATCGTATCCACCCTTTTTATTTAGGGTTTTTTTTTTTTTTTGGTCTTTTCCAGACAGGGTCTCCCTGTAGCCCCAGATGTCCTGGAATTCACTCTGTAGACCAGGCTGGCCTTGAACTCACAAAGATCTGCCTGCCTCTGCCTCCCAAGTGCTAGGATTAAAGGCGTGTGCCACCACACCCGGCTAGGTTTTTGTTTTTTTGACCCATGAGTCTCAAAAAGGCAGTTGTATTACACATACCTATAGGCTGGAATAAAGGCGCAGATTTCATGAAATTCACCCAAGCTATTTTGGGTGACTGTATGTCATTAACTTGGGAAGCAAACTTGATTTCTTAAGTTAAATCATCCTACAGGTAAAAGAGAATGCTACAAGATGATACTATACAACAGAAAAATTATAGAGAACATTTGTATGTGCCAATCCCAAAGTTATTGTTATACAGATTTTAAGTAAAACAAATGTGGACAACAAGCAACACTTGCATTCTAAGTTAAGGTCAAAGCTGACTCTCGGTCACCGGCTTTCCCCCACTGCTCTGCATTCCGAATAGTGCCCTTTCTCCCTAAACAGTAGTGTGCTTCTAAGAGGGAGGTTCAAGGCACCTGGAAGGGTCAAAGAATTGGGAAACCAGAACGACTCTCAGGAAAGACTGGAAGGGACCGAGGGCACAAGGCGTCTCAGCGCCCTTAGGTCAACAACACCCACCATTACTGCTCTCATCCATCCCATCTCTCCTTGACTAGAAGTTTCTCCCTTTCTTCCTCTTTACTTATCAGCCCACCTTTCTTGAAAATGTAAAATCAATTACCTAGTCCTCCATTATACACAAATCTCCTTTCCACTCATATTTTAGTGTGGGTGTATCAAGATGTTTCCTAAATGCCCCCAAGAGAAATTCTAGCACCAACTATGAACAGGATTGCTGTGTACATAGTCCAGACACGGAAGTAAATGTTGCATTTAGCTGAACTTGAAAAATGTGGATCAGGAATGCCTGACCACATTGACCTTAGAGGATTTCTCATCTCTTCTTGATGGCTCTGCTGGTGAAAGAGCCAAGAGTTCCTGATAGAAGTAAGGATAAGACCTCCCTGGTCTCCAGAGTCTGCAGATGAAAGTTGTGTCAACCTGGAGCGAGTCGGGCCACAAGAACTAGAGGGGACCGTCTCCTCCGAGAACAGCTCGCTCCTGACAGCTACTGCTCCTTCAGGCGTGTTTCCAATAGACCATCAGCTTCAACAGTTCCCCAGAAGGACTTCGACACTCACGGAGCATGCTACAGCGTGGTTATAGTGTCTTACAGGGCAAGGACTCAGGAAAGAGATGCTTAAGGCAGAATCTTGGAGGAAGCCAACACAGAGCACCAGTTGCCATGTCCCCCCAAAAGAACCTTAGTGTGGGTTATAGGCGCTGAGCACTGTCAACCAGGACACTCTGGAGAGCTCATCCAAGCTTGGAAGCCTGGAGCTTTCATCAAGAATCTGTGATGGAGTCTAAGCCCTTGTGGTTCAGGTCAGCCATTGCCACACATTCTAAAGACTCCATCAGTGCTTGGTCTTTCTGGTCTGGGCAAAGAGGCTATATATGAAGTGAGTGAGTCCGTTTCTACCCTGAGACCCTGCCAAAAATAGGTATTGGTTCAAGTGTGATATAATGGTTCTCCAAGAAACTGAGAGAGCACAGAAGATTTCCTTGGTCAGGGTCCAGTTCTTCATAAACAGAAGCCATGAGAATAGAAGCCAAACATTTCTATAAGCAAGCAAGCTAGTCTCTCCTCCTTACTCAAGGAGTTTTGTAGCGGGGGGGGGGTTTGTCGGGCAGATTTATGGCACAAGGATGAGCATATCTGTGCCACTGTCCTGACAGCACAGATGTCACTGTTATAGGGGCAAGGAGTCTTTTCAGTTCTTGTCCTCTTAAAGAAAAGAATCCAGTCAAGACTCTCAAACAGTTTAAGTAGAAGTTAATTTAGCAAAATGAGTAGTCTGACGAGAGATAGGAGTCCATTACCCTGAAGTGGATAAGCAGCCCAGTGGGTTCCACACTGGGTGTTTTAAAGAAGTTTTTATGAACATGTGTGAGATAGAGCACTTATTCATGGGTTAAGGTGACCTTTTTCTTTCCAAATCAGGGTGGATCAGTCTTCTCTCTCAGGGTTTTTCTGTGATCCTCTGGAAAAAAAAAAAAACATGGAAAGTAAATGTTTTCAAAATCACAATGTAAATGATATTATTATATTTTTTTAATTTTTATTTATTTTTATGTGTATGAATGTACCGTCTGCATGTAGGTTTGTGCGCCTGTGTCATGCAATGCCATGGAGGTCAGAAGAGGGTCTCGGATTCCCCCGGAACTGGAGTTAAAGACAGTTCTTAGCTGCCATGTGGGTGCTGGGAATAAAACCCAGGTCCTCTGCAAGAGCAGTCAGCGCTCTTAACCACTAGGCCATCTCTCCAGCCCCTGTAAATGATATTATAATGATGTCAGGTCTTTTGAGGGTGTATACCCTTTATTAGTGCAAATATGTGGTAATTGGGAAAGTTGGCACCTTATTTCTTAGTAAAAACAGCCTCTCTGAAGCTCCAAGTCTATTTAACCATGAGAGGATCTTCTGACCATTGGAAGACACAAATCCAGCTGCAGTTTTCCTTGGTTATCTCATACCTAACTCCTTGCCTGTCCTAATGAAACATTAGGACATGGCTTGCTTAGGGATATATGAGGTGCTGTATCATGGTGGACATACAGGAGAGTCAGTCTACAATGGATGGCAAGGGAAGAAATGGGGGGAGAGGTACTGGTATAAAGATAAGTCACAGGGGATGTGTGATTAGAGAGAGCAAGTGTAGTCATGTATCTTGGGCAGGGTAGCATTTAGGAGTGTGAATGCAAGTCCTATTTATAACAATGCTAGGATACCGTGACTGTAACCATGTATTCTAGTTTGCCTTCTCTATTGCTGTGATAAAACACTCTGGCCAAAACCAACTTGGGGAGGAAAGGGAAGGGTTTATTTGTCTTATACAACTTGATCACAGTTCATCTTTGAGGGAAGCCAGGGCAGGAACCTGCCTCCAGGTGGTGAACTGAGGCTGCTTACTGGCTTTTTCTACCGGCCTGCACTCAGATACTTTTCTTATACAACCCAGGACCACTTGTCCAGGGGTGGCACCACACATGGTAGATTAGACCCTTTAATACCACTCAACAATCAAGAAAAATGCTTCACAAGACATGCCCGTGGGCCAGTTGGGTAGAGGACATTCTCCAGTTGAAGTTTCCAGGTGTCAGTTTGACACCTAATACTATCCTGTACCCCATATCACCCATATCACAAAGGATAATCAGATGATCCCAGACAGCCCATGCTTTAAAAGCTGTAAGTGCTTTTCGGGGGCAGCAATGGCATCTTCAGACTGCTCCATGACCATAAAGGCTATTTGCTCCTTAATTTTTTTTTTTTTAATGTGGTGACTAGGGACAACAGTAATCACAGGCTGGTGGTGATGTCTCCAGCATGGCACTGTTCACTGAGTGCTGAGCAGGTACTCTGATCCATGCCATGAGCCTGGCATTGAGGGCTGGTCCTGGCAGCAACTATCTGGAGGGGCCCATTTATGAAGAGCTGGTGTCGTGGTACAGGTTCTCCAGATATGCAGAGCAGTGAAATGCCAGAGCGATGGCCATGTGGGAGCCTTCCCCGAAGCCTGTGGTCCAGTACTGACGGCCAGTTCTCAGCATACTCTTGTACAGTCTTCACAAATTCAAATTTTAAGGTTACCTTAAGGTGGATTCCAGCCTGGGTGTTTTCTGGTTCTGTAGTGCTTGTATAAATTGAACTAAAGAAAAACAGAGGCAGAAACATAGACTAGAGAGACAGATAAACACAGGTAGAAAATGCATACAGCACCATATCCACGGCTGTCATTAGTTATGGGACCAAAATGGGGAAGAATGCTTTTTAACCCATCCTAGACAGTTTTATAAAATGAGGAAAACTGGAAAGACTTGGGACATGAGCAGTTGCCCCCCCAAAAAAAAAATTCTTAGATGGGATTTAGAAAATCTGGATTTTACTTTTGCATAATTTGTCATGATACATCAAAAATAAAAATAGCAAACATAGAATATCTACTATCCACCAGCTTTATCCTCCAGACCCCATCAAGCAGTAGATACATTTTATCCCTGTTCTTGAAGAAGTTGGCACAGTGAGGTTAAATAATCTGCCATAGGTCATATAGCTTGGCTCCTGAGTTTATGCTCTTAATGTTGGCCTGTTTGTAAAATAAGGTGATTAAATAAGGATTAAATAGGTCTCTAGGCACCTTTGCTCTATTACAGTCTGTGCCTCTCTGGGATTAAGTTTAAGTGAAGTGTACAGAATAGGCTTAGACAAGTATCTAATCTTCATGTAATACTTTATATGAAAACTGAGTTTTCTTTGGAAAACTTTTTTTGAATTATGTGTGTGTGTGTGTGTGTGTGTGTGTGTGTATGTGTGTTATGCAGTCTCTATCACAGGTATAGAAGTCAGAGGACAACTTGTGGAAATCAGGTCTCTCCTTCTGTTATGTGGACTACAAGGCTTGCACTCGGGCTGTCAAGCTTGCTGGCAAGCACTTACCACTGAGCCATCTTGCCAGCTCCCAAACCTAGATTTTTCTTGCGGCACATGCATTGCGCAAATTCATTTACGAGAGGCCAGGGAAGTCAGAAAGGCTTAGCACTGGTAACAGGGTGGTGCTCAGTAGTTTCCAAAGGCAGTTGCTTTACAGTCAAACATGGACAAGCACCCAAGTGGCGCTAGACTCAGCAAACTCATGCACGAACTCCTTTTCCATGACATAAGTATCTAGTTGAGCTGAGAAAGCATTTTTTCTAATCAAAGTGGAGTTCACAGCAAAGACTTCTCCCTGTTCTTTCTGCCTGTGGGAGGGAAAGTGATGGCAGATGACACTGCAGCTTGGCTCCAGGACAAGCAAAGTGGATTCACTACAGGCTCCAGTCTTTCAGAGGCCTGATCGCTCCAGCCTCAACCACATCCCTGCCATTTATAGAGAAAAAGCATCTTTAGCTCTACCACCCACGGCCACACCTGCATCAAAAGACAGAGAAACAAGAAGAGCATGCAAATTCTTCTAGTAAGTGTTATATGACACTGGAACTTTCCTGTAGAAATAAAGACTTAAATCAGTGCTGTAAAATGGGACAAAGATGGTTGGATCTCAATAATGAACTGGGGACATAGCAACTCCCATTGGTTCCTCTTCCCTGTGACTCTGACCCTGGGTCTTCAGAAATAAGGAACTGCCTTTCTTATTAGTACAGGGAGAGAATTTCTTGCCTGAGGCTCATCTACTTTGGGGGAAGGCTATGAAAACTGCTCCTCAGTTTATGATCTACTTCAACTGAGAGGGAAGGGGAAGACACGAGCAGCCTTCCTGTGTCTGGTGTGTTCTTCAACATGCCAAAACGCCAAACTTCAGGGTAATTCTCCCTTGCCTTCTTTGGCTCTTCCCTTGCATCTCTTTCCAGGTCAACCTTTTCCTCATATGAATGCGAGTGTACTTGTCTTTCCAGAAACATTGAGCAAAGACAAAAGCCCTAAACGAGTCTCTGAGCAGAAATTCTCCTATCCAGGCAATGAGGGCATCACTGAGGGAGAAGAGAGGGATAGATGGACCCCTCTGGGGAAATGCAAAATAGAAAAGACATTAAGGATGCTGTGACCCCGAAGTTGGTGATAGGAGAGAGTCTAGCAGGAAGGCGAAGGGACAGCAACATCTAAGCCTGGGCACGGCAGAGGTAGGCTGGGGATCCTCCTTTGTGGGATTTAATGTGGCACTGATAAGAGGAGGAAGTGATGGAGGAGGATGGGCCCAAACACTGGGCTTGTTTGCCTTCTACTTGTAGCAGGCCAACTCTTACCTACCAGGGATTTTACAGGGAATTAATACACCAAACTAGTGGTCACTTAGTTTATGTGATGGGTTTTTTTTTTTTTAAGCCAATGTTCTATTGAAGCTCTGCTATTGTACATTTCACACAAAATTATATTACAAATCAAATCTCAACCTATGCTCCCCTCCCTGCCCCCCCCACCAGAGCTAGTGCATTCTCCCAAACACATTTTTCATCTTTTTCTCAGTCTCTCTCAAAATTCTTGATGCAGAAGTTTACTGCGAGCAGTTCATCATTTCAATCAGTTCTTTGACCCAGTCTTTTCTGTTGTTATTCCTTCTAATGTGCATTACTCCAAAACATGCACAAATGCATGCCACATATATCATACGTTTTAGCATCTTCAGCTTATGATTTTTTGTTGTTGTTGTTAAGCTGAAAGATGTCATGTTTGAAGGCTCCTTCTTGGCAAGCCCAAACCACCATCAGTTCTGTCCTTGTGCTCCACACTGGGGTTTTCCCTTCCCATGGTCACCAAAGTAAGCACTGTGTCCTGTCTTGATCTTCCTGTACTGGTCTCCATGATACAGCCTGGGTAGTCTAACAATGGCAGTCTATACTCTGAAGAACTGGAAACCCCAGTGGTAGCTCAGTCCACAAGTTGGATGTCTCAGCAGTCCCCATCTGGTACTGAAGGTTTGGAGGATTCTTGGAGAGACATGAGTCTTCAGTCCATATTGGAAGGTTGAAAGCTATGTTTCATGTCTTTGAAGGATGGCAAAAGCAGTGGCAGCCACAGGGTAGCTGCACTTGCCAGTAAGACAGGCAAAACAACTGTGCTCTTTTTTTTTTTTTTTTGTCTTTTTATTAAGATCTCAAGTTTTATACCTGAAGTACAATTTCTCAGGATTTACAATTTATTTATGGTTATACTTTCTTTTTGGATGTTTAAGGCCACACAGTGAGCCCAGATTAACCAAGGTTTTTGTTTTCTCAAGGTCACTTGAGGATCTGGTCCTCAAGGGTCACTCAGGTTTTTTTTTGTTCCATCCACTTGAGGACAAAGTCAGGTCTTGGTAGATCAGGCTTCCTTTTTTGAAGCATGAGCAGACTTTCCTCTTTATAGACTGGACACCTGCTGAAGTCCCATCAGTGGATCTCCAAGACCTCCCTGCACAGGAGGACTGGTGACTCACATTTGCAGGACATTTCAAGAGATGCTCCCATGCATAGTCACCTGGGACTTAGTTGACCTCTGAGGGCAAGGAACAAAGTTATCCCTTAAGACCCTCGGCCAAATTGGGTGATGGGTTTTAACATAGCCAAATCAGAAGTTCATTGAAATGTGGTAGCTAAGAAGCCACAGATCTATAGATATTTAGAATCTAGACTAAGGAGAATTGGGGGCTTTAGAAAATGCAAAGACTTTTTGTACACTCTCCTAAATAAAAAGATGCCCCAGCTTTCCATCCTGGGTGGTTAGGTCATTCCTTGGGTGCATATGTAGGCCACTAGTTCCTCAAATGTCCCTAGGACTTCTATTCAGGGCTCAGCAAATCCTCAGTCATCAATATGTGCTCAGGATATTCCAACCCTATGGCATCCATACTGTATCTATATGTTTTTGATATTTTTTATAATTCTACGATGAGTACATATTACTTCAGAATTTAGAAGCATGCATGCTTAAAATATATATTTACCAAAAAATGGTCAGCCAAATACCATAATCTCTCTGTAATTACTGGATTAGACACAGGTGATGCAAAAGGAAAAAATATAGATGCTAGGGTCTTTCAGATAAGTAACACCTACACACCTTCCAAAAAAAAAATTAAAAAATGAAAACAGCCAGGTGTGGTGGTACACACCTTTAATTTTAATCCCAGCACTTGAGAAACAGAGGCAGAGGCAGGCAGATCTCTGTGAGTTCAAAGCCAGCCTAGTTTACATAGCAAGCCAGGCTCCAGGCCAGCTGGGACTAAAGCGAGATCCTGTTTCAAAAAGACCAAAAACAAAAACAAAATAAACAAGGACTGAGAAAAAAACCTAAATGTTCTACCACAAATGAGTAGATAAGAAAAATGTATGCACAATGGAATCCTGCCATTTGTAACAGCTCAGAAGAATCTGGAGATGACATGCTGAGTGGAACAAGACAGGCAGAGAAAGGCAAACACTTGCAGGCGCAGGCGCTCCCTTATGTGTAGAATTTAGAACAACAACAGAACAGAACAAACCCTGGAAGCATAAAAGCCAGCATGGAGTGGTGATTCCAGTGATGGAGGGCAAAGGCATGCTGTGCCAGGGCATGGACCTCCAGTAGGCATAGGCACCTCACGCACAGCATAGTGACTACAGTCCGCGATACAGTACTATGTGCTTGACCTCTGCCAAGTAGAAGACCTCCAGTAGGCTTAGGGACCTCATGCACAGCATAGTGACTACAGTCCGCGATACAGTGCTATGTGCTTGACCTCTGCCAAGTAGAAGACCTCCAGTAGGCTTAGGGACCTCATGCACAGCATAGTGACTACAGTCCGCGATACAGTGCTATGTGCTTGACCTCTGCCAAGTAGAAGACCTCCAGTAGGCTTAGGGACCTCATGCACAGCATAGTGACTACAGTCCACGATACAGTACTATGTGCTTGACCTCTGCCAAGTAGAAGACCTCCAGTAGGCTTAGGGACCTCATGCACAGCATAGCGACTACAGTCCACGATACAGTACTATGTGCTTGACCTCTGCCAAGTAGAAGACCTCCAGTAGGCTTAGGGACCTCATGCACAGCATAGCGACTACAGTCCACGATACAGTACTATGTGCTTGACCTCTGCCAAGTAGAAGACCTCCAGTAGGCTTAGGGACCTCATGCACAGCATAGCGACTACAGTCCACGATACAGTACTATGTGCTTGACCTCTGCCAAGTAGAAGACCTCCAGTAGGCTTAGGGACCTCATGCACAGCATAGTGACTACAGTCCACGATACAGTACTATGTGCTTGACCTCTGCCAAGTAGAAGACCTCCAGTAGGCTTAGGGACCTCATGCACAGCATAGCGACTACAGTCCACGATACAGTACTATGTGCTTGACTTCTGCCAAGTAGAAGACCTCCAGTGCTCTCATCAGAACAATACAAAACAAAAGCAAAGCCCAGGTGATGAACTATGTGAAGCGATACATCAGTTAGCTTGGAGATGGTGATCATTTCACAAGAAATAATCCGTTAAAACATCACACCGCATACCTTGTTCTATACTAATGTTTATTTGGCAGGCACTCCGGAGACCATTGACTTTCACATCTAGATGGGAGCTTATTCACACTCTCCCAAGAAAACTCCTTATTGTCCTGGTGAGGTTGGCTTAGTGGAGCAGCCACCTCTAGGGACACTGATGGTATTGGTTCATTCAGTTCCCTAGAGTAAGTGTTTGGATTCCTACTTAAACCAAGACTGCAGAAGACATTCGAAAGAAAAAAATATAGATGCCTCATTAGAGCAGTAGGCAGTGAGTCAGTTTCATAAAAGAAAATAGATAGATTTTCTCATCATAGAAAATGCTATTTTTTACTGAAAATTGCAGGTAGCAGAAATAGTGTTTTAACTTTATATTTTGGGATTCAACAATGCTAGTATATCTATGGTTGATTTTAAATATGGACATAGAATCCAGGCATGGTAGCACATGCCTTTAATCCTAGCACTAGAGAGACAGAGGCAAGCAGATCTCTGTGAGTTCAAAGCCAGCCTGGTCTATAAAGCGAGTTCCAGGCCAGCTGGGGCTACAGGGAGACCCTGTCTCAAAAAGAGAAATATATGTATAATATGTATATAACATATATAATATAGATAGATAGATAGATAGATAGATAGATAGATAGATAGATAGATAGATAGAAATAGCACCTAGAAAACAAATGTTTTAAATCTAAGTACCAGATAAGATAAAATTTATTTGAAGACAATCACAATGACCAAAATTTAAGAGGCAATAGTCTAGGACAACACACAGAAACCAATTGAACAACCATCTCACATGCAAATATAATTACCCGAAATCTGCAACAGTTCTGCCTTGGTCACCCTTCAATTACTCATCTTCTGTGGAGAGCATGCTCTTAAACTATTGGAGAAAAGAGGCAAAGATAATTATGCAGTTAAAAGCAGATGACTCCAATGAATGCAATAGGTACAGTGCATGTCCTAACGGGATTAAAATGGACTAACTTCAGAATCAGCCTGAAATCCAGGCTACCATGTATTGTTCCCACTTTCTTAATGCCTTCTTTAAGCAGGTTTAGTGTTCATTCACCCAGCTGATCTCTGACTAATACATTCTTTATTTCAGCCACCTATGAAGAGCAAGGCCATCATTTTCATCATGCCTCCTCAACAAAAACTGCTCTTAGTATCCTGTTTTCTGTGTGAGTTGGCACATGGGGTGGGGAAGAAAGCAAGACAAGAGTGTGGAGTTTCAGAGATGACAAATCTACCCCAGGCAACAATGCCATCCTGTCTTGGAGCACCTCGCCCCTTCCGGTTGTCACCCTGGTGTGCTTAATCACATTAAAGGCCCCTGAGAAATCCCTTTGATTCCCTGTCAAACAAAGGTGAGCAACAAAACAAGCAGTATGGTACAACTCCACACAGAGCTGAGGGGAGTGAGAAGCAACTGGGCTGGGCTGGACCTTGGGGGTCTCCCTGGTCCAGCCAAGGGCCCTCAAAGGTTTCCTGTGGCTCTGCCACTCTGGGTGCTGTGAAGGCTAGGGCTGATTAGTAACCAAACCCAAATTGCTGTCCTTTGCCATAGACTGCCCCTTCAGTGACAGGAAAATATGACAAATACTGGGGACGGGTGACATCACGGGATGGGATCTGACCTGCCATGTGGCAGAACTGTCTATACAGAGAACAGTCTGTCTCTTATGTAAACACAAGGGGCATTGAGTACAAGGCCTCATATACATCAAAAATATAATGGAGGCGATTTTTATCTCCCATGAATATTTAATACTTCTGAAAGCTAACCATCTGCAAATCACAATACCCCACTGCATGTGTGTGATTTTCTCTGTTGTCTTTCAAAATAAAGCAGCCTATTTCACTCTTCCTGTGGTGCCTTGAAAGTTGCTTAACTGTGCATTGATCCCTTTGATCTAATGAGTGTGTGTATTTTAAGACAAAGTCAGCACTGTGGCTCTCATCTATTTGCGTGAAGGGAACAGAACAAAGCGGGTGAAACCAGGTCGGTTTCCATTGTTTTCCTGCTGGCCTGTATCACAATTCACCGATGTTTTGAGTGCTATTTAATTTTTGCTGATGTCTTTTTATCTTAGGCTTCATGTGAATTTAAAAAGAGTTCCATTGATATGCAACCTACTGTGCATTATGATATCCTGTGCGCCCTGTTGCACCGCAGAAGGCTGCAGCTGCCTGCAGCTGCCTGAAGCTTAATTATGCATGCATGCATGCAAAGCCCAGATGCTCAGTCAAGAGTGCCTCAACTACTAGGGCTTCTCACTTGTTTTTGTTTGAATTATAATTGGGCAGATCTATATTTCTCAGCCTGTTTTCTGTCTTGAGCATGTGCCACTTTACCTCTTTTGCTACTTCTGTTAGACTCAGCTTCCTCACTAAGAAGCCCTTTGTAGCCGCTGAGTGTGTCTGAGGCCTGACAAGGGTCATTCGTGGGCTTGACAAATCCTTTTACCTATGCAGCAATTTTAAAATGTACAGAAATGACCCTAGCCCCAATAGGTTTTCCTCCAGATGGTTGGTAGCTTTTTATTTAAAAAAAGAAAAAGAAAAGGATACTTAACTAGAAGCTGGCATCTGGGTAGAAACAAAGAAGGCTGAGAGCCAGGCAGCTATACTAGAAAGGAGGCTCAGGAGCAGAGCTTTCTACCTAGTGGAAGGAGGGAACACAAACCAGCAGGCTGCACATCCTCTACTCGGAGAACCTGTGGGAGCTGTTTCCCACCTACCAACCAGACTTCAGTCTCCATGAATGACAAGCCTCCTATAACCTCAAGAAGCTGGGTACACCATAGCACTAGATATACGGGAGCCAGTGTTGCCTAGAGTTGTCCTTCATTGAGAGTGTGCAGAGGCGGGAGCCTCCAATGGAAGGTGCTGGCTGCTGTTTACACCATTTCTGAGGCTCAACTAGAGCTATCAACTCTGTGTTCCAAATAAGTATACTATGAAAAACAAAAACTGATTTCATTGAAAGACATGGTATTTTGTGATCCTAGAGCTGTTATATGTATGTGTACATGCATGTGTGTATATGTGTGTCATAGACTTGTGCTTAACTTCCAAGATTGAGCAGGCCTCTGTGATAAGATAATTTACCAGGACAATCTTAAGATTTACGGAAAAGCACTGGGTAAAGCTGGGTGTGGTCAGCACTTTGGAGGATGAGACAAGATATTCAGAACTTTGAGGCCATCATGAGCTACACAGTGAGACCTAGTCTCAAAAAAAAATTATAGATATATGGTATCTCAAGTGTGAAAGCAATAAATAGGTCTCCTTCACAGAGGAGTTGGTATAAGTATGTAACACTGTTGGGCACTTAATTATGTGCCACATAATGCAATGTATTGTTTGTGATAAAGAAAGGGAGAGCTTATGAGGTGGAAAGAATACTGAGCCACACATTTTTCTTAAATATTTTATCTATTTATTTATTTATTTATTTGTTTGTTTGTGTTTTTTTTTGAGACAGAGTCTCCTTGTAGCCCCAGCTGACCTTGAACTCACTATGCAGACCAGGCTGGTTTTGAACTCACAGAGATCCACCTGCCTCTGCCTCCCAAGTGCCAGAATTAAAGGCCACCCTGCCCAGGTGAGCCACACATTCTTGGGTAGATAAAATATAAAAACCTCTTGGTACACAGATCTGGAACTCAGTATCTTGTTTTCATATCTAGTTCTGTCATGCAGACAACATTGGTATTGGGAATATTGTTTACAAACTGGGAATCGCAATGATGCCTGTTTCACTTATCTGTGATGACACTATATCACCCTTAATAAAGGCAGACAATGATTGTCTCCTGAACTTAGATTCACTACCTCCCCCACTCCACCAGGCCTGAATGGTTTTCCACCACACTCTGTCAGAACCAAATTTCAGCAACCATCTTGACATTCTTCAGTCTGTGGAAAGCACCCACCCTGGATGTCCATCCACTGTCTGATTCAATTCTTCCTCTTCTACTACTGGTGAAGGAATCTGACCATTCTGCCCTGCACTCAGCAAAACCCATGGTAGACACAATCCCCTCCCCTCATTGCTGTTTCCTCTCAGTGATTTTTCATCCCTGCTCTAGATCTCAACATTTCCTTCCTGCATCACCAACCCAGCCGCGTCTCTCTCCACTACTAAACAATTGCACATCAGCAGCAGTCCCTCCCTGAATACAACAGGGCTGAAGAAAATCTGCCCAATCTCCTTGGCAGTGTCAGAATAATCTTTTCTGGTAGTAGTGACTGGATGATTTTAGGAGTCATTCTTCAGGCTGAGGAGATTGCTCAGTGGACAGTGGATAGGAGTATGTGCTGTGAAAGCAAGAGGACCTGAGTTCAAATTCCTAGTGGGTACTAGGAATGGTGTGTTCCTAGTTGGGCATGGTGTGTGTGCCTAACCCCAGTGTTGGGGGGACAGAGAAAAGCGGATTCCAGGAGTCTGATGGCTAGCCAATCTAGCCAAAATGATGAGCATCAGGTTCATGAGAAACCCTGTCTCAAAAAATAAGATGGACTGGCCTAGCATGGTGGCACATGCCTTAATCCCAGCACTGGGGAAGCAGAGACAGATATATCTCTGTGAGTTTAAGGTCAGCCTGATATACATAAGTTTCAGGCCAGCCAGGTTTGCATTGTGAGACATTGTCTCAAAAATACTAACTAACTAACTAACTAACTAACTAACTAACTAACTAACTAGGTAGTAAGCCATAGAGGATGAACTTGATGTCTCCCCTGACCTCCTGATGCACACACAGGTATAGACACCTGCACGTACCTCCGAATACAATACACACAAGTGCGCACGCGCGCGCGCACACACACACACACACACACTTAAAAAGAATTATTCAAATAAAAACCATTCAATTGAATGCAAATGCCTTTTTGTTGTTTGGTTTCAGATTATTTCTGGGATATTTTTACTATGCATCCCAGGCTGGTTAGGAACTAGCCATCCTCCTGTAAGATCTCTATAATTTACTATCTGTCCATAGTTCTCAAACTTCAACAGGCCTGAAAATCGCCTCCCTCCAGGGCCTATTAAAACAGATCGCTGGGCTGTGTCTTCAAATATCTGATTCTGTGAGTCTGGATTGCAGCCCAACAACTGTTTTATTTCTCTTTAAACATTGAATCCTAATACTTCTGATCTAAAAACTGTCCTTTGAGAACCAATGCAGTGTGTTGTACAATAACTTAAAAATAACAGGTAGGGCTGGGCGTGGTGGCACAAACCTTTAATCCTAGCACTTGGGAGGCAGAGGCAGGCAGATCTTTGTGAGTTTAAGACCAGCCTGATCTACAGAGTGAATTCCAGGACAGCTGGGGCTACAGGGAGACCCCGTCTCGAAAAGACCAAAAAAAAAAATAAAGAAATAAAAAATAACAGGTAGGACATATTATCTCCGGTCCTTCACAGACATACTGAACACTTCTAACACTCATAAGGCAGATTCTAATAGATTTCAACAACTGAAGTAACGTGTACAGGACTGCACTGATGGCAAGCTGTGGAGCCAGGCCACACACTGACAGCTGTCTGATTTTTTAATGTCCAAACATTCCCTGTTTAGGCTACTAGGCCACTTGGGCTTCCCAACTGACCAGTCATTGAGCCAACCCTGGATGTATGCTTACAGTAAATGTCGGTGTGATATAATGTATGCCAGTAATTAATATAGAAACATGATACAATTAATAGGATCTATAGAAGAGTGCCATTCTTTTAATATGTTACTTAGAAATAAAATCATTTCCTTAACCTTAGCAAGGTGGAAAATGACTAGATATATTGTACAGGTAAGGCCAGAATTTTCCTGCTCCAGATGCTTATCAGTTATCAAGAAAAAAATTTACATCAAGACTTTAAAGATATCTCTTACTCCACCAATGAACAGTGACATGCAGAAGAAGAAAGGACTCATGGGGAATGAATATTTATAGGTATCTAGACTTACAACGCTGACTTTCTAAACTGGATAGGTCTAGCACCTAGAAGTAGTAATTAAAATATCACCAGTTTGTTGCTTTCCCAACTCCTAGTCAGCAGCAATACTGAAACTCTTAATGTCACTATTACTGTCATGAGTCTATACACACAGCACAAAGAGCACCAGAAAACTTGTGATTTACACAGACCAGGAAAAGACTATCTGAAAGACTTTCATCTACCTCATGTGCTAACGACCTTTCTATTTCCCAATTGGAAATTAAATATGCTCACAGCCAGCACTTTTTATTAGCCTCTAATGCGTTACTATAACATGAATGTTAACTCGCCATCCGCTAATATTTGAAACAATTATATCATACTGCATTTTAAATTTGCAATTTAATGAAAGTTTACAGAAAAGTATAATCAAATAAATATTAAATTCCTTGTAGTAATGGAGAGTGTTTGGGTTCAGCATTAGACAAATCTGCCTTGGAATTCTTCCTAGTGTTTTCCAGGGCATTACTTGATTTTCATAAGGGCTGTATATTAGTTACTTTTCTCAATGATGGCCCAGCAAAATGGCTAGCAGGTAAAGGTGCCGCTGCCAACGCTGAGAGTTCAGTCCCTGAAATTCATATGGTGGAAGGGAAGAACTAATTTCCCCCAAGTTGTGCACTGATCTCCACTCACATTCTATGGCACACACACACACACACACACACACACACACACACACAAACACAACATATACACAAATAAAATACAATAAAAATTATTTTAAATTACATTTTTAAATATTTTATTTATTTTATTTTATGTGTATGAGTGTATTGCCTGAATGTATGAAAATGCAGGCAATACATGTAGTGGCCATGAAGGTCAAAAAAGTTCTTCAGATCCCCTGGAACTTGAGTGAGGAAGGTTGTTAGCTTCCATGTTGATGCTAGGAACTAAACCTGGGTCCTTTGCAAGAGCCCTTAACTGCTTAGCCATCCTTCCAGCCCCAAAGAGTGTATTTATTTCTGGGTTTTGGTTTTTATTTTTTATTTTGGTCTTTTTTGAGACAGGGTCTCCCTATAACCCCAGCTGGCCTGGAACTCACTATGTATACCAGGCTGGCCTTGAACTCACAGGGCTCCTGTCTCTTGGATTAAAGATAAATAGATAGATGATAGATGATAGATAGATAGATAGATAGATAGATAGATAGATAGATAGATGATAGATAGACGGACAGATAGACAGGGATTTTTAAAAATTTCTATGTCTCTGAGAGCCTTGTCTATGTATATGTAATTGCACCATGTGCTCACGGAGGCAGAGAAGGGCAGCTGAGTTTCTAGAACTAGAGTTAAGTGTTAACCATCATGTAGGGACTAGAACTGAACCCAGGTCCTCTGGAAGAACGGCAAGTGCTCTTAACCACTGAGCTGCCTCTCTACCATGAATTACCATTTGACTCACTCTGCAAAGAGACAGAGTTCACCACAGTGGACAGGCAGATCACAGGAGTGGGAGCCAGCTACCCACACTTAACTGGCAGTTAGGAAGCAGCGAGGGCTAGGAATGGGTGCTTAGTCTTCTTTCTCCTGTTCTTTTTTCTATTTAGTCCAGGACCCCAGCCTTTAGGATGGTGCCACCCACATTCTGGGTGGGTTGATCTTCTCCCCTCAGTTAAGCCTCTCTGGAAAGACCCATGGAGACACATGCAGAGACGACTATAATAAAGATTAACTGCCATAGACAGCACCTCTGTGTATAAACTGGAAGGAGCAGTCCCTGCCACAATGTCTCCCTCGCTGAGGTAGCACTGGGGGCCCTGAGAGGCGTGTATTCTCCTGCTGCTACCCTTTGTTCTAGATGAACTTAATTTCATTTTCCCTTTTGCTACAACAAATTGCTATCAATAATAAATTTGGCTTAAGCATCCTGTCAATAAAGTTCATTTGTCTTCTACCAGTTTCATGGAGTTTCAGTCCGAAGAGGAAGCCTCGGAGTGTAACTTAGTAGTGAAATGAATGCTTAGAGCACGCTGGGCCTTGAATTCAGCGCCTGATTGTAGGAAGGCCTTTTCTGGGAACATCTTCTATTAAAAATATAAACAAGCCGGGCGTGGTGGCACAGGCCTTTAATCCTAGCACTTGGGAGGCAGAGGCAGATGGATCTTTGTGAGTTCAAGGCCAGCCTGGTCTACAGAGTGAGTTCCAGGACAGCTGGGGCTACAGGGAGACCCTGTCTCAAAAAGACCAAAAAGAAAAATAAAATTATATATATAATAATATATATATATAAGATATATATATATATAAGCTGCTTCTTCAAAACAGACCAGGGGAACTGTGGGAATGACTTTTCTGGACAAATGGAATCTTACCTAACCTTGTAACCAAAGTTAAACTTAAGTTTTTGAGATCATTTAACACTATCTCAGTTTGTTTATAATGTAAATAAGCTTACTAGGCCTTTGGCTCCTTTTTAAACCTAAAAGTAGAGCTTTAATCCCTCATGACCCTTTCTTACCCATGACCCAGAATAAAGTATCTATGTTTGTATATGTTGTAAAAATACCGAGTGCTGAAAGCAGTGAATATTCTTCAGTAGCAAGGAATTATCCAATTTACATTGTAAACGTCAGGTGTGATTAAAGTGATAACAAGTGATTGTTTCGTCTTTGCTGTTCTGGGTCAGTAGACATCAGATAGGGAAAACCCTGTGATAATATAGGCTCCCCATTTGCCTCCCATATCATGGTGGATGCAGTGTTTCAGTAAAAAGAAAGCAAGGCCTTTGTCAGAGTACTGCTCCAGGAACACAGTTCTGAGGAGTTCTCAGAACAGATCAGGCCCCAACGTTGTTTCAGTGGACGTTAAGATGGGCTGTTTTGTTCAGGCATCACTGTAATGTAGCATTGTACCACCACACACGGTAGCAAAAATAACAAACAAATAAATAAACTGGAAAAAGAAAAAGTGGATACTTATCCGTAAGACGTTTCTATAGGAGCTTTTCCATGGCATCTAAGGGAACCCTTTTTTACTGTGTGATGTACATCATGTCAGTTCCAGCTGACATTGGTATTTTGAGAGAGTGCATGGTAGCAGTGAAGACAGACAGACAGACAGACAGATGAAACTGAATATCCCCCATAGGGTAGAAAGGAGGTGTTTCTGTAGACAGCAGGCAGGCCTATACATAGGAAAAAGTAAGCTTTATCTTTCCTTTTTCTTTTTTTTTTGTCTTTTTGAGACAGGGTCTCCCTATAGCCCCAGCTGGCCTGGAACTCACTATCTAGAGCAGGCTGGCCTTGAACTCCCAGAGATCTGCCTGCCTCTCTCTCTCTCTCTCTCTCTTTCTCTCTCTCTCTCTCCCAAGTGCTGGAATTAAAGGTGTGCGCCACCACACCCAGCACTTTATCTTTTCTTTAACATCCACAACAGAAATCAACAACAAACACCAGAGAGGGTGAACACAAACAAATTGTTTTCCACCAAGAATGTATGTACTAAATGAGTCACATTAACTGTGGACCTTTCTCTAGGGATCGGTTAAGTACGGAATGAGAGATTATCCACACAGCATATGTACAATGTACACGTGTGTGTGTGTGTGTGTGTGTGTTTGTGTGTGTGTATAATTATTATTAGCCACCACACAGGGAGGTTAATTGTTGCTTCTCTGAGCACTTAATCTGTTAGCAGTTGATAAATCCCACCCTGAATAGAAGTGGTTCATATTTAGGTCACACAAAGTCATTGCCGTTTTTTAATTTAAACTGTGCACTAGATTAAAACACAAGAGTATTTCAGGAGGACGAGTCAGAAGCAGCAGCAATAGGCTGTCATTTGGCGTAAAAAGTTTCTCCGGCACACCCCAGGGACATGTTAATCAAAGCTTTTTAATGGATTCAGTCTGATCTGTGACAGGCTTTGTTCGGAGATGGCATTTGCTGGATAGAGCTGCTAGTTATCAATACGACACAGTAATTGCGAGGAGTGATTGAGCTGTGTTTCCAGGCCTTCATACCAATTGGCTCTTTCTTATTATCAGTCGAGGCAGAGGTGTCTTGCCCTAGGAGTCATGGAATGACTTGTTTCTTTCATCTCCCAAAATACATTGATGAACATTAAGCAACAAGAAAAATCGACATCGATTTACCAAAAAAAAAAAAAAAAATTTAAGTTTTTGTTTCTCCTTGTTAAGTCTTTGTTTTAGACTTCTAAGCCTGATCTGGGTAACAAATCTTTTAAACTGATCAAATAAATCCATTTTAACCGGAGGCAGGCACTTGAGGCTCCTTTCTGGACTTGTGCTCATTCAGTGGCAGCTTCGTCATGAAGTGCTTTGTTACCACTGGGCAATCAAACAGCCAGAGGCTAAACTAATGCCTGAGGATCATCACACCAATCACTTATAGGGGTAGTTAGCTTTACAGCCCCTTAAGCAGGTTAAACTCCCTCCATCCAATGGAAAATGTCTTGGTGCCTGTTCAAATCTAGGCAATGAATGCGAGTCTAATTGTTTTCCTTAATAAGTTGCAGTCCACACTCTGGAAGATCAAATCATCCCCTCAATAAGAGATGTCAAGGTGGATAAGAGGTGAAGGCAGGAGGGAAACAGTGTTCACCAAGGAACTGGTCTCATTTAAGGAGCCTTTTCACAGTCACCTGCAAAAAGCCCGGATATATAGGAAGCCTCCTTTATAAGGAGCAGGTACAACGTGGCCATGCTAAGGGAAAGGGGAACACAGTAGCCAACTGCAGCCACCTCTCAAAGCAGAGGTCAGCTGGCCACTTTTGTGACCTGACCTGAGAGGTACTCACTGCCACCTCAGGCCCTCAGCCTGGGCAACAGGACGTTTCCCACACTTGACTGTGATTTCCCATCTGCCTAGAGACTGCCGGCCCCTGGACAGGAATTTAAGGCAGATGACTGATGGCCTCTTCAGCCTATGTCCACTCACAATTCACTTCACCACACCAGCTATCCAGGTTGGTGGTCCAAGAACCCCTTTCCAACCTATTGGCCACCAAAACAAAATGCAGGCCTGCTTTGGCCTGTATGATGGTAATGGAGAATTTGGTTTATTGCCTGCTACAGCTTGCCTTTATAAGCAAAATGATGTCAGCTCCCAGAGCCAATCACAGATCCCCAATTCCGAGCCATTGCACACTGCCACCCCACCCAGCATCATGCACCTGGGCCATGTTGTCTGTTCTTCTTTGGGCGGGGTCAAAGAAATTCCCTGACTCCCATCCATGTGGTGCCTTGAGGAGTGCTAGCTGAGAACTAGCCCCCAGTTCAAACTGGATCTTCCTACATGGATAGCCAGTGTTGTCACTTTCGAAAGTAAGGAAAGAGCAACCAGACATCTGCAGTTTAGTCAAAGTAGGCCTCCCAGTGCTTCCCAGGGTATTAATGTGGTTGCAGCTCTTACCTTGGTTCCCCAGACAAGGTATCAGTCTTGTCCATCCAGCTTTGGAAGTATCTAGGCACCAATTGTGTGCCTAGCCACGTCTTTGTTTGGGAAGTAAAACCACATAGCAGTGATCCCTGAGATGCTAACACATAAACACTCCGAATGCTATGACTACGGTTTTCTGTGGTCTCTCAAATACAGCCCAGACTCCTAGATGACTCTTCAAGACTGATTACACACTGCTTTATTTTCTGCGATCAGCCTGCACCGTTCTACTTTCATTGGCAGCATAATGCTTTGTAATTCCAGCTCTCTTGTCTTTCTTTATAACATTCCTTTGGCCTGAAATATCCTTTCTTTCATTCTCCACTTACCAAATTCCTCCTGAACCCACAAGTCCCACTCAAAAGCCATCTACCATGTGAAGTCAGAATTAACTGTGACAAGGGACAGAGCTATAGAACGTTGGAGCACAAGTGCATGGTACCATAGGGACTGTGCTGTCAGAAAGCCTTAGGGACAGGACTTAACTCCCATCTAACAAAACTCATTTGTTGTTAGGATTCCAGGAGGTAGGCTTTTGCTTCCAGTGTGAATAAACACCTAAAACTCATGGGAAGAAAACAGAAAGAAAAGAAATCTAACCTAAATACTGCCCTTCGGACAGTCAACACTGGGCAGGTTCAGACATTCGTCAAAGAAGCCATGTATGTGGTTTCCACCTGGAGACACAACACCTTACAAACAAGAAACTGGGGGGTGGGGGGGCGCTGTGGTAGACTAGAACAGGGCATGAGGCATCTATTTCACATTCCATCATTAATAGGACCTTTCTAAATGGATTTGACAATAGTGACTATCAACTCTTAGACCACAGAGATCATTGAAGAGTTTGTTGGCCAAAGTGATGAACAGAAGAACTCTCCCAGAATCCTTGAGCTGGGGGAGGATCTGTACTGCTCTCAAGTTCATGGTGACACCAAAGCCTCTGGCCGGATGCCCACATGGAAGAGCACTGCTTTAGGAAAGCACCAGTCTCCACAGCCTCCCTCTGCTCTGGGGAATACGGGGTTAAAAGCAGCAAGAATAGGAAGAAGATGTGTCAAGAGGCCATTCCCATGGTCCTAATTAGAGATAACGAGCGCCCAGCCTAAGGAAGTAACTGGAAGAAAGGACAGAACAAAGCCAAAGTGAACGTTTGGGGGAAAACTGGATTTCTGAGTGAGAGAAAATACTAGAATTCTCCTACATTCCAGCCTTCAGAAACTAACCCTCATGCATGATAGCTAATTAGGTGCGGAGGAGACAAAGATGGCGAAAATGATACAGGAAGCAAGAACTAAAGGATGGAGCAGGACATATGACGGGGGTCCTGAGTGTATGCGAGGAATGTTTCCAGCTCTCCAAGTCAAAGAGGAACATGGGAGGGAGGGGCAGAGGCTCAGGCAGACCGCTTGTGGGTGGGAACTGGGGGGCTTGTGCTTGGTTTTGTCTTTGTGAACTGGTTTCTGAAATGGGATGTCGCGGAAAGGAATGACAACCACAGATGGGAACTGATTAGGGACAAACCGACAGAGACAACTGATGTTGCCGAGAAACCCTCATGGATGCATACGGAATCCCCAAATCTATCCCAGTCCCCGGTCTTCATTTGGAATGACGTGGCTCACAGTTGACTTTAGCTCAAAGTCTTGCAGCCATTTGTATGGTAGACAGATTCTAAATTGAGGTCAGTTGCTTTCCTCAAAGCAAAGATGAGGTGTTTGCCTACATGGGACGGAGCCTGTTGGCTAGTCAAGACAGGAGGACTGGCTTTTCTACGTGGAAGGAAGAGGACTGCTTTGCCTCATAGGTGCCCAGAGTCCTGGTGAAACTTTCCCATGGGTATTTCTTCTCAGCTTTTGTATGGACAACCTCACATCTCAGCAGAGGCATTCAGCCATCCCCTCATCATTACCCTGTGGATTAACAAGCCAGCACCAAGCTGCCTCCTGTTCTTTGGAGGCTGATTGTCTTAAAACCTCCAAAGGAAATTTATTTCTACGAACTAAAGTTTTAGTAAGGGAGCCTCTCTAGGAGATCTTTTTTCACAAAATGGGATGTTATACATCCCCATGGGTAGAAATCACTATTCTCGTCCATTTTAGACTTGCATGGATCCCATTTCAAAGCTACTTTTTATAATGGCTTTTTGTATCAAATAAAGACCCCCCCTTGCAGTACACATACTCTCAGGAGCATGAAATTGCCAGCCATAATGGGCAGAGAACATTAGAACACACTCAGAGTAAGGTTACACAGCCCTGGCACAGAGAAGCTTCCCTTAACCAGTAACCTGAGGAGAGAGCACGCTTGGAAGGGAGGTCCTGCTCAGAAGCAGCAGGCTGTTTTTGCACATGTGGAAAGAACTGATACTGAAAACGGATGCTTTAGATTTGCCAGAGTGAAAGCAGGCACCCAACCACTCGTACATTTTCACAAAGATGTGTGTTACTTGGTCATGCACATTTCTGTGAACTAAGCTGAGACCAGTTAGGAAACCTGGAGAGTGTTAAAGCAAAGTCAGTCACTTTGCTACAACTGGACATGAAGAACTGATCAGAATATTTCTCCTTCTCACCTTTGATACAAACAGCATCTGTTCAGGCTCCTTTAGAATGGTGGGACAATTTCAATGGCTGTTTTTAGAAGCACAATGCCCCTCACTCACCATGTTACCATAGTGCAAACGATCTCTCGCCCCTGCTTGTCTATTTGATTTTGGAAGTGGTTATTAGAGAGCAGTCTAAGATGACGAAAGTGGGGTTAAGAATTCCTTAAATTTGAAAACTTGCCTCCATTCATTAAATTGCTACAATGGTTAGAGATAAGTTCTGAGTTCTAATGTAACCTGAGCTTAAAGTCCACAGGAGTATCCTCATATTTATAGTATAAGACACCCAACAACTGAACCAAACAGGAAAAGAACAGCAGTCAAGCGCAGTGTTTCCTTTTTTTGCTCAGGATCTTGAACATTAGGGACTCAATCAAAGCCATTTGCTCTTTCTGGAGTAGAATCTCCCATTTCCCAAGGTGGCAATTTCTTAATTCCCTTGCCTGGAACCTCCCTGCTCTGCCATGGTCTCCTTCCATGACCCAGAGCCGTGGTTCTCCCATCCAGTGAATCTGGACCTGTGGTCCCCAACTGGAGCCACAGGTTCGCATTCCTCTGGTGGGCTAGTGGTGGAGCAGAGTGGAGGATGGAGACCTTCCTGAAGTTGGACAGCAGTTTCAGACTTCTCCCAAGTGGCTGCACTCCCCACAGTCCCCAGCCCCCAAATCTCAGGTTGTACATAGCAATGGCTTTGCTTCTGTGTTGGGCATATGCAGGGGAGAGGGGGGTTTCTGTCATCTGCAGATCCTAGTTGTTGGGAGGACTGATTTTCAAAAATGGACTTCCCACCTGCATGATGGCCAGCTCTGCTCTCAAGGCTGCACGTGGTCCTAGGCAACCAGGCCTTGAAGTTGGACATTTCCCACTCCCAGGCATGAGGTTTTTCATAATTTCTCTATTCCTCTTCCACAAACCCAGTGTACCTTCACCCATCCCCTATAGAGAAACATAAATCACCTAACTGAACTTTAAGAAATAAAAATCAATTGCAGTCTAAGTTTAAAAAAAAAATGTAAAGTCTTGCTCTGTGCCTGATCTCACTGGCACCCAATCTCAATGCCCAGGCATTTCTGTTTTGAAGAGAAGAAAACCACTTTCCAAGAATCTGAGCTGGGATTTGGACCCGGACAGCACTCTAGGCAGTCTGACACCCTGAGTCTTCCCAGAAACCCAACAGGTTGGCTGATCATTCTTCCCACATGTCCAAATGTAATTCATCAGCAGAGCTGCTTCACTTGGGTTGGAAACAGATCGTATGCCTGCCTGTTTCTCCGTATTGCCCGTGCGGTATTCTCGTCTCCTGTAGTTCTACTGTCGATGTCTCCTGACTGACGTGATTTACCCTCTGCCATGCTTTCTGACCAGACACTCAACACTTCGGCAAGTGTATCCTGAGGTGGCAATCACATGGCAATCACACCCTAAGCGGAGCAAGCACCCCCTTGCAGTTACACTGAAGTCTGAGTTCCTCACCAAAGCACTGAGCTTCTTGCCATCTGTCACAGACCACTCTCTCCTAACTCAGCATCTCACCTCACTGGCTTCTCTCTCCCCTCTGCCACCAATACACCAGCACTTCCTCCCCAGCTCGGGGTCCTCTTCCTTTGAGTGACCCACCTTGCCTAACTTTCCCATTCTCCCATTAGCTCAGCCCCAGAAAGGAGCCTCTTGCTTACTGTTAAAATATAGTGAGTTGTTTTGATGGGGTTCTACTTAGCAGTAAAGAAAGATGGCATCATGAAATTTGTGGGTAAATTGATGTTACTAGAAGCTGTTACGCTAAGTGAAGTAACACACACTCAGAAAATCAAACGATGTATGTTCTCATTTGTGGATCCTAGCACCAAATCCTTACCTGCAAGTATGTACCTTGATGTAACTGCAGGAACAAGGAAAATGTAAAGGAAGCAGGGAGGTAAAGGGAAAGAAGGAACCTGAGAGGGAGGACTAGTAGGAGAGAGGTGTTCCTAAGGGAGAAGTGGTAAAATGGGGGCATTAAAATGGGCGGGGAGAGAGAGGGTTATACAAGGAGATTTGGGGATAAAGAGAGAGCTCAAGAGAGGTGTGACCATAGGAGAATGGGGGAAATGGGGAAACTTTAAATGGGAAGGCATGGAGGGGAGATAGACAGGGGGAGAGAGGAGAGATAAATAATACCTAACTAGTGTAAAAACCCCGAGGGAATCAGATTAGTCTAACACTCTAATGGCAAATTGTACATACAATGTCTCTACGTGGGTCCATGTGCATAGCTGAAACAGTGCCAGACAGGAGTTGTTGGCTAAGGGAGTCCAAGAGACTCCCAAAATGACACAGGCTGTTGCCATAGTTCAGCAAGGCTAAGAGTGGGAGAACCCTAGCAGCCGAGAGGGACAGAGCAGCTTGGTGCAGTGCTTTTGCACTAAACTCTATCTGTCAAGGTCATAGCAGGAAGAATACTCTCAGGCTGCATGTTTGATGAGAATTTCTAGGACATGAACTAAGAGCTGCTAAGGATTTAGGAGTACCCCAAGAGAATATTAAAAGGGCAGTGTCATTGTTACCCTCAGCTGAAGGTCAAGAAGGAGCAGCTCAGGAATGTGCAGAGCGTTGTGCAGAAGGGCCTGGTGGAAGTTCGGCCTGCCTGCGGAGTAATGGCTGATCAGTCGCATCGCTTTCTACTCTCCTTTCTGCAGAGTAAAGCTTAATCCAATGTTCAAAACTGCATTCAAACCCAAACAGAAGTCACAAGTCAAGGGAGTCTCTCTAGACAGCCTACTGCATGCACACACCCTGGGGAGAATACTGTGTGGACCTAGATGAGCAAGTTCACATGGCCTCCATAGGCTGGCATTGCTTAATCACTGGCTTCTTTTTTGGGGGGGGAGGGCCTCGAGGACAAAATGGGTCACTGGGGGTAAGTCTTGCAGTTCCGCAGCTTGCCCCACTTCCTGTCTTCTCTCTGCTTCCTGACTGTAGAGGCAGCAGACCAGCTCCTGTTGTCTGATTTTTCCTTCCTTGATGGACTATATCCCCTCAAGCTAGAAGTAGAAATAAGCCCTTCTTCCACCTTTAAGCTGCTTCCTGTCAGGTATTTGATTTCAGCAAGGAGAATAACTAAGTTAATTCCTCACTCCAAGGAGCCCCCAGCCTGACACCTAACTCCACTCAACACAAGTCGGCCTTGACCCATTGAGCTTGCTCTCTGCACAATGCTGTTCTTCCTTAGGTCTAGCACCTTATTTTGAGACTACTGTCTACCCAGAGTTTCTGCTGCTGTCAGTTCTCCATTTTTACCCCCAAGAGGCCCAGCTCTTGTATTTACTCTTCTGCTTCTTTGCTGTGTCCTACCTAGCTTCCCAGGTGGTAAACAGACTTCTAAATTGATTAAACATCATTGAGCACCCGTGGTTCCTTTCTTTGCACAAAGCTTCCCTGAGATCAGAGCTTTAGGAAGATGCAAGTCATACCAATGAAGCACAGAAGTTTGAACCTGAAAAGTAATGTAGCACAGACAGATCACTGGGTTGGTCGTACAAGTTTGACTCCTGGGGAACTGATTCCTTCATCTTTCAGACAAGCATGATATGAGGATGCAGTGGTCACCTTTATTCATCAGCAATTACAGTAAGAGTAGGAAAGGGTCTTCTTAAGGCACAGTGAATGTGAAGACGAGCACTCAGTGGCTGCGCATCACGACAGCATGGACTTTTTTTTTTTTTTTTTTGCTTCACTAATTCTGGGACACAGATCCAAGAAGACTCTTGTTACTGTCTAAAGTTGCAATGCTCCCACAAATGTTAAAATGAATACTTTACCGTATTAGTCAGCAGAGGCTGCAGAAACGAAATACCACAGACTGGATGCTTTAAACAATGGAAACTTACTTTTCGTAGTTCTGAAGTTGGAGGGCTTGACATGAAGGGGCCAGCAGTTTTGTTGCTAAGAGTTTGCTCCCCGGCCTGCATACGGCAATCTTCTTGCTGAGTCCTCACATGGCAGACAGAAATGAAGATGGCGCCTCTCTCTAAGGGTCTCCCTAAGGAGTCGAGGCGCCTCTCTCTAAGGGTCTCCCTATGGAGTTGAGGCTGGTCTCAAGCTTGCCATCCTCCTGCCTCAACTTCCCAAATGGTGGGATTTTAGACATGTGACACCACTCTAAACAAAAAGCACCCTTCTGACTTCATTTAAGCTTCATCAATTCCTTACTGACTTTATCTCCAAACGCAGTCACACTAGAGATTAAGGGTTCAACATCTGAGATCTGGGGGATCACAGGTAATCAATGTATATAATTATCAATACCAACTGGATAGGAATCATTTACCAAACACTGTTTTTCTCAGGAAAAGAAATGAAGATGATTGGATTCTATTACATTCATCTTCTACACACATATTTAGCAATATGTCAAATATTATGATATAAAATGCTGAGTTCTGGACCAGAGAGATAGCTCCTTGGGAAAGGAGCTGCCACCAAGCCTGATGATCTGAGTTCAATGACAACCTGAGTTAATCCCTAGGACCCACACGGTGGAAGGAGAGAACTGAACTGACTCGTCCTCTGACTTCCATATGCACGCCATGGCATCCGTATGTGTACACACAAACACAGGAGCAAAAAGTAAGTAAAGTGGAGTGAAAATTAAAAGTTAGAAATATGGTTACATTCGGCAATAATTTATATAGTGACTATTTAGAATATATATGTAGAAGCCTATCAGAAAGCCAGTGTCCTGTTTTGGCAACTATCTGCAATTGGAAAATAAAAATACCTAAGATTACCATTACTTTGCTAAAATTTCAACAAAAACCATGATCATCATGAGAAATACTGCTATCTTCTTTTCTGTCGTGGAGTAGAGTATTTAAAATATTATATATAACAAGAAACACTGTCAAACAGGAGAAACTTCCCTTTGAGTTATTAGTCCAAGAGACTCCTAATATTACACAGGCTTATTGCCATAACCCTTGATTGCCTCCAACAACTTGAAGGTAAGACCCTATTGCTAAAGACAGAACATACATCAGACACAGGACTTAAAGCAATAGAGCTGGAACTGACCTGAAACCCACCTTCCTGAAGGCTAGCTCACATAGCTTTGGAGGCCACTATGTAAGCTGCTTTGGGAGAACATCAACTGGTGATCCAACCTCATCTCGGCTTTAAGTCTAATAACTACAACAATGATCAGCACAACAAACTACAGTAGGGCAATAGAGGCACTTTTATCTTGGGGGTAATCAATAGCTACCTAATTTGACTTAAACCCCAATCAATGGGAGGTATCTGGCATGCGATACCATAAACATAGCCAAATACACATGGCTGAAGAGGTCATAGTTCTTAAGGAAAACCCTAAGGCTGTCTGTCCCATCCCTAGAAAATGTAATTTCTTACTCTTTGCTAATATGGATCCTTATATTATAGACAAGTATGCCAGTCTCCACACATCAAAGAAGCTTCTTTTGCAACATATGTAGACTATTACAGAGCTCCCCAACTGGTCACACACAGAAAATAAATGTCTGTGAAATGCTTAAGTGACATATATACAATGGCACCTCTATACCTAAGGCTCACAGAACATAGTGAAACAAGGGGTAGAGAGAATACTAATTCATCTCTCAACTCTCATCAATGAAGCTCCCTCATGAAACACAGGACAATAAACACAAAAGGCCCAAAATGGCCAAAGCATGAAGAATAAGACTTCAGAGTGGTGGTCCTTGGATGGTACTCACATATTAGATGCCAACCCACCCAGGACTCAGGAGCCATTGTAGAAAAGTGGGTGGAGGGGCTGGAGAGATGGCCTAGAGGTTAAGAGCGCCCACTGCTCTTGTATAGGACCCAGGTTCAATCCCCAGCACCCACATGGTGGTTGAGAACCATCTTTAACTCCAGTTCAAGAGGAATCCGACGCCCTCTTCTGACCTCCGCTGCATTGCACAGACCTACATGCAGACAGTACATTCATAAACATACGAAATTAATAAAATTAAAAATTAAAAAAAAAAGAACAGAAAAATCCTTAAAAAAAAGAAAGAAAAGTGAGTGGAAAAACTGTAAGAATCCGGGGAGCCTTACACATTCTTGGGATCTTGCTCATGTGAATCTTCAGCACTAGTGTCAGTATAAAACCCATGTAAAATCAAGCAGTCAAAAAGCCATTGTAGAACTAGGGAAATGGACCAATCTCAGCCAAAGAACTATTGGCAACTGATTACTGATGGGTAAGGGAGAGCCGATCTTCTTTAAGGGAGTGACTCTAGATAGGCTGACTAGACCCCAGAGGATGAACTTGCTCTGAGGGATGACTAAGTACACTAACTGGACTTGATAGGCATTAACATAAACGACAAAATGCATGAAATCTGGAGGGGGTGGTGGTGGTATGGGCCAGCTGGAATGAAGGAGAGGGTGTAAAGATGATTAACATATTTGGATGAAATACACAAAAATTCAATTAAATAAGTTTTTAAAAATGATAAGTTCTGATTAGGTGGAAGATATGTATTTATTATATTATTTTATAGACCACAAAAGTTTGAAATATATAAAATCTTTTTAAACCTAAAAGTAAAAAAAGAAATTAAAATTTTTAACTATTAAAAATGCAAAAAAATCCCTTGAGAATTCATTTACAGAGTAGAATATTTCACGGTAGTTTTCAAAGTAACCAAATCTGTATGTTTCAACATGGATAAAATTTTAAAATAAATACAGAATGAAAAGAATAACATTCCAAAAGGAAGAGTCAGATCTAAGACACGCTGCCACTTAATCTGTTAAAATGGAACCATGTGTTCATAGAACCAATGGAGTATTTTCTAGCATTTTGTTAATTTTTGGAAATATTCAAAACTAAAAAAAAAAATGGCAATATGCATCATGAAAACATGGTATAAAACTAGAAATTTATGTTTTGCGGAAAACCAAAAAATTTCTTTAGTATGCCATTTATCAAGCTACACTAATCAGAAAGCCATACAGTGTGTCCAGAAAAGGAAGATAGTGTTTAACAGTTTCTTTACCAGAATGAATATCTTTTCCCATGATGAATTAAGCCACAGAGTAGAAATTATATTTGAAAATTTAAATGTTTCTGTTAACTTTTGCAAGTATTTGTGGATAGCTATCTAGCATAGTAGTTTTCAATATTTTTCTTTTGAGGATCATTTATATTTTGCACTATGAAAAAAAATTATTGAATCACCTAAAGAGATAAGAGATGATTCATACATGGGTTGCGTCTATCCATATCTAGAAGCAAAAACTGGGAACTTTTAAAAATAGTTTAAGCCGGGCGTGGTGGTGCACTCCTTTAATCCTAGCACTTGGGAGGCAGAGGCAGGCGGATCTTTGTGAGTTCAAGGCCAGCCTGGTCTACAGAGTGAGTTTCAGGACAGCTGGGGCTACAGGGAGACCCTGTCTCGAAAAGACCAAAAAAAAAAAAAGTTTATTGAATTATTTAAAAATAATAGTAATATGCAGGATGTGGTAGCATGCACCTTTAATCCCAGCACTAGGGAGGCAAAGGCAGTCGGATATCTGTGAATTCAAGGCCAGCCTGGTCTACACAGCGAGCTCCAGGCTAGCTAGGACTAAAGGGAGATGCTGTCATTTCCTATTTTTTTTTTTTCTTTTTGGTCTTTTCGAAACAGGGTCTCCCTGTGGCCCCAGCTGTCCTGGAACTCACTCTGTAGACCAGGCTGGACTTGAACTCACAAAGATCTGCCTGCTTCTGCCTCCCAAGTGCTAGGATTAAAGGCATGCGCCACCACTCCGACTACTTTTTCATATGAAAATCAATAAATATCATCAAAGTTATAAATGGACTAAAAGACAAAAACCACACAATTGCCTCAATTGACACAGAAAAAGCCTTTGACAAAATCCAGCATCCCTTTATGTTTAAAGTCCTAGAGGGAATTGGATTAGAGGAATCATTCCTCAATGTAATCAAAGCAATATACAGGAAACCCACAGCCAATATCATCCTAAATGGGGAAAGAACAGAAGCATTCCCTTTAAAGTTAGGAACTCGGCAAGGCTGCCCCCTGTCACCACTCCTCTTCAATATAGTGCTAGAAACACTTCCTAGGGCAATAAGGCAAGAAAAGGAAATTTCTAATTGGAAAAGAGGAAGTCAAACTATCACTTTTTGCTGATTATATAATTGTTTTCTTAAGGGATGCTAAAAACTCCAGCATAAAACTCCTAGAAATGATTAAGAGCTTCAGTAAAGTGGCAGGATACAAAATTAACCTAGAAAAATCAGTAGCCTTTCTTTACACCAACAACAAGCAACTGAAGAAGGAATACAAGGAGACCGTCTGTTCTAGTTTGTCTTTCATTGCTGTGACAAACCACCACTCTGACCAACACCAACTTGGGGAGGAAAGGGTTTATTCAGCTTACATCTTCTGGGTCACAGTTCATAACTTAGGGAGCACAAGGCAGGAACTCAGGGCAGGAACCTGGAGGCAGGAGCTGAAGTACAGGCCATGGAGGAATGCTGTTTACTGGTTTGCTCCCCTGGCTCATGCCCAGCCTGCTTCCTTATACGGTACACAACAACCTGCCCAGGGTGGCACCACTCATTGTGGGCTGGGCCCTCCCACACTGCTTGACAATCAAGACAATACTCCACAGATGTGGCCACAGGCCAATCCAAAGGAGCCAATTCCCCTATTGAGGCTCCCTCAACCCAGGTGTGTCAAGTTGACACTAAAGCTATCCAGCACACTGTCCCACTCGCAATAGCCTCAAAAACAATAAAATACCTAGGAACAAACCTAACCAAAGACACCAAACATCTCTACAACAAAAATTTTAAACCCCTGAAGAAGGAAATTGAAGACATCAGAAGATGGAAAAACCTCCCATGTTCATGGACTGGGAAAATTAATATAGTAAAAATGTCCATTCTACCCAAACACTTATATAGATTTATGCAATCCCAATTAAAATCCCCAAGAGTTTCTTCACAGGTTTGGGAAAAAAAAAAAGTCCTTAATTTCATTTGGAAAAACAAAAGACCCTAATAGCCAAAGCAACCCTGAGTGAAAAGAGCAATACAGAGGGATCTCTATACCAGACTTCAAACTATACTACAGGGCTATAGTCATAAAAACAGCCTGCTACTGGCACAAAAACAGACCTGTTGACCAATGGAACAAAACTGAAGATTCAAACTTGAGCACATACAATTTCAGCCATCTCATATTTGACAAGGGGGCCAAGAAGACACCATGGAGGAAAGACAGCATCTTCAGCAAGTGGTGTTGGCAAAACTGGATCACCACTTATAGAAGAATAAAATTAAACTCCTACCTCTTTACCCTGTACAAAAGACAACTCCAGATGGATCAAAGACCTCAATGTGAAACCCCAAACTCTGAAGACAATAGAAGAAAAAGTTGGCAGCAGACCACAAGACATAGGCATAGGAAAAGACTTCCTAAATCAGACAGCAGCTGTGCAAGAATTAAGGTCAACAATTGACCAATGGGAAGATATTATGTTAAGTGAAGTAACACCATCCCAGAAAAACAAATGACGAATGTTATCCCTCATTTGTGGATGCTAGCACCAATAACCTAGTTGTAAACATTTCTTGTTGGGAGTGATACATATTGGAAAGAACAACAACACCAACAACAGAGGGGACTGAATCAAAGAACTGACTGAAAGGGTGAATCTGGTGGGGTGGGGTGGGGTGGGAGGGGGACACAAATCTGGATTGGATTTGTAACATAATCTTGTACAAAAAAATATGTAAAACAATAAATTAAAAATATAAATAAAAATGATACATTAATTATTTGGAAATTTTTGGTTGCCCAAGTCTTACAGATCATCCAAAAGTTGATATATTTCATGACACAATACCAAAAAGTCATATTTGTTCATGTCAGCATTAATGACCCCTGACACACCCAATTAGCACCACCACAAATACCTTTAGGTATATGAATAGTCTCAAGCTAATAATGCCAAATGGGAGCTTTAAAATGTTCATATTTTACTTGAGTGCTTAAATTTCATCATTGGCAGCAAACACTATCTGTTGTTTTTCTAAAAAACAAAAACAAAAACAAAAAAACGACAGCTTTCTCTTTTCATTTTTGAGAATATACTTACCAGAAACTTAACTCTGAATAACCACAGTTTGAATCTCAGTCTTGTTTCAAGTAAAATTGGTGCTTCAGAGCAAAAAAATCAGGTAGTTTAACTCCCAACTCCACAACCACGTGGTGCTTTTCTTGAGACAAGCACTGCACTTCAGCGGGCTGAAGCAGCACTTCATGCATGCATTAGTAACACAGAACAATTCATGACATGCATTTGAAGTCAAGAGTTAATTAAAATTGATCATTTCACTCCTTCATCAAGGACATTTTTAAGAAAAACTGGTTTAGTTACTGTTGTTTGTGATGCTGGTGGGGGATTGGCGGCAATCCTAGAGTCTTGTGCGTGCTGGGCAAGCACTCTACCACTGAGTTACAACCCTAGCCCTATTTTTCAGTTTGTTAGTTGGTTGGTTAGTTAATTTTAACCACAATATAAGAACAAAGCAGTGAGGAAAACAATAACTATAGTTCCAATCTGAAGGCTCTGGTGCTGTTGAAATCATTTTGATTCACTTTTGCTTCTCTAGCATCAGGACTGACATCAGGCCAGTGTAGAAGGCAGAGGGAGCCTGTGTGTTATTGTGAAGCGTCACCACAGTTTGATGTCACAGATCCCTTGCAAGGTACTAGTGTTTGAATCTAACAATATCCCAAGAAGGCTCATGTGTTAAGGGATTGGCTCCTATCTCATGGATTTTGGAGTGATTATTGAACCACAAGGGCTCAAACTTCATCAAGGGATTAATACATTAATGAATTCCTAGTTGAATGACTTGTCAGGAACTGGGGCCCGGCTGGAGGAAGTTCTCTGGGGCCTGACCTGGAGGACCATCCCTTTTCTGTGGATCCTTCCTCTCTGTCTGTTCTGCTGCATCACATCCTCTCTGCCATGATGCTTTGACTCTCCTCAGGCCCAAAGCCAGATGAACGTGGACTGAAACCTCTAAAACTGCAAGCCGAAGGAAAAATTTCTTATTTAAATTTGTTCTCTTAGATCTTTTGTCACAGCAATGAAAAATAATCAACACATAAGAGTCTTGGGACTCCCAGATATCAAGTCCTCACTGTGAGAGCTTGTTTTGGTGCTGCAACCCTGCAATACAAGCATTCAGGAGGCAGATGCAAGAAGATTGCAGGCTCCATGTTACGCTTGGCTAGAAAGTATGACCTGTGCTCCCAAACAAACAAGCAATGGGAAAACCCACTCTGAGAACCACTAGGAATGTTAAAAGACAATAGCGTATCGAATTATTTGAAAATGTAAGCCAAGCATAGTGCCTCACGCCTTTAATCCCAGCACTACGGAGACAGAGGCAGGCAGATCTTTGTGAGTTCAAGGCCAGCCTGGTCTACATAGTGAGTTCCAGGACAGCTGGAACTACAGGGAGACCCTGTCTCAAAAAGCCAAAAAAAAAAGTAAACACAAAGAGTAATGGCATTGGAATGCTGATGTCTTAGAAATGAATTCATTTGATTCTGTCTTTTTAATTAATTAATTTATTGGAGGGGAAAAATTTTAGACATTTTCCCCTATTTTCATACAGTATAATTTGATGGTATTTAGATTCCCTCCCCTTATTGGCCCCTGCCCAATTTGTGGTACTCTAATAAACTAGGGCTTACAGAGTCTAACTTGTGTTTCCAAATGTCCTTTAGTATGGGTCCACCCACTGGAACCTGGTTAACCTACCAAGAGTCCAATGTTTGAAAGACTGTCTCTGCCATCTGCCACAAGTTCCTTAGGTGGGGTTGGAGCACCTAACCTACTTCCTCATGTATATGTCAAGATGTCTTCTGGTTTGAGCTTGTATGGGACTTGTGCATGCTATCACCATTGATGTGAGTTCATATCAGTAAGTGACTAGCTGTCTGGAAAATTCTGTTTCCTGTGGGCATCTACCATCGCTGGCTCTTACAATCTTTCTGTCTCTTCTTCCCCAATGATCCCTGAGCCTTGGGGTGCAGAAGTTTGAAAAAAGTGTCCTATTCAGTAATAAGTGCTCTGCAGACTCTCGTTAGCTGCACATTGGCTAGTTTGGGTTTCCTGGGTTAATTATAAGGAAATTTCTTTGGTAAGAGCTGACAGATGCATTAGTCTATAGGTATAACAATAAGTGATTAAGGGGCTGGAGAGATTGCCTAGTGGCTAAGGGCACCAACTGCCCTTGCACTGAACCCGGGTTCAATCCCCAGCACCCACATGGTGTCTGAGAACCATCCTTAACTCCAGTTCCAGGGGAATCTGACACCCTCTTCTGACCTCTGCAGCATTGCACGACATGGGTGCACAAACTTACATGCAGACAGTACATTCATACACATAAAAAATAAATTTAAAAAATTAAAAAACAATAAAAAATAAATAAAAATTAAAAAAAAATAAAAAAATAAAAAAACAATAAGTGATTAAGAGTCAGTTTAATAAGATAACTATTTAGTAGGAAACTAGTATTACATTCTCCTCTATGTCCTGTGACCCGTCTCACCTCAGGTTCTTACATCTAAAATCAATGTCAGGTATGAGCTCTGGCCTAGGAAGCAAACCCTAAATCCAATTAAAGAGTGGTTAGTTCCTCCCATAATAGTTGTGCCACTATTGCACAGTGGGCCTATCTACAAGGCCATGTGTTATTGTAGTTCACAGGATTCACAGCTGGGTAAGGTTGGTGATCTTTGTTTTCCTTCTGGTAGCATGCATAGCGCCTCCCAGCACTGTGTAGGCTAGCCAGTAGAGATGAGGCTCTGAAGTCAGCACCAGTTTGATTTCTCCTTGTCTGTTCTATAGCTCATGTATGTAGTGTCTTCAGCAATAGCATCTTACCTGGTCAGCAGCTTCTAGGGTAGGAGTCCATTCCTGGCATTGAGGGTTGGTTTTGTTTTGATTTTTTTTTCATTAGCCTATTATGTCTTGAAAGTGCAATGTTCCCCTGTTATGGGCTAAGTCCTTTTCATTTCTTTGGTGATGTATATGTATGTATTTTAAGAAGCTTCTATAGTGGTAGATTTCCATATGGATTTTTCTAGAGACCTCTAGTGTTACCTGTGAATCCTGTTTCTATGTTCCCACCTCCTCCATGCCCTCCTATTTCCCACCTCATTTAACACTTCCTAGTCTTCTGTTCCCCTTTCCTCCTTCATTTCACTGCATTCTACCACCCCACACAGGAAGCCTTCCCTCCCTGACCCACCCATGGTCATTTATCTGAATTGTGAAATTGAAGCATGTACAGCTAAGATTTCAAAGGTAGTATCCAGCTATGAGGAAGAACACATCATGGCATTTGTCCTTCTGAGTCTGGGTTACCTCACTCAGGGGGATTGCTTCCAGTTCTATCCATTTATTGGCAAATTTAATAATTAAAAAATATTTTATTTATTATTTTTATTTTACATGCATAAGTTTGTATTGTCTGCATTTATGTAAGTGCACCCATATTGTGCAATGCCCATGAAGGTCAGAAGAGGGTGTCAGAGCCCCTGGAACTGGAGTTATAAATCATTGTTACCTGCTATGTGAGTGCTGGGAATTGAATCTGGGTCCTCTGCAAGAACAGCTAGTGTTCTTAAACACTCAGCCATCTTTCCAGCTCCAATTTTTTTTAAGAGCTGAATAACATTCCATTGTATATATTTATCACACTTTCATTATCCATTCATCAGTTGATGGATATCTAGGTTGTTTCTAATTTGTGTCTACCCTGAAAAGGATAGCAATGAACATGGACAAACAGGTATTTCTGTAGAAGGTACAGAATCTTTGGGGGTATATGCCCAAAAGTGCATGGCTGGGTCATATGGTAGCTCAATTTCAAGGATTTTTGAGGAATGCCCTCACTGATTTCCATGGTGACTGTACAGTTTGCCCTCTTACCAGCAGTGGATAAGAGTTCCCATTTCTCCACATCCTCGCCAGCATTTGTCATTATTTTCTGGGTCTTTGCCATTCTGAGAGGACTAAGATGAGATTTCAAATTTGTTTTAATCTTCATTTCCCTAATGACTAAATATGTTCACGATTTTATAAGTATTTCTCTGCCATTTGTGATTCATCTTTAGAGAGCTCCCTTTTCAGGCCCTTGCCCCACTTTTTAATTTTTTTTTTTTAATCTTTAGTTTTTGAGTTCTTTGTATATTCTAGATACTAATTCTCTGTCAGAGATATAGCTGGTAAACTTTTGTTCCCATCCTGTAGGTTGGGAAAAATGATGCCCTTTGATGTACAAAAGCTGTTTAGTTTCACGTGGTCTCATTTGTTAGTTGTTGGACCTAATGCTTGCACTATAGAGGTCCTGTTCAAAAAGTCCTTTTCTGTGCCTATAAGTTCCAATGTATTCCCTACTTTTCTTCTATCTGATTCAGAGTACTGGGTCTTATGTTGAGGTCCCAGATTCATTTGGCATTGAGTTTTCTGCAAGTTGAGAGATAGGGATCTATTTTCTTTCTTTCTTTCTTTCTTTTTTTTTTTTTTTGTTTTTTTTGAGGGGATTGTCTTTTTCTTTTTTTATTTGCTTTTTTTATTAATTTTATTTATTTATCTATGGTGTATGAATGTACTGTCTGCATGCAAAGTTGTGCACCTGTGTTGTGCAATCCGCACGCGGATTCCCCTGGAACTGGAGTTCCTTGGATGGATTCTCTGGATTTGGAGTTTTAGACGTTCTCAGCGTCCATGTGGGTGCTAGGGATCGACCCAGGTCCTCGTAAGAGCAGTCAGTCCACTCTTAACCCTAACCACTAGGGCCAAGCTCTCAGCCACCAGTATCTATTTTCCATTCTTCTACATGACAACACCATTTGTTTGAACATGTGCTTTTTTGGGCTCCTTTTGTTCCACCACAAAACGGCGGCTGTCCATATTGTGGATTTAAATCTGGTCTCTCAATTCAATTCCATGTATCAATTTATTTTATGCCTGTACCATGCTGTTTTTATTACGATAGCTCTATAATTCAATTTGAGGTCAGAGACAGTAATGTGTCTAGCAAGTCTTTCATTGTTGAGGATTATATTGGGTATATCCAGGTTTTGTTGTGTTTCCATGTGAAATTTGAGATTACTTTTTCAGTTTCTGTGAAGAATTTTGTTGTTATTTTAATGGATATTGCATTGAATTTGTGGATTGCTTTTGGTGGAGTGGCCATCTTTACAATATTACTTTCAAAAGTCTATGGGGCTGGGAGCTCTTTCCATCTTCTTGTGTTCTTCAACTTCTTTCTTTAATGTCTTAAAGTTTTTATTGTATGGGTCTTTCACTTTCTTTGTTAGATTTATTCCCAGATAATTTATGGATTTGGGAGCTATTATAAATGGAGTCATTTCCTAGGTGTTTTTCTTGGTATGTTCGTTCATGTTGGATAGAAAAGCCACTGATGTGGGGGTGTTAATTTTATATCCTGCTAATTTGCTGACTACATTTATCACCTCTAGGAACTTTCTGGTAGAGTCTTTAGGATCCTTTATGTATAGAATCATATTGTCTTCAAATAAAGATACTTTGACTTCTTCCCTTCTAATTTGTTTCTCCTTTATCTTCTTCATTTGTCGTATGGCTCTAGCTAAGATTTCAAGTGCTATATTGAGCGAGAATGGAGAGAGTAGACATGATTGTCTTGTTCTTGATTTCAGAGGGAATGCTTTCTGTTTTTCTCCATTTAGTATGGTGTTGGTTGTGGGCTTGTAGTATAGTGAGTGCTTTAATGTGTTGAGATACATCTCCCATATGCCTATGTTCTGTATGACTTTTATCATGAATGGATTTTGGATTTTGTCAAAGATCTTTTCTGCATCCAATGAAATGATCATATAGTTTCTGTTCTTGAGTCTGTTTATGTGGTGGATTACATGTATTGACTTATGCACATTGAACCATCCCTGCATCTCTGGGATGAAGCCAACTTGATTGTGGTAGTAATCTTTTGAATGTGTTCTTACATTTGGTTTTCAAGTATTTTATTGAGAACTTTTACATCTATGTTCATCAGACAGATTGGTCTATAATTTTCTTTTTCATTGGGTCTTTGCCTGATTTTGCTATTAGAGTAATATAGGCTTCATAGAAGGAATTTGAGAGTGTTAGTCCACTTTATATTTTATAGAATAATTTGAGGTGTATTGGTGTTAGTTCTTATTAGAGGGTTTGGTAGAATTCTGTGCTGTATTGACTGTTGTTAAGCTCTTTTTAGTTGGGAGATTTTAAATTATCTGCCTCGTTGGATGTTATGGGTTTATTTAGATTATTTATGCAATTTTTATTTAATTTAGTAGCCCATACATATCTAGAAAGTTAACCATTTCTTTCATATCTTTTAGTTTAGTGGAATTAAACTAAAGACTTAAAGTATGTTTTTATGATTTTCTGGATTTCCTCTGGATCTGTTGTAATGTTTTTCTTTTCACCTCTGAGTTTATTTATTTGGGTCCTCTCTCTTTTGATTAATTTGGCTAAAGTCTTGTCAAGTTGGTTCTTTTCAAAGAACCAACTATTCATTTCATTGATTCTTTGTATGGCTGCTTTCATTTCTATTTCATTAATTTCAATCAAGATTTTAATTATCTCTTATTGTCTACTCTTTTAAAAAGTATTGCGTTTATTATTTTAATTTTATGTGTATAAGTGTTTTGCATGTATGTATGTAAGCGTATCCACTCATACAAAGCCTGCAGAAATGGATGTCAGATCCCCTAGAACCGGAGTTATAGATAGCTGTCAGGTGCTGAGAATCAAACACGGGTCCTCTGAAAGAACAACAACTCTCCTAACCACTGAGTCATATCTCCAGCTCCCCTCCTCTCCCAATCTACTCTTTTTAGTTATTGTTCTTGGTTTTCTAAGGTTTTCAGGTGCATCATTAATTTATTTATATGAGATGTTTCTCATTTTCTGATATAGGCTCTTAAGGCTATACATCTTTCTCTTAGGACTGCCTTCACTGTGTCCCAAAGATTTTGGTATGTTGCATTTTCACTTTCAGCCAATTTTAAGAAATTTTTAAACTTCTTTCTTGATTTCTCACATGATGCAATGTCACTCAGTAATCTATCGTTTAGCTTCCCTAAATTCGTGTACTTCCCCCATTTTCATGGTTGTTGATATCTAGCTTTATTCCTTTGTGGTTGGACAGGATACAAGATGATATTTCAATTTTGGTAAATTTGTGGAGACTTGTCTTGTGTCCTAATATGAGGTCAATTTTGGAGAAAGTTCCATGGCCTGCTGAGAACAAGTGTATTCTTTGGTGTTTGGATGGAACGTTCTGTAGATGCCTGTAAATTCCATTTGATTTATGACATTATTTAACTCCAGGGTTTTTCTGTTTACTTTTTGTCTTAGTTGATCTATCTGTTTGTGACAACAGAGTACTGAAGTCACCTACTATTCCTATGATGGAATCAATATGGGATTTTAGAGTTAATAAAGTTTTATATGAAATTGGTTTTCCCTATATGAGGTGCATATATGCTTAGAATTGAAATTTCTTCTTGGTGAATGTTTACTTTAATTAGTATTAAGTAACTTTTCCTGTGTTTTCTGACTAGTTTTATTTTGATGTCTATGTTGTTGGATATTTGATAATACCTGATAATTTCTTAGTTCTATTTGCTTGGGATTTTTTTTTTTCCATCCTTTTATTCTAAGTGGTTTTGATAATTGCTGGTGAGGTGTATTTCTTGGAGAAAGCAAACTGATGGATCCTGGTTTTTTAATTCAATTGATTAGTTTTTATCTTTTTCCTGGGGAGTTGAGACTATTGACCAATGTTTATTTCCTGTTATGTTGGTATTGTAGTGCTGTTTTCTTAGACCTCTTTTCTTTTGGTCTTTTCGAGACAGGGTCTCCCTGTAGCCCCAGCTGGCTTGGAACTCGCTCTGTAGACCAGGCTGGCCTTGAACTCACAAAGAACCGCCTGCCTCTGCCTCCCAAGTGCTAGGATTAAAGGCATGCGCCACCACAACTGGCTTAAATATGCTTTTATTATGGAAGGTTCTTTCTTCTTCAATTACAGCTGGCAGATTTGCCAGGGATAGTAGTCAGGCCTCAAATCTATTGTATTCTTTTTTTTTTTTTTTAGAAGAATTCCAGTTTATTTCAGGAATGGTGGCTGGCCTGCCTGTGTTGGGATTGGATGACCAGCAACAGAATGTCCCATAGTGGCAGTTTTTATCCCAAGCACACAAGGAAGTGGGCTTACAATGAAATGGATGTGGGAAGATAGGGGAATGGCATAGGTGAGTCTGTGTCTATCAGAAAGAGCATCTTGAGAGTAACTGAGGTTTAGGCTGGTATCAGTAGAGGCATCTCCACTGAGAGTGAGGCCTGATTCTGGTTTTGGATGAGGCATGATTGCAGGATGTTACAGCAACATTCCTCGGATTGCAGGAATGCAGTCCAGGATAATTGTTTCTCAGAACTTCCGCTTCAATTGGCCTTCTGAAGTCTCTGACTTAGGTGGGCTTCAACCTTACATTCCACCCTTTCGTGACAAAGGGTGATGTTGTTCATTCAAGTTGCTTCCAGCTGACAAGGGATGATGAGGTGGGGGTGCTTAGTGATAGGAGAGGGTGGGATGTCTTACATTTAGGTGTAACCATTGTCAGCAGGAATGAGTTTGTATTTGTCTGAAGGGAGAACAAGCAAAAATTGATTAAAACTGGTACTGGTCAGTTGTTGGATAAGGTCTTGAAAGCATCAAATAAGGCAGTGAGTTATTACTAAGATGAGGGCTGAGGCCTAAGGTTACTTAGGGCTCCAATTAGGGGATACAGCCATGGGGTTGTGCTGTCCAGATTCCTCACTCTGAGGCTGGGGGAGACACAGTTTTTGGCATTCCCAGTGTTTGGCACAGACCAGGCTACTAAGAAACTAGCTACTTTTTGTCTTTTTAATCTGAAGTTTTATACCTGAAGTACAATTTCTCAGGCCTTACTGATTATTTATTTCTGGTTATGCTTTCCTTTTGGATATTTAAGGCCACACAGTTAGCCTAGATTAACCAAGGTTTTTGTTTTCTCAAGGTCAGTTGAGGATCTGGTCTTCAGGGGTCACTCGGGTTTTGGGGGGAGGGAACCCCTGGCTCTCTTTGGCTTTTTATTTACCAGTTCCATCCACATGAGGACAAAGTCATGTTTTGTTGGACCAGGCTTCCCTTTTTGAAGAATAAGCAGACTTTCCTCTTTATAGACTGGACACTGGCTGAAGTCCCATTAGTGGATCTCCAAGACAGCTTCCTGGTGACTCACATTTGCAGGAAATTTCAAGAGATGCCCCCATGCATAGTCCCTTGGGACTTAGTTGACCTCAGAGGGCAAGGAACAAAGTTATCCCTTAAGTCCCTTGGCCAAATTGGTATGGGCATTAATTATAGTTGTTAACCATCCAGAAAGGCTAACTTACACCAGCCTGATACTTTTAATTACTATATAATATTTTAGATAATGCTTGGACAAAAGCTCAAGCAGCCTTGTGTAACACTGATAAGAAGAGAAATTTAACACCATAGTTGAGCAAGCATAGTCCACGAGAGAGGCTTAAACAATTTCAGGCCCATCTTAAATGCAAACTCTTTACTACAATTTACTACAAACAGAAACAGTCTCTTTCTTTCCCAGACCCCCATATCTTGATTTATTGTTGTCCCAGAAAGGCACCAATTGTATCACATATTGGAAGATGGGAAATAAACTGATAGGGATTACCAAACTAATCCAAACTGTCTTCTTCTGGACTGTATGCAGCTCTTTCAGGGAGGTAGAACTCAGCTTCTTTTGAGCCAAATTATGTTGTTAGGTCAAAAGTAACACTTGCACAATACAGAGAAGCATAAAGTACATCTTTTAGTAGCCAGAGGTAACCCACTACTTGGCTATGCCCATTTAATTAATAGTCTGTAACAGGGAGTCCAGTACAAGCCAGGAGTGGACTGAAAATTAACAACAATTCTGTATATCTTATCTTTTTATTAAACCTTGAAGTGCCACGTAATGTGTAGATAAAGCTTAGGAAAAAAACTGAACACTCTTAAATAAACCTTGATATATTTTTTGATTCTTTTTTTTTTTTTTTTTGGTCTTTTTGAGACAGGGTCTCCCTGTAGCCCCAGCTGTCCTGGAACTCGGTCTGTAGACCAGGCTAGCCTTGCACTCACAAAGATCTGCCTGCCTCTGCCTCCCAAGTGCTAGGATTAAAGGTGTGTGCCACCACACCTTGCTTTGATTCTTAAACTACTTGACTGAACCTTAGAAAATTAAGCTTATTCATATAGTTTCACATTTTACCTCCCATAACAAACCTCCTCAGACTTTTATTACTTGCATAGACTTTCTCATCATCGTCATATAAGTCCTTACTAAAAATATCTCCATTTATATATCTCACTAACATTTTTCTCACCTTATTTCCTTTCTTAATACCATGAGACATAACAACATTCATAAACAGATTGACCCTTAGTTGTGAAGAAATAATAAAAAGCACTCTCATAAAATAAATACTGTGGTTAGACACAGTGTCATGACAAACTACTTTCAAAACCAAAATTTTAGAGCATTTTCAGAAATGTACTAAATATCCCCCAATTGGATTTCCAACTTAATAAGAGATGGGAAAAGAGATGGGCCAGATGAACTCCATTTTGTTCAGAAATCACTGTTTCCCACCTGAACCTAAACCTCAGCTGTGCTGGGATTGAAGGCATATTAGGATTAAATGTGTGGCCCACCACAACTAGCTGGGCAACTCCCAGGAGTGGCCAGACCAACAGGATAGCAGTTCAAGCCCAGGGAGGTATATTTGCTTCCTATGAGGAGGAAGGTAGAGTACGAAGGGAGATAGGAATTCACTACAGACACACAATAAAATCCAATAGCTGTCCCAGGCTGCCCTCTCCTACCCTGGAGGCAAGAAACAGGACTGGCCCAGGCCATTCTGGTATCAGTTACCCAAGTACAAGAGCCCAAATGGGTCTCCAACCAGAGAAACAAAAGCACAATTATCATGCTCAGTAATTCCCAAGCTATAAAGATCTCCACCCAAACCAGACCAAGATATAAACATGCCTCTGCCTCCCAAGTGCTGGGAGACAGTTTGGACACTAAAGGAAATATCAGGACTTCAGAATAAAAATAAGTAAAGCTTAAAAACAGTTATCCAAACACATGTAACTTTGCATTAAAATAGACTGGTCATGTGATTGTTTTAGATTCTATTGCCTAGGACTTTAGTTCAGTACACGTGCATAAACAAGTAGTACTTTTGTAGAATAGATATCATGATTCCTATGACATTGGTTCAATCCCTTCTGGCTTTCATAGTCTCCCTTTAAAAGTCAGGAGTTATTCTGATGGGCCTGCCTTTTATGAGACGATTTCTCTCACAACTTTCAATATTTTTTCTTTGTTCTATACGATTAGTCTTTTGACTACTGTAAGATGTGGAGAGTTTCTTTTCTGGTCCTGTCTACATGATGCTCTGTATGCTTCTTGTTAGGTATCTCTGTCCCTAGACTTGGGCAATTTCTTCTATGATTTTATTTTAAAATATTTTCTGTGCCTTTGGCCTGGGTTTCTTCTCCTTCTTCTATGCCTATGACTCATAGCTTTCTTCTTTTTACAATGCGCCAGAGGTCTTACACATGCCATTCCTGGCTTCTGGATTTGACATTTTCTATGATTGAGCAATCCATTTCCCCAAAATTGTCTTCAAGATCTTGTATTCTGTTCCATTTCCTGAACTTCCTTTTGGCTTCTTTACTAAGCTTTTTTTGTCTGAGTCTCTGAGGGTTTTTTTTTTAATTATTATTTTGAGTTTTGTTTTGGATTTGCTTTTCCTCAGAGATTCCATCTCTTTATAGAATTCTAGTTTCATGTTTTGAACTGTTTTGTATTTTCATTCAAGTGTTCATGTTTTCATAGTCTTCATTCAATTTTTTAATTTACAACCTCTTTGTATTCTTGAACATATTTTGATTGCTACTTTGAAATCATTGTCTTGTGCATTCACTTGGTTGTCCTTCTCAAGAAACATTATGATAGGGTCGTTATTTCTGTATTAATCATATTATCTTTGTTATTCATGTTGTTTGTGGTTTTTTTTTTTTCTCTGAGGCCTTGGCATCTGGTCTTGTATGTTGGTGGGCCTTGATATGGCTAAATGATGTCATCCTTGTTGAATGTTTGTTTGGATCTTATTTGTTGTTTCTTCAACTCATCAGGCTATGGCCCAGGTGATTGGTATTCAGTTTTGGGGCCACTTTATGTTGATGTACAATTTGGATGAATGAAGTGGTCTCAGTTCAGCTCGAGATAGGTGTGACTTTTGAGTTATGAACGACTGACTGAATCAGCAGGGTGGGATGGAGCTGCTATGTGAGCAGGCTGGGTGGCATGTGAAGGTGGGAGTTTACAGGCCTGGAGTGAACAGAGCTCAGATGGAGGGGCACGAGGAGGTCTCCAAACTGTGTGCGGGGAAGGATCCCAGAGACCCAGGCTGGGCTGTGAGCCGAGATGGTGGGGATTGACTCTGCCAAGAAAAGATCCATACAGATCAGGATGGAGTAGGATTCTGCTTCTGCCTTTTAATCAAAACAAATGAGTTTATATTCTCTGACTGTCTTATTTGTGATCACATATGCTGTTACTCTAACCTTTTACTGTTCCTTTCATTTCAAAAGTAAAGATAGTGAACATTAAATATTTAGGATTTTCATTACACATTTTTCCACTACCAACAAACAGCAGAAGAAATTCACATGACTTTTACAACATAAATTTGTTTTGTATCTAAAGCTTTGTAATTTGGAATCAACTAATGTTTATTTAATGCTGACTACATGCCAGGTATTGTAATGAGTGCTTGGTCTTCAAATTGTATTTACCTTTATTTTCACAATGACTTGCATTAAGAGGAATGAGGTACTTATGCAATGTACTTTTAGGAAGTCCACCATGGTGGACCATCACACAGGCCTGAAAATTGAAAGCCTTATTCATATTGCTCTAGAAGATGAGGCTTGGGCAGTAAGCCATCCAGGTCCTCACAAGAGTCTCAAAAACAGGGTTTTTCTGCTGCCAACTCAGCTGCCTTCCAAGATGGGGGCCACCACCTCTGGAATGGAGCAGTAAATTGAGTCAGAGCCTCAGGGTGACACACCACTACTGAGCCAACAGGCACGCACAATTACTCTTCTGTCCAAGAAACGCTAAATTATCCAAGAGTAGGAATTTCATATGAACCCTATAATCATCAGTGAAGCACGGAAAGCAAAACTAACCCTGAATGTTTGTGAGAGAATAACATAAACATGAGGAAGGCACTGAAGTGAAGAATGTTCCAGGACACCATCAGTAGGAACAGAGGGCTCCTGGAATCTGGCAAACTGAAACTTAAATAATGTGATAGTTTTTAACTCCCTCTTTTTACTCATTGAAGATCTTTGCCACCATCACACACACACACACACACACACACACACACACACACACACGTTTCTAAAAGCTGAAGACCCATCTTGCAAGCCAGAAGATCAAAGAACATCCCAGAGTGTTTGAGATTAGGATTTTTTTTCTTGATTTCTAGGTTTCAAATCAAAACAGATGCAGCAAGAGAAGTCATATCTTAATGCCGTAGGGATTTCATGAAGGTGGACGTCCCTGGTTGAATAGTGCTCTGCAGACAGCTCACCTGCCATAGGGAATAACCTGTCTGCCCAGGAAGCTGGAGCCCAGTCATGAGGAAAACATCAGTCTGAAAGAAGGAGAAATAATTTACCCTGTCACTATTCTTCAGCTGACGAAGGTTGGCAATTTGAGAACCTGTGTCTGGATCCATTTCTACATGCAAAAGAAGTCTTTTGCAATAAAGCAAGCATTTTGTCATCTTTTCACAAAACGTCTATTCTGCTTTTAGGAATCCATAAATGATAAGTAAAGAAAAACACAGGTCTTATCCGTACTCAGTGAAGCCAAAAAATAAGACTTCAAATTGCATCAGTACCCCTAGCCTTGTAGTTATAAATACGCATGGTACTAAAGCCCCTGTGAGTTGTGTTTAATAGAACACTAAAGTGTAGGAAACTTCAGATTTAAAAAAAAAATCCTCCACTATTTGGGAAATCATTTGTGAAGATTGCTATATGTGATAGCTTGTTTTAATTCATTCTTCCAATTTCAAAAGCCACAGGAAAAGATCATAAATGGTCAAATCATGAATGTTATTTACTTTATTCTAAATGAAACTAGACCTAGGGAGACTTTGCTAATTACAACTGTAGTAGTGAAGCAAAATTCTGCTCATGTTTCATTCAAGCAGTGGGCCGGAGAAAACATCAGCTCTGTGAAGCCATCCCTCCGGACACTCGTTCATTTGTCTTCATGCAAGAAATCTTGGCACATTAGGCCTCCTGGAATATCCTGGAGTTGCCCTAATAACACAGCTGCTGTATTTATTTTTGAATGGAAATGATACTCAAAAGTATGCTTTGAAGATTAATTTCAGCTGAAAAACAATAAACATTAATAAATACAAATTTGGTTTCTGCTAACCATTATGTCATGAAATTTTTAGAAGTGGTAGAAGGAACCAGTTGACAAATACAGTTTGCAGCAATTAAATCCTTTTCAAATCAAACTAGTTAAAACTGGATTGACTCCTCTCAGATGTTAAAAGGGAATATCAATACAGATTTGCATGATTTTAAGGACTTTGGGTAGACTGAATGAGTACAGGCATCCTTTGAGTCAGGCTGTTTTTCTGTGAAAACTAAAGGAACTTAATTTCTAACAATTGAATCAGGACAAAAGAGAAGTTCCACAATTCTTTTATGAAAATACATTCTTGGTTGATGTAGACAATGAAAATGACCAGAAGACTCTTTGTTTCGCCTCCTTTATAACTATCCTTTAAAATTTGGGTGTTTTCTTGACAAGTCCCTAAATCTAAAATGATCAAGTAGCAATTAAGGCATTCTGGCCTTGTGATGTGAGTCAGAGATGGTCGGTTCACCCCAGGGGCTGTAGGAGGCAGACTGAAGCATTCAATGGGTTCTTCAAACCACAATGGCCATCTGTTTACATTGTGTGGTAAATTCACAATGCTGGGAATTGCCTGGATCCTCTTAGCTGAGCCTGCAAACAATCACCCTGGAATGTTTGGTTCTGTTCAGTGCCTTAGATGATGGAAAATCACCCTGGTGTGAGCATCCAGGCCTCCCACCATCTGGCTCCAGCTGTGGACACTGGACTTTCATCCTGGCCCTCTTGTCGGCAGCTTCCCCACCTGTGAAGTGAGGAAACCAATCCTTGTATCCCCCTCATGCCTTTTTTAAGCTTTTACTTTCTCTGGAGACGACTGTAAAATTGAAATGCTAACGGGAAAACAGACAGCAAAGATTTCCACAGACAAATCAATAGCAGTTTCTCCCCGACCCCCATGCCAAACCCAACACCTTGGTGACAATAGAATGTATAGGAGAATGATATATAGAAAGCAAGTTGGTTATATTTAGTTATAAACCTAAAGGCTCATGATTATGAGCCACCAGAAGGACCAGTGTGCATGGCATGGATCTTTTTGTTTTTCTGTGACAGCTAGATCAAAAGCTTGTAAGTAACAGACACACTATTTATTGATGGGAAAGTGAGGTTTAAAACATTTGCATTTACGGTGCTGGAGAGATGGCCTAGCGGTTAAGAGCGCCGACTGCTCTTACAGAGGACCCGGGTTTGATCCCCAGCACCCACATGGCGGCCGAGAACCGTCTGAAACTCCAATTCCAGGAGAACTCCAATTCCAGGGGAATCCAAGACCCTCTTCTGACCTCCGCGGCATTGCACAACACGGGTGCACAAACTTGCATGCAGACAGAACATTCATACACATACAGAAATAAAATTAATTAAAAAAATTAAAACATTTGCATTTACTAAAAATATCTGTAAGCTTATAAAAGTTTAAAGCCACGAGAGAACACCCACCTAGCCAATGAAGAAGAATCACAAGTTAAATCAGTCTGACCCTGTTCTTAGTAAGAAGTATTCACTACATGGGACAAAATGTACAGCACTAGGCAGTGGTGGAGTTGAGCTCTGCCGTGGGCCTTTGCTGGGAATAACTAGCAGGGCACAGGGATGGAGGAGATGAGTCACATTTCTCTTTGTTCCCTAGGATTTGTTACATTTATATGCATTTCAGATAAACTATGAGAAGATGTGGCTTTTCCAAAGGACAAAACACAAGATATATATTGTTGGGTGTGAAGTGGCCTTCAGAAAACAGCTAGAAGGGAAAGCTGTTTACACTGTAAACACACACTGCCTTCTCCAGTTTCTCTGCTATCACATATAGAAAGAGTTTAAAGGAAAAATAAGGCTCCCCTTATGTCTGCATGTGTAGCTGCTAGCTCCTCAGAAATCTTATCTTGGTGATCATATTGTTGGGTCAAGACCAAGATCAGAATGCTCAATATGGTGTCAGGTTCTATTTCAGAAATTGGTTTGTTAATGACATTCTAATGTCTACCATCATATAGCAGGAACTATATTAATATTTTTCCCTCTCAGGCACTGTTACACAGATGTCAGTTCTAATCCCTGTAGAAGGCTGCTACAAGTCAATCTTCACGGAAATATATTCGTGATGCCTGTGGAGTCTCTAGAAATATAAGAAGTGTGAAAATGATAATTGGAAAAAAAGAGAACCTTAAGAAGAACTTAAGCTCAGTTTAAAATATGTGAAATATTCAGTGGGATAACAATAAGTGGACTGGAATTTTTTCAAACTGTATTAGCCTAATGTAAACTAATAACACATGCATTAAAATCATTCAAATTGTCTCAACATATCAATTGTTTTAAATAAATCAAGCCTGAGAAGGCTGTCTGTTTGGGCGGAAAGTGATACCCAATGCTAATACTTAATAATTATGAATCAAATGAATATAAAACCTGTTTGTAAAGTGTTATTGATGCTTCTTTTTCAACATAACCTTTATACTTTTTTTTGAAAGCAGGAATCCAGATGTTTACCAACATGCAGGCTGGAGCAAACTTGCCTTTTAGAAGCATAATTGTAAACCAATGAAAGGTGTGTAAACAGATGACAAGGGCGATTACAATGTGGAATTGATTAGGCTTTCAATTACTAAAAGCGCACTGCTTGCACTATTCTTTTTATGCTACTCTTTGATGACAAAAACATTACTAGCTCATCAGCACTGCAATATGTTTGCAGTTTGGACTTCTCTCAGTCAGAGAACATCTGCACCTGCAGTTGGGCTATCCAAAGAGAATGAGCTGCTGTGAATCACAATAGTTCAACTTGCAACAGGTGTCAATCCACTTCATAATTTTTCAAAATGTCCCCAAATAGCAAGCAAAGACCTAGATAGAAGGAATAGTTTTGTGTGAAAGGAGAGGAACAGGAAATGGATCATCCGTAAGCCCAGCCAGGACTTATATATACTAAGTTAGGAAAAGAAGTGCTAACTGGGACAAAATCTAGAAATCAAAAGATACTTAACTCTCAAGGACTGATTCATTGCAGCTGTCTCCATACATTTATGTAACTAACTTCTACATCTTAGGAAATTCCTTCTTGTTCATACTTGGCCTTTCCAGTTTGTCTTACAGATGTTGAAGAATCACTTAAAGTGGTAACACTTGGGGTTTTAGTGGTAAATATCCCACGAAGGGCTGGAAAAGCTGCATTTAATTCAATAGTTTCCGCTTCCTCCATTTCCCCCAACTCCCAGCCGGGAACTAGAGTGGAGCAGGGTTCTCCGGGTTCACTTGGAAGGGCCCAGGCTTTGTCCCAAGCTGAGCTGCCCAGATCCCTTGTGTCCATGGTGTTGTCATGTCCCCTACCTTGTGTCCTAATCTGGTTGGAATTTCCAGGTCCAAACTGGGGAGCTGCCCATCTTTGAAGTCATAGGAAAAGTTGCTATACACTTGGCGGCTCCCCCTAAAGATAACTCTTGCCTGCAGGGATTTTTATGTTTTTATTTTATTTATTATTTTTTGTTATGTTTTGATTTTCAAAAGAAGCAAAACAGCTAGGCTGTGACCCATACCAGAGTTGTTAAAATGGATTAATTCTAGATTTGGCCCTGAATGCCGGCAGATGTTTTTGAACATGGTTTGGGCTCCATTTAAGAACACTAAGAACTCATGCTTGTAACGTGCAGATGTGGTGAAACTGGAGTAAGTTCAGAGAAGTGACAGAAATGATTAAAGGGCTGAAGAATGGTTTCTGAGGGAACGCTAAAGGGACCTTTTTGCCTTTATCCCAAGAAATGGGAAAATAATGATTATTAACTTCAAAGCCAGCTTCCTCTTCGTGTCTGCAGCAAACCCAGTGAATGGAAATGGGCTTGAATTAAAAGCAGCAGAGAATCTGGTGAGAAAAAGAAGGAAGAATCTCCTGTCCTTCAGAGAAGAACTATGGCAACCCGCATCCCAGAGCCTACACTCATGCATCATTTTTAACAAAAGGATATTTCACACGTTTTGAAAAGCCCCGAATTTATCAACATGTCTCTCTCTCTCTCTCTCTCTCTCTCTCTCTCTCTCTCTCTCTCTCTCCCTCTCTCTCTCTCATTTCCCTCTTGGCCATCTAGACTTTGAAAAGCAAAAGCTGGACCTATGTGAACGCTTCCCTTCACTGCCCAGTCCTATTTTCCAAGCCCGCACACCCACACCATGAAAAGAGATTCATGGCTAAATCTCAGTTATCGGTGGTCAATATTTTTCTTGATTTTTACTACTTCAGCACTTTGCAGAGACAAGGAAATGGAGGATTATAGCTAGTCTGGGAGGCTTAAAGCAAAGAGAAATAGACCCAGATCTGGAAGAGAGCATATGTCATTGATCTTGTCTACAAGCTAATTGAGAACTCCCAGGCTTTGCAGGGCAATACCATTTCTAAACTTACAGGATTTAAGAAGTGCTCAATAGTTCGACACCAGGCAGTATGCCACCTGGATGCAGAATCTGGTTAAGCAGTAATTCAGTCTCACTTTTGGGCCCCTGGTGTAAAAATAATGAAGGCAGCGTCACTTCTGTTTAGAGGCACCTCTGCAGCTGCTGCAAAGAGTAAGAATAGTACTAGAGAAAAGAAGTAGGGGCTTTGTTGAAAGCAACCAAGGACCAACTGATTCTTTTGTTTCTTTTATATGGCCCAAATATTCTCTTTCTCAATATCCCTTTTTTTAGCAATCAGTCAGGCCCAATGGTCCAAATGAGGCTCCAACTACATATGAAAAGAGCAAAAGCCTCTGTTGATGACCTTCAAGCTGGCTAAAGACCCAGTCAAAACCTGTCACCATATGGAGTTTCCATTTCCCTATGAGAAACTGCAGGGGAGCGTGGCTGGGTGACATGAATGGAGGTGTTTGCTTGTAAAACGTTATTCACATGCAAGAGATCATTGTTATTGTTTCCTGTAATTATTCTGCCTAATAACAAAGGGAAAATAACTGATTTTGACACCCAAGTTTTTCTGTAAATAGGCAGAATGTTGTCATGAATATGCAAAATATTATGATCATCGCTATACCTAACTAATTGCATTTGAAACATGCTGGCCATAAAATAATTAATTAGCAGTGCAGAAAAGCATCGTGATGCTTTAGCTATAAATACTAAACATAACTAGTTATTTCCATCATAAAAAGGGTCCTGCCAAGTAATTTATAACAAGCACAGCATAGAAGGCAAAGCCCAGAGGCCTGCCTGTACAGCATGCTATGGAAGGGCTGTGTTGCCTAAGGCTTTCTATTTTGTGATATTGTGAGGATGAGTGGATACCAATTTGAACATAAACTAAAATGAAACTAATCTAGGATTTTCAATGTTCTTTGAGCTGTTGGGTGATTGTGGTGGAAAAATTCAGGCAGACCCTTTTGTTGTCGACATCAAAAGTGGTAGGTCACTCTGGACCTACAGAGTACATTCTGAGCTCAAGCAAAAATTGATTTCCTTTTTAAAAAAGCAGCTGGCATTACAATGAATAGCCTTCTTTCGATTTTTCTTCTCCAGTGAAGCATTCAGTGAATGCAGCGGGCATAATAGGCCGAAGTAAACAGTGTCAGGTTCTGTTAGATCAGGAGCTCTTTTAAACCAAGCAGACAAGCCATCATCAGTGCCCCAAACCCTGCAAATCACGGCAGAGTCAGAAAATGAGTTTGTTTCCTGACCAGCGTGCTGATGACATTTTGAAGAATGGAAGGAGACGGTTTGCTAATCACTCTGACTGCTGTGTGCTCCATTATGATGCCATCTCGTTAATGAGCAAAAATAATGTGCCTGGATGAAGCGGTAATAGAATTAGAGCCTGGGTGAGCTGGACGCAGTACTGTCTTGCACGCTCGCCTATCTTGAGTGAGGCCCCTGAGAGGACTTGAGATTGTTTTTTTTACTGTTGTTTATCCAATCCTCTGACTTCATCTTTTTCCCTTAGTTTTTTTAAGAACAGGAAATTGGCCTACATCATAACAAAGTATCTTGTCCTAGATTTTAGTCCTTAGGGTAAAGATCTCATGACCAAATTCAAAGACAGCAATTCTAGCTTACAGCTTTTTATTTGCTTGCTTTCTCTCCCCGCACCCCAAATGACTGTGAGAAAGAGTTGTAAACAAGGATTTCTTAAAATACATTCATTCCTGTCATAGTAGAACAAGATTGCTGTGCTGCAACTGCTCTCAGAAAAACCTAAGGAGATCAGCATTCATTTTGTCTTCAGCCCTCTGGCCCTGTATCAATCTACCATTAATGCAAAGGCCATTCAGTTCTCCTTTACACCATCCTGGGGATAGGGGAGCCCCTAAAATTCCAGGCAAGTGCCTTCCATAACCTTTCTTTCTCCTGAGAACGTCTCTAAAGTGAATCGTACCCACTGCTCTGGAGATTGGAGGTGGCCACCTGGACTGCAGGGGACTCCTCACACACTCTGAAGGGTAAGGCCCTGAAAACAAACTAGCAAGTACTTTGTGAGTTCAAGGCCAGCCTGGTCTACAGAGTGACTTCCAGGACAGCTGGGGCTACAGGGAGACCCTGTCTCTAAAACACCAAAAAAAGAAAAAAGAGTACTTACCACTTGGTGCCAGGGACCCCTTCTCCCAACCCTCACTAGAATTCAAATGCCTCCTCGCCAGGAGGGTGTTTCTTAGCAATCACACCTCTAAATAGAATGTAATTACGAAGGAAATTAACTTTGCAGCTGAGGATTGTGTTGTCATGATAATTTAGAAGAGTGGGAAGGATGTTTTCTGAGCAATCTCTAATCTTTTTTTTTTTCTCTTCTCTCTTTTTGGTTATCACTTAATGGTATTCATTAAAACCGATAACAGAAATTGCTTCTCTTTAAATTTCCTACCGAGTCTCGATTTAGTTGAGTTAGACTTTTCTTGAAATAATGCATTAGTGTCATGCCCAATTGACTTCTGTTGTAAAAGAAATAAATCTATGTGACTTTGTAGCTTGCATCCGGAAATGGTTAAAAATAAGCATCCTGTCAGTCCATTGTTTAAAGAACAACATAGATTTCCTTGTCCCTCCATCTCTGGGCGCGGTCACCCTGAGCTCTGCTGCAGATGAACTCCATCAGGGAGCTCTTCCTGCAGTGGCAAGCAGGATTTAGCTTTGAGATAATCCATGTTTAGAACACAGTACAAGTTTTCCTTCAGTCATTAGCACAGGTCACAGCTCTTTTCATTCACATTCACTCTGAGTCCCCACAGAACAACAGTGAAGCCCTTGAGATATTCAAACTGGAGATTTAAAAACTGCTAACCAAAATTATAGTAGGCACTGGTGTCATTTAAAGCTGAGAAATATAAACGACTTCCTTCCCCTTCTCCTTCTCCTTCTCCTTCTCCTTCTCCTTCTCCTCCTTCCCTTCCTCCTCCTTCCCCTTCTCCTCTCTCCTCTTCCTCATTTCTTCTCTTTCTTTTGACACAGAGTCTTTCACATAACCCAGGCTGTTGCATCAGATGAACTTGAACTTCTGATCCTCTCATCTCTACTTCCTGAGTGTTGAAATTACAAGCATGAGTCACCACACCTGATTTCATACAATACTGGAGATTGAACCCAAGGCTTTGAGCATGTGTGTACTCTAGGCAACAACTACCAACTGAGCTAAATCCCGAGGCCTAAAATCGAGTGTCAACTCCAAACAACTAATAGAGAAAGCAACTTTCCTTCCTTTACACTTCGAATCCTGAGTATAATTTTGGGGTTGGTGAGACAGAGCTATCCAGACATGTGACATAGTATGTACCATTTTACTCAAGCTGGGAAGTTGAATTCAAAACAAAGCCAGCAGAAACTTAATGGGGGAAAGAAGTGGTAATAAATGTGTATTTCGTGCATGCCACCTCTTTGCCAGTGCAGCCAAGCTGTGTGTAAGATTGGACCACTGTGTTTTTACGATCTTCATGATTATAATCAACAGAGTGCTTGCAAAAGAAGGAGGTGGAGGAAGAACAGGAAAAGGAGAAGGAGGAGGAGGAGGAGGAAGAGGAGGAGGAGGAGGAGGAGGAGGAGGAGGAATGGGGGGATCAGAGCACATCAGTGAGGTGTGAGCCCCTGCTCTGTAGTAAATAGTTCAAGCACTGGTTGACATGAACCTTATAACTTCTAAGGCTATCGTTGCTAGAATCTCTTATTTTAATCCCCATTTCATAGAGGGAAAAATTAAACAGTGGAGAGTTCAAAGCTGCTCATCTATTGAGTAGAAGGACACAAACCTAAGTTCTATGATTTTGGTCTCTGGGAACCAACATTCTTAAAGACGCCTATGTGTGTGCATTTGACCTGGCTGCTGTCCTTAGTTTTGAAAAACACACCTTCATTACTCTTCAACTGCTTAATAGTTTGAAGTAATATTATTACAGTGAATACTACCTCAGGGGTGTGAAGGGTAAAAGTAAATGGGAAAACAATCACCTTTTACTGATTTACTGAGTCTCCTTCTGTACACATGTGCATGTATGTTTACACTGTATACCTCAGGAAACGAATGGGAGGCTATAATCTGTTAATCTTACACAATTTGGTGATAGTAGTACAACCAGCTTCAAATTTAGAACCTTTTTTTTCTGAGTCTCACACTGAAACTAGGATTAAGATAATATCAAATCTGGGCTGGAGAGATAGCCTAGTGGTTAAGAGCACCGACTGCTCTTGCAGAGGACACGGGTTCGATCCCTAGCACCCACATGGCGGCTGTAACTCCAATTCCAGGAGAACTCCAGTTCCAGGGGAATCCGAGACCCTCTTCTTGGCGGCATTGCACGACACGGGTGCACAGACCTACATGCAGACAGTACACTCATACACATACAAAAATAAATAAAATTTTAAAAAATTAAAGAAAAAAAAGAATATCAAATCTATGGAGGTATCATTGAATTAAGAAGCAGAACTTCCTACACAAAATCCTGACACTGTTGGCATTAGAACCATCATGTTTGTTTGTTTATTTATTTATTTATTTCTATTTTATGTATATGAGTGATTTCCCAGCATGTATGCAAGAGCATCTGTGTCATGCAATGTCTATAGAAGCCAGAAGAGGGTGTTAGATTCCCTGAATTGAAGTTATGGACAATTGTTAGCTACCACGTGGGTGCTGGGAACCCAAGTCCTCTAGAAGAGCAGCCAGTGCTCTTAACCACTGAACCATCTCTCCAGTGATAGAACCATCACTATTTAAATCTCTAGATCCAAAGTCTTACAAAGAGACTAAACAGAAGAATCCTCAGAATCATTATACCCAAATCCTTGTGAAGAAAAAGCATAATGATCATATAGGGTCTCCTTATGGTTGCTTGGGCTTCCTGTATATCATGACATCTCTCCACTGGGTAATAAGGAACTTTTTATAAAAATAACCAAGCCCGGGGCTGGAGAGATGGCCTAGCGGTTAAGAGTGCCGACTGCTCTTGCAGAGGACCAGGGTTCGATCCCCAAGCACCCACATGGTGGCTGAGAACTGTCTGTAACTCCAGTTCCAGGGGAATCCGACACCCTCTTCTGACCTCCGCGGCATTGCATGACACGGGTGCACAAACCTGCATGCAGACAGTACATTCATACCCATAAAAAATAAATTAAAAAATTAAAATAAACAACCAAGCCCATGAGAAAGCACAATGGTAACATATGGTGGTGAACTATTGTTTAATAGTCAAGTCAAGATCACTGGAACCTCTAGAATCTGCCTTTTCAGCCCATTTAGTAAATCTGTAAAGGTTTTCAGCTTTTCACTGTAACATTTTCTTTCACCCTTTTTGTTGTTGTTGTTGTTGTTAGAATATTTCTTGAGAATAAAGTGTCAGATGCAAAAATGATAGGATGTGCAATTTGGAGAAACAAAAGGTGTTCTGCAGAACACAGCAAACACACTGTGCCATGAGCCAGTGAGCCTTACATACATGCATGAGATGAATACAGAAGAGGCAGCATTTGCATTTGCAAGTTCCTTCTCATTGAAACAGAAAATAATCACGTGACCTTGAATCTAGCCCTAGAATTGTAGTCAGGCTGTTTCTGACAGTAGTCCAAAAATACTGCAGTCCTAGAAGGTGAAAAGTACTAAAACTGATCAATATCGAAGGAAGAATCGAAGAAAGCTTTACCTAAGAGAGAGTAACTATTTCAAGCTGAAGGTCACATATAAAATTTCAAGTCAAGTACAGGGAGACCTTGTCTCGAAAAGACCAAAAAAAAAAAAAGAAAGAAAAAAAAAACCTTCAAGTCAACTGGACAGACTAGACCTTATCAAAATAGAAAAAAAAAAAAATAGAGTGAACTTACCAATAAATTACGTGGCGTTTTCTTATAATCAATTGCAAGATGTAACTTCAAGTATTATTCTGCAGAAGGCTGATCATCACAAAGGACTCTGTAAAATGCTACCCAGCTCCAAAGCTTGCGTGCCTAGCCTCAAGGCATAAGATTTTTACATGTGTACTTGTACTGTTCTTAGCAAATGGTTTCAAATACCCTTGGGGGAGGGGATTCTAAACATAATTGCCTTCAGTTTGGAAAGTGTGTGCCACATTTTAAATACATTATGCTGTTGTAGTCCCAAGCTTGTCATAGAGCCATCATGGCTGGAAGTTGAATTCCCCAACTAATGTGACAAAAAGTCTTCTAGCACTAGCAATATTTCAGCTTGTTCAAATAAATTTTATTAGCCTTTACACCCTCCAAAATGGCAGAAAATCTGACTGTGCTTTCTGTTTAAGATTAGCTAGCCTAAATGGTAGATGTCTCACCACTTCAAGGATAAATTTCCTAAAAGTAATGTTAGCAAGATGGCAGGGTCTCAATGCTCACCTCTCCAAAGAAGAAATAATTATATGCCAATTAAAATGATTAAGGGAGCATAGCAGAGAGCAGCAAAGGAACAACAAAGCTTGCTGGAGTTGAGCATGGTGACACATGCCTGTAATCCATTGTTCACCAGCTGGAACTGCATAGAAAGTTGAAGACCAGCCGGGCGTGGTGGCGCACACCTTTAAAGGTCCTAGCACTCAGGAGGCAGAGGCAGGCAGATCTTTGTGAGTTCAAGGCCAGCCTGGTCTACAGAGTGAGTTCCAGGATAGCTGGGGCTACAGGGAGACCCTGTCTGGAAAAGACCAAAAAAAAGAAAGTTGAAGACCAGCTTGAGCTATATAGTGAAATGTATATAGCTATTTGCTATATAGCAAAACTACAAAGGATAGATATGTAGCTCAGTGGTAGAGCACTTGCCTAGCATGAGAAATGTGCTGGGATTGATCTTCGGTTCGAGAGAGGGAGAGAGAGAGAGAGAGAGAATAAAAGAGAGAAAAGAGAGAAAGAAGAGGGAAGAAATAAGAGAGGAGATAAAAAAAAATATGGAGACAGAAGCCTACAGAGAAAAGCATAGGAAGTACCTTGCCCACTCTGTTAGGATCTGAGGAAGCTTGTATTCCAGGAAAAGTTAAAAAGAAGGACCCTAGCTGCCCCACATTGCTGCTGTGGAGTCTCGTGTGCTTTCCCACTGGGGAGCCCTACAGTCTTTGCCATTGCTGCGTCCAATCCAGGACCTGCTGGGATTTATCCCTGGAATATAAACTTGGCTTACATATATTCATCATTTAACATATATTTTATTTTAAAATATTTTATTATTCTTATTTTATCTGTATGTGTGTATGCCCTGCATACATGTAAATGCACCCATGTCATGCAATACCTGCAGAGGTCAGAAAAGGGTGTTGGATCCCCCGGAAATAGAGTTACAGATAGTTATTAGCTGCTGTGTAAGTGTTGGAAACTGAACTCCAGTCCCCTGGAAGAGCAGCCGGTGCTCCTAACCACTGAGTCATCTCTCCTCCCTATTTAATGTATATTTCATATAATCAATGAAAGATTAAAAACTATTTGCTTATCTCAACAAAGGCAGATTAGTTATTTGATAAAATTCAACCCCTTTCCTGATTAAAAACACTCAATAATTTATTTACAGAAGGAGGAAATGTCCTCAATATAATAAAGATAATTTATACCAGTCTTATAGGTAACATTATAAACCATGTCAAAAATCCAAAAGTTTTTTCTTTTTTTTTAAATTTTTTTTTAATTTTATTAATTTCCGTATGTGTATGAATGTACCGTCTGCATGTAGTTTTGTGCACCCGTGTCGTGCAATGCCGCGGAAGTCAGAAGAGGGTGTCAGATTCCCCTGGAACTGGAGTTCTCCTGCAATTGGAGTTTCAGACGGTTCTCAGCCGACATGTGGGTGCTGGGGATCGAACCCGGGTCCTCTGTAAGAGCAGTCGGTGCTCTTAACCGCTAGGCCATCTCTCCAGCCCCAAAAGCTTTTTTCTTTTAAGAGCAGGTAAAAGTCAAAGATAACTACACTTACCCCTTCTATTAGATGAAACCCTTGACATACTAGCAAGACCAATCAGGTAAGAAAAAAGTAAAACGCATTCAAATCAACAAGAAATAAAATTGTCCTTATTTGTAGATGGCATGTCTTTCTGTGTAGAAGAACCTAAAAGACTCCACTGTTTTTTAAACTTAGAACTAGTAAACAAATACAACAATATATAATTCTAAAATATCACTATAGAAAATCAGTTGTGTTTCTTTTTTCTATTACTTTATTTTTTTTCATTTTTTAACAATAAGTAATAATTTATGAGTACAAGCATCCTTCATGTAAAACCAACTTGCAAGCAGTTGTGCCCAAACCCACAGAGCCCAAGGGTCCCACCATCCAGCTGGGGGGGGGGGGAGGCTTGTATGTTCAAACAAGTTGATCAAATAAGTGTCCAGACTATATTGCTGTAGTTTCACCATTCACCCCAATCGCAACCCTTACACTCTACCATGCCCCCTCTTCCCCCCCCCCCAGATTGTTCCCTAGGCTTGAAAGGCAAGGGCCAATGCACAGGTGACGAGAAGCAAAAAAACAGTCTACTTTCTCTGAACTACTTGTCCAGATCTGTTGTTTGGACTTCTGTAATTTCTGGCTGTTTTTCTTCATGGGCTGACAAGTTTGTTTCCAGGGAATCATAACCTTCATCCTACTTAATGAGGACCACAAGCAATTAGTTATATGGTCTTAAACAGTCTATTGTTTATAGGTAGGTTACTTTGGTATAGACACAGTCTGTTTGGATGGTATGTTATTCATGAATTAGTTTTTTTTCTGTTAAAAATATGAACAGGGTTCTTACTGGGCTTATAAACATCTCCTAACCCACAGCAGGATTGTAAGCTTTTGTGGCATCAGCCTGGGTTTTATTCCTCCAGGAAGAGAGCTAATAGCCAATATTAGATTTTGGAGATATTTACAGGGCATTAGGCTGCCTCTGGCTCTACAGTATTTCCCAGGCATTAGAAATACAGTTGTTGTTCTTTCAAATAATTCGTCTATTCCAAGAATGTAAATCAATAAAAACCAGTTCAATTTAGATTCTATTAAAAAAACATAAAATACTTATGAAAATATTTAACCAAGATGGTAAAAGAGCTGGTCATTGAAATCTAGAGCACATTAAAGAAAGAAAATGAAGACAGACATACAAATCAATAGAGATGCTAATCCTGGGTTGGGGTTGGGAATAATTCATATGTGTTAAAAAGGTCCAACTGGGGATTGGAGAGATGGCCTAGCAGTTAAGACACCAACTGCTCTTGCGAGGACCCAGTTTCATCCCCTGCCCCACCTGGCGCTGGAACTGTCTTTAACTCCGGTTCAGGGGAACCCGACACCCCTTCTGATTCCTTGGGCATGCAGACATGGTGCGCAAAAACCTACATGCAAGACAGTACATTCATACACATACAAAGATATAAATTTAAAAAATTAACATGTCCAAACTGCACCCCGTTTTCTCAGCTTTGATCCCAGTTCCAATGGCCAAACTCCTATCTCATCTTTTCCCGAGAAGTAGCAAACACCAGTTCCTTTAAAGTTGTCACCACTGGCCATCACAAGACCCCAAATAAATCATCACAATTTTTTTTTTTCTAATATAATACCATGGTTTTTATTCAACGTAGTGGTTATGAACCCACTACATACAGAAGACTTGGGGGAGGAACAGCGGAACCGGACTGAAAGAAGTAGAGCGATTGCAGAATTGTACAGAAAAAAATGGTGACACCAACCTTTATGGGACCTTCTAAAGGGTTGTCGTTGCCACTGTAGGGAGTTGGCATCCTTGGACGAGGACTTCACTGGTTTCCTCCCTTGACTGAATCTTCTCTCCAGAGAGAATTTTCCCTCCGTCATAAGTTTCTTGTGTCAGAAACATAAATGAACATGTTTGCGTCCTTCCACAGTCAGAATTTATTGAATACCAATAGTCACAAGCTGTGTCAAATTTTTCCGCTAACTGCAATTTGCCAATGGAGTCCAGCTTTCTGTTGATTAAGGCTTTGGAATTTTCATTATTAATACAACTCAAGTTCTTTTTCTTCCATATTATTTACAAATTAAACTCTAGAATCACACTTAAACATCATAGTTCAGGTTATATAACAGTAGGTCACACAATAGCTACAAAAGAGTTGAGGAGGCCCGGTGTGGGGTGGCACCCACCTGTAATCCCAGCCTTGAGAGGCGAACAACTCATTCAAATTTTGAGAAAGAAAATGTGTTGGAGCCGGGTGTTGCGTCGGTACACGCCTTTAATCTTAGCACTTGGGAGGCAGAGGCAGGCGAATCTTTGTGAGTTCAAGGCCAGCCTGGTCTACAGAGTGAATTCCAGGACAGCTGGGGCTACAGGGAGACCCTGTCTCAAAAAGACAAAAAAAAAAAAAAAGAAAATGTTGGAGATATCATATGTCCTAATTTCAAATGATGTTACAAACGTACAATCAAAACAGTGCAATACTTGCATAAAAGTAGACACACAGGCCAAAGACACAGTATAGAGTGCCCAGACATAAACTGAAGCCTATGTAGTAAATAAATCCTAACACGGGTGGCAATAAGACACAGTACGTGTTACAAACGTACAATCAAAACAGTGCAATACTTGAATAAAAGTAGACACACAGGCCAAAGACACAGAATAGAGTGCCCAGACATAAACTGAAGCCTATGTAGTAAATAAATCCTAACACGGGTGGCAATAAGACACAGTACGGAGATGCAATCTTTCAGTAAGTGATGTTGCAAGAACTGAATATACTCAACTAAAATAATCAGTTTAGACTCTTATCTTATAGCATTCCTAAAAATAAGTGAAAATGCATTAAGGACATATCTATATATTTATACACACACACATTCCTGAAAAAAAGCAACGGTCTTGACAGTCTTCTTTGGGATATCACACCAAAAGCCCATATAAAGCAGATAAAAACAAAGCAATAACAACAACAAAACCTCAAGTGATACTACATTAAACTAAAAAGCTTCTGAATATCAAATAAATAATGGAAAAAGTCAGTATACAATTTCAGAAAAAATATTACCAAACCATATATCTGATGGGGTAGGGAGTAGTAAATGTATAAAAACATGTAAAGAATTCATATAACCCATAGCAAAATGAATAAAAAAACAAAATGCCAGCTTTTTCAGGCTAAATAATCTAAACAGACGGTTTAGAGGAAGCACACAGCACTGGGGATGCACCCTGCATGTATGGGGACCTCACATGTGCCCGGCATGCACGGGGACCTCGCATGTGCCCGGCATGTATGGGGACCTCACATGTGCCCGGCATGCATGGGGACCTGGGTTCAACACCAGGACCACCGAAAAATAAAAATTTAAGAAAACATAAAAATGGTGACGAATACATGAAAAGATATTTAAAATTACTAATCACCATAGAACTACAATCTAAAAAACAATAAAATGTCATTCCTTGAATCTTGGTAAAACTATTCTCAAAAAGACAAAAGTTGTTTTAAGTGTTGGTAAAGATGGAGAAGAGTCAACCTCACTACATGGTTGAGAGAACATGAGGCCATACAGCCATCAGAGAACGGTGTGGGGCTTCCTCAGGAGTGAAACCCAAGGGACCTCTGACTCAGCGATTCCTCTTCCACATATTTACACAGGAAAAATGAAATCAGAACAGAGGCATAAAAACTGTTTCTGCGGAAGCTCCGACTCTCTTGGTCCAGAAGCTTTTTCCTTTGCAGCCTTAAACTTTGGATTAGATTCCTGCTCCACTTGGTGCAAACACGTGTCAGTATTTTAAGGCAAACCTGTCTTCAAACAGTGCCTTAAATTTCTCTAACCAAGCACCAAGAACAGAACAACCAAGGCATTTCCAAGATTCTAGAACAGCAAGCCTTGCAGGCAGATCCTCCTGGGATAAGACCCTTCCTCTCCCAAGCGGGAGCTATTTCCCCGCGAAGACTCAAGGCTGCTCCACAAAGCAGAAGCAATCATTTCATGACAAAAGCCAGTCTGTCATGCCCACAAGCAATGATGATTTCCCCCAGAGCCCACAGGACCTTGCAGAATCAGACCTGAGATTGTGGTCAGCCAGACCAGTTTAACCAAGACTGCTAAGCTGTGGGAATGTCCTGCCCTCACATTACTCCTGCCTTATATAAGCCCAGAGCTCTTGTCAAGCTCTAAAGACAGGACTTCAACTACAGATCTGCCCATTTCTTCCAAGTGTGGCCACATCAGATAATAAATTCCTTTATCGCTTCATCATCACTCATGTCTCCGATTATAGCAGGTTGACAGAGCTCCATTTCCCCAAGAGCCAAGTCTCCAGTTCAGGACTTTGGTTCCTGAATTATGATGTTTAAGAGATGTCTGCACTCCCGTAGTCATTGAACATAATTCACAACAGCCAAAACATGGTAACAACCTAAGTGCCTGTTGATGGATGAATAAATAAATATGTGTACTGTATAACACAATATGATTTAGCATTAGCAGACAAGAAAAGCCTATTATTTGCAATTATGTTGAACCTGGAGGCTATTGTATGAAATAAGACAAGCTCAGAAAGACAAATTCCACGGTATCTTTTTTTTTTTTTAAATGTTGAATATATAGAAATAGAGAGTACTGGTCTGAGGATGTAGTGTAGTTACTAGAGTGCTTACCTGGCATACACATGACCCTGGGTTTGATCCCCGGTGCCACACTGACCACATGTGGTGGCACACAGTTTGTAATCTGAATGCCCAGGAGGTAGACAAAGGATGACTTTCTAAGTCATTCTGAGCTATAGGCCTGCAGGGTCTAAGACCAGCCTGGGCTACATAGGACCCTGTCTAAAATGAAAGGAGAGAAGAAGACTAAAGTTACCAGGAGAAGGAAAGAGAGGAAGAGGGTGCCGAGTGGGGAGATGTGAAATGGGGCAGATGTATAGGACAGAGGACACCAAACTGGTTATATAGAGGCTAGGTCTACTGCTCGGATGTGCGGCACAAGAATTATTACTAATGTTGAGCTGAACCCTAGAAATGTAAATAGTCCTACCACACATTTTTTTAAAGGCTGACTAGTGAGATAATGGATATTTTAATTGGCTCGATTAGAGTAACCATTTGGTTATACATAAACATATCAAAACACCACACTGTACACCTTAAACATAAAATAAAATCATTAAAGACATAGTAGAGAAAAATAAGAAAACTTCGCATTTCCTACGCTACCAGATTTTTTTCCCCTATGTACTCTTAGCATAATTCAATGCTCTCAGAAAAGAATTTCAAAAGACTTGCATTAGCCTTTCTTAAGAGAGCTGAGTAAAGCCAGTTTCTAGGGCAGAGCTGCTTCGTCTTACAGAGAACTCAATCTTATTTTAATTTTTAAAGAGTGGTCCTACTGGGCAGTAGGCTATTGAATCGCTGTCATCTGTGTGAATTTCTTGCCTTTAAAGCTGCACACTAGAGAGTCTTCTAGACTGGAGTTTGTTTATTTGCAGTCAAAGTACTGCAAAGACAGCAGCCCCCACATCCCGGCATCCCTCCAGCCCTTGTACTCCCTCTCCCCTGTATGTGACCTCTGTAGAAAAGGAAGAGCGGTGACCCCTTGGGCATTGTCCTGATTCTGTAAACTCAACATCCCATTTGGTATGGATTCCAATCCCTGGATGCCCACTCAAAAAGCCTTTGAAATGCAACTTTGTTTCTTGGGATTGAGGATTTCCTGTCTTTCATGATAGAGGTGATGGATAATGCTGACCTACAGAAATTAATTAGTATAATTCACTTGAAGGCTTATTGCTAACATCATTATAATTCATCCCCATGGGAGTCATTTGATTATTGCCTTTCTTGCCAATAAAAATTAAAATAGCTGGTTACTGGTTGCAGATCATTAACTCATTTCAGTCTTTCCCATCACACAGTAACTCGGGATAGAGGACACTGGGACCCTGACCCCTATGACCCATCCTTTCTAGCTGCATAAAAATGAGTTCTGTCATGTCCTTGAGCCGAATACATAGAACACACGGATTTCAGAGGCAGGACTGGCTGGGTTTACCACCTGCTGTTCAGATCTGGGCGATGTTCTGGTGATACTTCTCTCACTGGATGTTTTAGGATTAAAGCAGAGAACTGGGAAGTGAGAATGGACCCCTGTAAAGTCAGAAGCATTTTCAATGCTCCTGCAGGTGCATGGCCTGTGGCATGGCATGCCTGTGCAGGTAGTTTATAAACAAACAGATAATCACATTAACTAATCAGTAAATTAATTCATTTAACTTCTAAATGCACCACTGTCCACTGGGAACAGCTCCTGATCACGCTCGACTCGTTCTTTGTATAAAGTGTACTTTGCATTGTATTGCCATACATCCAAGAAAGTCCTCGTGGTTTGTGAAGCTGTTTTTATAATCTCATTATTTGTATATGTGTGAAAAGGATCTTTGTACCTACTGTAAATGAGGTGTCAGAAGTATCTTACACTGGATTAAACTGGATTTGTCTATTCTGTACATGCATAATTAGTAAAGAACAAAAGCTGAATTCAAGTAGCTCATAGGTTGGAAAAATTACATGTGATATAAAAAAAGAACAGGGCATTAAAACTTGGTTTTATTGCTGGAGATGATGGTGTAGGAATGGACTCCCAACCCTTGGGAGATGGAGGAAGAAGAATGTCGGCTTTCATTACAAAGTGAGACTTTATCTCAAACAAATAGCAGAAGCTTTTAATTTGCATTTATTTGATCTGACTTTAAAGTACTCCTGTCAGTAACTGTAATTCATGATACTTTTATTCAGTCCAGTGTTTCTCAAGATCAAGTTTGGGAATAATATATATTGTTAAGTTTTCAGGAGAGTTTTGTCGTTGCTGTTGATTTGTTTGTTTGCTTGCTTTTGAGACAGGGTCACACATAGCACAGGTTGGATTTGAATTCGTTAGGGTAGGCAAGGCTGGCCTTGAGCTTGATACTCCTGCTTCCGCCTCTCAGCTGCTCAGAGTACAAGCAGCTGCCTCCACACCTGGCGATGTTAATTTCAAACAAACTCCTGACTTCATTCTCCTCTGAAATGATTATCCAGTAGTCTGTGCCTTCCCTCAGAAGTACATACATCATGGCTGCACTTACTTGCATGAAGAAATTGTAACCTATGTAGTTGAAAGCAATGGCCTTTCTTCTGCAGTATATTTAGTGCAGTCACTCGAGGTAAATCAATGTGTGCGTCATCCTCAGGTGTCAGTGGCATTAAATCCTAATGAAATGATGCAAGATGAGTTGGAAAAGAAACCACAGTGAGTCTATTTCTGGGAAACAGAACTGTTCTTCACTTTTGTATGTTTATTGCCCCCAGAGTCTAATAACTATAGACTCAAAGAGAATTATTTCATTGGAAAAAAAAAAAAAAACCATTATATTTGTAGGAACTGAAACAGACTGAGACAGATGTGAGATTTGCTAAAATTGCTTTAAAATTCATTCTCAGCAGTAAAAGGTAAGGAAGGCCAGGTGTGGTAGCACATGCCTTTAATCCCAGCACTCAGGAGAAAGCAGCAGATCAATCTCCAGACCAGCCTGCTTTACATAAAAAGTTCCAGGTCATCCAGGGCTACACATAGTGAGGCCCTGTCTATAAATAAATAAAAATAAATAAATAAATGTAGCTTAGTTGATGGAGTGTTCGATGCCCAGCACCATTTCTACCAACACAACAAAGTCCTTATATTGAGCTGAAGATGTAGCTCAGTTGGTATGGCTCCTACTCAGCATGTGTGAAGTCCTGTATTTGATCCCCAGCACCAAAGAAACCAGGCATGGTGGCATTTGCCTATAATCCCAGAAGTTGGAAGGTTGAAATAGGAGGATAACAAGTTTAAGGTCATTTTGGGACACTGAATGAATTTGAGCCCAACCCAAAATGCATGAAAACTTGTCTCAAAAACACAAAAAGAAAAAAAAAGGAAAGAAAACGTAAGATGGATATTATACTAGTATACTAATATGTAATATATTATATTACATTGACCCCAAGTCATTGTATGCTAAGTCTAAACTACTTCCAAAAAGAAGTAACACTGCGAAGATCACCATCCTCAGCACCTGGAGACTCGTGTTCTAATCCTGACTCTAGAAACATCCAGTCCAGTTCTGATTCCACCATCACATAAATTCATGTCTATTAGGTATGATATCGTGCTTTTGCTTGAAACCATGAACATATATAAAAAAGCTCCTCTAATGCTGACAGTTCTGAAACTTTGAGCACCCAAGGCCCAGGATATATACTGCCAGATCCACAAGCTTAGAGCTCCAAACCCTGGGGAACAGGAGCCTTAGTAGCGGGGGCGGGGGGCGAGGGGCGGGGGGAGGCTTACAGCTCTCACATTCTGATTAGAGAGGCATATTGCTCTGTAATTTAACCATCACCAGACTAGAACCTTGCAGGTGTTATAATCCATAGCAGACAGCAGCAAGTGGTACATTTTACATTTTAATACTGTTTTGTTGGGTTTTTTTGGTCATACTGTAACTGTCACAGAGGCCATATGTGCTAGGGTCATTAGACCTATGGAGCCAAGTGTCAGGATCCTCAGCCATTGACAGTAAATAATAATATAGCATTTAAGCTTAGGCTATCGTAGTTCCTTGGTCCTTAAGACATGGCAGCTCCCTGGAATTCTTCTAGTGACCAGGGTCTATAGACTCTCTTTTCTGGTACTTTACATTTTTCCATCTCTCTCTATCTCTGCTCCACTTTGTTGCCTTCCACACAGTTCTTTCGTCTTTCATTGTCTTTTCCGATTCTTCTCCTATTGTTTATGCTGTAGACACTCTGCCACTCTTCAGCTAGCTCTCTATGGTATCTTCACACTATCTACTGCATCTGCTTTCCTCTCTCATGTTACCAGTTCAGCCTTTTTACTAATCCTAAAGTCAAAAGGAGAGCAGCAAAGAGTACTTTAGAGAAGCCTTTTGTTGGGCCTAAGGTTGCAACCCTGATGATCAGCTTAGGAGCGTGACTCCATCTGACTCACAATGAGCTGAATGGTAAGTATCCTGACACAGACAGAAAAGTGATGCGACAAGAATGTCTGCACCGGTCACAGCAATCCTTTATGAGAAGGGAAGGGCTATGTTGGCACCAGTCACTGGCATTCCTTATGCAAGTTAAAGAATGTTAAGCACCATGTTTATGCCAGTCACATGCCTTCTGCTAGACCATTAAGAGGAAGTGCTCCCATGCTAACCTGGGTGAAAAATGGTTTGAGTTCATGTAGAGTTCACTGACCTAGAAGGCAGAAAGTCTGGCACAAGCTGCTTAAAACATGGAAGGCTGGGAGAGTGCCTGCAGTAGCCAATGGTGTTTTGGCATCAAGCAGCTGTGGTTACCATGTAGCTTCCTCAAGATGTCTGTAGACTGTTGACATCAGTCTGTGCTGGTCTGATGGCAATCTAGCTGGTAGCTTAGTTAAAAGTCAGAGGAGGGCCTAACAGCTGTCAAGTCAGAGTTCAAATTGACCCAGCCCCTAGCATGCTATTTTAAAACAAAAACACTAAAAGAGATGTATATAAGAAAGACTTACTATAAACAGTGATGTAACAGTATCTAACAATCTTCAAAGAGTGCTAAACCCTGTCTCAGTGCCTCAGAGTGGGTCACTCTAATCTATTTCATGTGTCTCCTCTGGAAATTAGTTTTTGAAATGAAAAATAGACATGTGGATGAGAAAAACTATCTATTTCAATGCTCTTTCATTTCTTAGAACAAAGTACCAGTATATCCTAAAACTACTGGCATGACAGAACTAGTTCCATGTTACTGGTTTTATTATGGGCAAGGGTGAATATACAGGTTTGCCCTCTAAAATGGAAATCTCTTTTTTTTTTTTTAATTTTTTTTTTTAAGGGATTCTACAATACAATGACACAGTTGTTTGCGGATAACAATGATGTTACTCAGTATGTCATACAATTAAGTAATTGGTGCATTTTGCAAGTATCTATGTCCAAATTTTGAACAACCCAAGGTTCCCATAGTCCAGTTGGAGAAGCTTGTATGCACAGGCATGTTGATCAATCAGGTGTCCAGACTATATTCCTATAGTCTCATGATTCACCCCTATCTCTCCACAGCCCTTACAATCTACCA
>VZQC01014462.1:534182-774901 GCA_009823505.1 Rhizomys pruinosus
GGTCCTTCTTGAGTTCCTCATTCTCTTTTCTTAGTTCTTTAATTTGTTCTTTATGATCTTGTAGTTCTTTAAGTATGTTCCCAATTGTGTTTCTGATGTCTGTGTCCTGGGGCATCCCCAGAGGGATCCCACTGTAGGAGTCTTCCAAAGCTTGGCGTGGGATTATCCTGCCCCTTTCCAGTGTAGTCTCTTCTTCGTGATCCTGGCATATGGGCTTCTCCTTGCCTGTATTCTATTCCAATGTGAGTCCTAAATGCCTCTTCACTGTGTTGAAGGCTTGCTTTGCTTGCCTCCTTCAGATGCTTCTTTGTAATCTCAGTTGGCGGGGGTGGGGGGGTCTCACCTTCCGCTGGGCTCAGGAGATCTCCGCCTCTTGTATTTTTTATTTCTATTTTCAGGGTGAAACAGAAATGGTTTAGGAAAAAAAAATGATTTTTGGGTTTAGGCAGATGACATTTGAACTTGGGTTCAAATGTCATCTGCCAATTATGAGCTGGATGTCCTGGGGCAAAGACTAAATTTCCTTGATCACCACTTTCGGCATCTGATGAATGAGAATACATTAGTACTGCCTTCACAGAGGTATTTATGAGTTTTTAAAATCATACACTGTGAGGACATTTGTATAATTAAATAAGACAAGAACTTGTAAGACCTGTCCCATAAGAACTCTGAGGAGAGTTATCTGATATCTCTGTAGGCATTCAGTTGCCTCTGTGAGTTATCTGTAGCTCGGGAAGGTTCAGAATATTACAATGTGTTCTTGCTTTGCCTATCTCTGCAAAGTTCCAGGACCAGATGGCCCCTTCCCTTGAGGCATTGAGCAAAATGTCGCACCTCTAGTTACCTGTTGCACAAACAAGAACTATGCAGCCCCCTGATTAGAGCCAAGGTGGCTCACCCCTCCCTTCTGCCTGCCCCCCACTTCCTTGCCCAGGGCACAGTAACTTTTGGTGTATAAGCACACTGCTGGCATAAATAAAAAGAGACACTATTCTCCCTGGTGTTCTCTGAGTCCGTGTCTGTGTGTCTGTCCTTATCTTTCCTTGTCTTTCTATTCCATCGGGGTAACTTTCCCACAGTCCCCTCCCCCACTCCTTACCAGAGCTAAGCCTAGAGATTGTCTGCCTGCAGGCAGGAGACAGCCTCAAATATGCAAGGAGGGAAGAACAGCATGTGGATATTGACCACCCGTGAATAAAGGACTATTCAGACGATTATTAAACTCCTACACAGCTGTTTTAATAAAGTGAAACAAAAATTATGAAAGAATTAAAAATGAAAAAGTAAATTAAATATTGTATTTGATTAAGACACAAAAAGAGTTTCTTTATGGGTGTGTGATGATTTCTGCTTTCCAGAGTCAGGTGGAAGCTTTTGACTGATAGTTCTATGAACATATTGAAATGATAATTTCTATGAAACCAGTATTTTTCACTTTGTACAAGCAAACTTATTTTTAGGCAACTTAACTCAAAGTTAGAAAACACAAAACATGTCTCTCCCACCTGGCTTGCTTTATTAGGAAAAGTTGCAGTATGCTAAGAGCTACTATAGCACAAAAACCTTGCTTGTTGTCTAGCTCTAGTTGGAGACAAGGAGGCTTGACATAGCTCTGAATCTGTAATTCACTTTGTGTCTTATTTAGATATGAACAAAAATCTCATATAAAATATAATATGAAATCAGTAAAATAGGACTAGAATTAGATAGTAAGGTTGTGTAAAGGCTGACTGGGGCCTTCTAGTCAGCCACTCACTCCTACTTGAATGCCTTTTGAATTTCCTGGGCTTCCTCATCCATAAAAAAAGGTCATTAAGAATATACATCTCTACTAGATAATGGTGAAACAATGCCAGGACAGGGGGCAAATAAGGAATGAAAGAGAGAAGGAAGGAAGGAAGGAAGGAAGGAAGGAAGGAAGGAAGGAAGGAAGGAAGGAAGGAAGGAAAATAAAATTTGCCTTATGGAACTATTATATGGATTAAATGAGACAATACATGAAGCATGCTTTAAGCTTCTCCCGAAGTTTCTGGAATCATGGTAATCATGGTTGTTCTCAGATTGGATACTTTTATGATAAAGAAAATCAGTCACCACAGAGTCCCTAAAGGATCCCCAGGACTCTAGTTGTGTTCATTATCCATTGTTGAATGCCAGACTGCTTCAAAAGTTAGTGGCCTGAGATATAAAACATGTGTCCCCTTACAGTTTCTTTGGGCCATGGGTTCAGCTTGAGATGATGGTCTACTTGAGATGGTGGCACACGCTGGTAATGCTAAGCTCTGAATGGAGGTAAGGGATCTGCTGCCAAGCTGGGTTATCACATGGGCTGGCAAATTGGTGCAGGGGGTTGGCAGGAGGCCTCAGTACATTAAAATACAAATGTCACTATCAGATGCATTATTGTCAGCTGCCTTCAGAGGAACTGATCCAAAAGGAGGTAAGCCAAAGTTGTAAAAATTTTTCTGTGCTTAGTCTCACAAGTTACACATTATTGCCATTTCTACCATGTACTGTTGGCTATGTGGAGCACCACCTGTTCTTCACAAGAGCAATGTGGAAACAGATCACTGCAGAGCATCAGGACAGGGAGAAAGAACCACTGGGTACCACCCAGGAAGATGGCTACCACATTATAGTACCCTGGAATTGAGTCTCAAAACATCTTTCTGAGGAGTTTGCAGCTCATCCGACAAAAGATGCCAGAAAAACAAGTTTGGGGGCATCTGGCTTCAAAGTGTGCTACAACAAGGAACTTAGCATTAAAGCAGGCATATAAACTAATGGAACACAATAAGGAACACAGAAATGAGTCTAGACATCTAAAGCCAGACATCTAGAGGCACCAAAATTCACACATTGAAGAATAGATACTCCCTTTAATGAATAGCATTTGGGAAACTGGGTATCTCTGTACAGAAGAAAGAAATTAGAACTCTATCAATCATTATATACAAAAATAAAATGAGGAGTTGGAGAGATGGTTCGGTGGTTGAAAGCACTGGCTGCTTTTGCAGAAGACCTGGGTTTGGTTCCCAGCAACTACATGGCAACTAACAACCATCCATAGCTCCAGTTCCAGGGGATCCAATGCCCTCTTCAGGTTTCCATGGCCATTGCTTGACACAAGTGCACTTATATTCAGGCAAAACACTTATACACACACAATATAAATAAATAAATTTTAAACATAAAACAAGAAAAGAAAATTAATCAAAGATTAAATATATGATCTGAAACTGTGAAACTATAAAAGAAAGCACAGGAGTATCTATTGATGTAAGGACTGATGTTACTTAAAAAAAAGCATTCAAAGAATAGCTAACATAAATGAAATTGCAGATTATATCGAATGAAGAAAATTCTGCACAGAAAAACAACAGCAACAAAAAAGAAAATCAGCAAAGTGGCGTGTGCCAGGTGCTGTGATCTTGTCTCAAAATTTAAAAAAGAACCTAGTGAATGAGAGAAAGTGTCTGGAAACTATCAATTCTGTAGAAAAGGAGCAATATCCAGAATGCGTTTAAAAAAACTCCAAAAACTCAACAGCAGAAAAAAAATCTAGAAAAAAATCCATTTTAAAGTGAGTGAATGATTTGAATAAATATTTCTCAGAAGAAGATATACAAATATCCAGGAATTATATGAAAAATCATTAATCCTCAAGGAAACCCAAATCCAAACCACATTAGATTTTGTCTGACTCCACTTGAAATGATATTATTAAAACAATGGTGATAGTACACTGATGAGGATGTGGCAAACAGGGCTCTCTCTCTCTCTCTCTCTCTCTCTCTCTCTCTCTCATATTGTTAGTGGGACTGTAAATTAGTGCACAGCCATTACAGGAAACAGCATATCAGCATCTCAAACCTGAAATTTGATCTACCATGTGACCCACCTATGCCTGTTGTGGGCATATTCCAAAGAAAATGAAATCAGAAAACCAAGGAGATATCTTCCTGCCTATGTTTACTTCAGCACCTTCTACTATAGGTCAGATATGGTATCAGCCTGGCACCCATCAGTACACACACATATAAAGAAAATGTGATAAATATGGAGTGTTATTCAGCCATAGAGAAGAATGAAATCCTGAAATTTGCAGTAAAATGAATGGAACAGGGGACATTACATTAAGCCTATCACCAAAGACAAGTAACTGCATGTTGTCTCATATGTAGAGGCTGAACATGTCTATCTGAAAGTACAATAATGATAATCAGAGACTGGGAAGAGGGTTGAGGAAAGGAGGCCAGGTTTAATCAGTGCCTACTATATGCATGGACAGAAATATGGCATTGGACTCCACTAATATGTGTAATAAGAAAAATGAAAAGGGTAAGAAATACACACCTTACAAAATTACCCCTAAAAATTGAAAGTAAAATAACAAAGAGATTATAACTGGTAAGGCTCCTCTAATTTTGCTGAAGATGAAATTAGAGGACACAAATGCAATTGTATAGTATCTTTAAAGAATGTTCTTCTTTTAAAAAAAGAAAGAAAACTGAATATTATGCCAGGCATGGTGGTGCACACCTATAATCTCAGCACTCAGGAGACAGAGGCAGGCAGATATCTATGAGTTCAAGGTCAGCCTGGTCCACACAGTGAGTTCCAGGCCAGCTGGGGCTACAAGAAGACCCTGTCTCAAAAAGAACCTCCCCCAAAAAAGACTGAATATTTGGTTCTGATTATTAGTGGATAAGTTGATCAAAAGAGACCAGTAATCTTTGGACAGTCCTAGAAGAAAGTTACAAGACATAGGTATAGGAAAAGACTTTCTAAATCAGACAAGCAGCTGCACAGGAAATAAGGTCAACAGTCTACAAATAGGACCTCATCAAACTCAAAAGCTTCTGTACAGTGAAAGAAACAATCAAGGAGGTGAAGAGAAAACCCACACAGTGGGAGGAAATCTTCACCAATGATACAACTGACAGAGCATTAATGTCCAGAATATATAGACTACTCAAAAAACAAAGAAGAAAACAAATGATGACCTCCTCAAAAGATGGCATAAAGAGCTGAACAGAGACTTCACAAGTGAGGAATTAAAGATGGCTGAGAAACATCTTAAAAATTGTTCAACATCATTAATAATTAAGGAAATGAAAATTAAACCACTCTCAGATACCATCTCACTCTGATACGACTAGCTAAGATCAAGAAAACAAAAGACACCAAAGGCTGGAGAGGTTGTGGGGAAAGAAAAACACTCATCCACTGCTGGTGGGAATGTAAACTTGTTCAACCACTATGGAAAGCAGTGTGGAGAACCCTTAAAAGACTCAAAATGAGCCTACCACCTGACCCAGTCATACCACTCCTGGGTATATACCCCAAAGATTCCTCCTACCACAAAGATACATGTGCATCCATGTTTATTGCAGCTCTCTTCACAATAGCAAAGAAGTAGAACCGAAATCCTCCTCAACAGATGAGTGGATGACAAAAATGTGGTACAGGAAAACAATGGAGTACTATTCAGCAGTAAAGAAAGATGACATTATGAACTTTGCAGGTAAATGGATGGAGCTCGAAGTCATTACACTAAGTGAAGTAACACAGTCCCAGAAAAACAAACAAACAGCAAATGGTTTCCCTCATTTGTGGTTGCTCACACCAAATCTCCAGTTGAAAGGCAAGCTGAACAACATTATTGTTATATTTCTTTTTATCTGAAAGCAACTATGTTGTTATAATGTAAACCTCTTAATGGGCTCTAGAATTGACCCACCACTTATTTTCAGACTCTGTAATTACTGTATATGGGTGGAAGGTATGTATTCATATTTTAGAGTAATATAAAATTAAAGGAGGAAAATGTGAAATCCTAAACATAATAAAAGACTGAGAGAAAGATACAGGACATTAATGGAAGAATGCATGATCTGGGGTGGGGTGGGGGGAAGGGAAAGGGGAATATGTTTAAATTGAACTGAAAAATGATGTCTGAAATAAAAAAAATCAATAAAAAAGAAAGTACACTTTTCTGTGGACTTTAACATGATACACCTGTTGACTAACTTTCTTGATCAGTAACTCCTACCTACATTTAGAGCGAGGTTCAAAGTCTTGAGCTTGGCCTGGAGCCAGGGCATCCAGGCTGTGTCCATCTCTTCATGGCTCATGCTCATTTCAGGCTGTGTCCGAGCCTGAAATTTCTCTGGCAGACTCCAAACCCCTGGGCCACAGAGGAGCCTTTGAGTTTTCTATTTCCTCATGGAGAGCGAAGCCCAGGTATTCCTGCTTCCTTCACCCCTGTGTCTGTCCTAGTGCACGCCTCAAAGCTGGTTTTTCCTGACCCCATCCAAAGTCTAATGCTCACTGTCCCCTTTCCTCCTCAGCCTCTTCCTTGCTGTTCTCACTCTCTGATCCTACATTACACATCGACTAATCAATAAATGACAGTGAGCATCATGCGAGTAGTGACTGTTCATGCCTGGTGCACAGTAGGCCTGAAATGAGTTTATGCTGATTTTGAAATGTTTCAATGTGGACAGTGTGATGGAAGTGGAAATAACTGGGTCCTCACAGCCCCACCCAAGGGCTGACTTGTTAGGACCAATGTGTTGTGAACTCATTTCACTGGGTATGATTTATGAGGCCAGGGAGGTAGAACTGTCTGGAAATGCTGGGAAAGGACTCACGGAACTTAAAGGAGTGTGGGCGGGTGAATCATCTGCTGATCTCACTGCTGGACTTTGCTCAGGATAGGCCTTGGTTGCCACTGCTAACCTGGTGGTGGTGCTGGAGGGTGGGAGGTACAGCCCACTGGCTCCCTGGAAAGGGAAGGGCATTCCTCAAGAGTGCCCACACTCATCAGTGTTTATATGCACCAACAGAATAAAAAACAGCTCTGATAGTGATCCCACTCAGTAGAGATACATGAAAAAAAAAATTTTTTTTTCCATTTCATTCATTTTATTGCTGAAGCTTACTGGCTTCCCTGGAAAGGGAAGGGCATTCCTCACAGAGTGCCCCACACTCTATCAGTGGTTTATATGCACCAACAGAATAAAAAAACAGCTCTGATAGTGATTCTCCACTCAGTAGAGATACATGAAAAAAAAATGTTTTTTTTTCATTTCATTCATTTTTATTGCTGAAGTTTCTTCCAGTCATTCATGTCATGGTTTCCTTCCCTCTTTTTTCATTTTCAGCCTGAGTTTTCTTTCATTTCATCTCTTTTGTGAATTTAGTCAGAAGTTTGTTCCCTATCTTCTTTTTTTTTTTTTTTCTAAACAAAGGGGATTTAATGCAGGAGCAGATTTACACAGGCTTGGTACCACGAGCAGAGAGCCCCATGTTAGACACGGTAGGAAGCAGCTACTAACCTTAGGCTGGGGGGACAAAAGGCAAGAGGTGGTTGTCTACCAGAAACCTAGGAGCTCTTGCCTGGGGACCCCCACGAGCTGGTGCCTGGCCTCTGACCGGGCGCTGCTGACGTGCCTCTTGCTTGGACTTCTGAGGGGGTCTCTGCTTGGCTGGTGGTGGCCGGCACCTCTGTGCGGGGACCGGCTGACGTCAGTCCTCGAGCGGGGAACCTTGGCTTGGCTGGACTCGGAGGAGACCTTGGCTTTCTGGCTCGAGGACTTTGGTGCTGGAGACCTTGGCTGACTCTCGGGGGGACCTTGGCTTGGCTGGCGGCGCTCTGACCACCGCGGGGGCTGCAGCTGGCTGTTGCTTGGGCCTCTGAGGGGACGTGGCACGGGCACGGCGGCTGGTCTTCTGGCAGCCGCAGCAGATCCAGTCCTCCTCTTTCTTCTGGTAGAAGCAACCGCTCTTGCAGATGCTGTATTTGCGGTCCACGATCTCGCGCTTGGAGTTGAGGAAGGTGAAGGGCGGGCAACAGTGGATGCTGAAGTGCTCGGAAAACTTCTGGTTCTTGGAGAGCCTGGGACCGTCCTTGGCCGTTTTCTGACTCATCTTAACTGGCTGGCGTAATTTGGCCACTAGACATCTACAGTCAGTTAGAGTGATACCAGCATCGTTGTTTTTTCTGGAACTGTGTTACGTTCACTCCAGCATGATGTCCTGCTAGCCACAGCCAATCTTTTTTCCTGCAAAGCCTCTGATGTCGTCTTTCTTTACTGCTGCATAGAATTCCCATGTGTAGATGTTACCACACATTTTTTCTCTATCACTTCGTCAGTTGAGCTTAGGTTGGCCACTTTTGACTATTGTGGAAGAGAGCTGCAATAAACAATGGCCTTGTGCCTGATATCTTCTTTTGTGGTGGAAACTGCTATGTTTTGAGGGCTACGTTGTAGCCAGAGGTGGTCATGGCTGCCGGGTCGGGTGGAATTTCATTCCAAGTTTTCAAAGGTTCTCCACACTGCTTTTCCCATAAGTCGGCAGTTGACAAGTTTACCTTGCCACCAGCTAGTGGATGAGTGTTCCCCTTTCCCCACAACCTCCAGCACTTCCGAAATAGTGCTCATTTGTTTTCTTGCATACCTAGGCAGCTCTGTATTGTGAGCTATAATGATGACATCTTTAAGTGTTTTCATTTTGGCATTTTTCTTACATGATTATTGATGTTGAGCAGTCTTGAGGTGATTTCTCAGACATCTCTAATTCTTGCTTGTGAAGTCTCTGTCTCGTTCTTTTGCTCCAATCTATTGAGTCGGGCTCATTTGCTTTTCTTTTTTCTTTGTTTTTTGAGTAGTTTATATATTCTGGAAATCAATGATTTGTCATATGTTCTGCCGTGAAGTGTTCCTCCCATTTCTGTGGGATTTCTCTTCACTTCTTGATTTTTCTTTCATGTACAGGAAGTCATTTTTGAGTTTGATGTGAGCCCATTTGTCAATTTGTCGACCTATTTCTGGAGCTGCTGTCTTGATTTTAGACGTGTCTTTTCCTACCTCCTATGTCTTTTAGTCTTTTGCCAACTCTTTTTTTTATCACCTCCAGCAGTTTGGTGGTTTCACGTGAGGTCTTATCCATCTGGGAGTTGGTCTTTTGTACGGGTGAGAGGTAGGGTTTAATTCATTCTTCTACAAGTGGTTGATCCAGTTTGCCTAAACACCACTTGCTGAAGATGCTGTCTTTTTTCTCCATTGTGTCTTGTGCCCCCTTGTCAAATATGAGATGGTACTGATTGTAATGATGCCTCAGTATTTGGCAATCTTCGTTGTCTTTGTTCCATTGGTCGTTCAACCAGGTCTGTTTTGTGCCATAGTACCAGGCTGTTGTTTATATGCACATATAGCCCTTGTATAGTTTTTAAATCTGTGTATAGAGATCCCTCTGTGTAGATACTTTTTCACTCAAGGGATTGATTTGCTATTCGGGGGTCTTTTGTTTTTCCAACTATGATTTAAGAACTTTTCGTTTCCAAGCTGTTGTTCAAGAAACTACTTGGGTTATTTTTGATGGGGGATCATCTGATTAAACTCATACAAGGAGTTTTGGTAAAAAAATGGACATTTTACAATGTTAAATTTTCCCAATCCTATGAGCATGGGGTTTTTCCACCTTCATAGGTATCTTTTCAATTTCTTTCTTTAAGGGCTTTTAAAATTTTTGTTGTAGAGGTCTTTGGGTANATTTCTCCAGTCATTTAGAATTGGCTTATTTGGTTTTCACTTCCATCTTCATTTCAGCCTGAGTTTTCTTTCATTTCCTATCTCTTTTGTGAATTCAGTCAGAAGTTTGTTCCCTATCTCTTTTTTTTTTTTTTTTCTAAACAAAGGGTAATTCTTAATGCAGAGAACCAAGATTACACCAAGGCTTAGGTCAACAGAGAGAGGAGCCCCATGTTAGACACGGTAGGAAGCAGCTACATAAACTTAGGCGGGGGGCAAAAAGGCAAGAGGTGGTGTTACCAGAAACCTAGGAGCTCTGCCTGGGGACCCCCACGAGCTGGTGCCTTGGCCCTCTGACCGGGCTGCTTGCTGTGCCTCTTGCTTGGACTTCTGAGGGGGTCTATGCTTGGCCTGGTGCGTGGCCGGCACCTCTGCGGGGACGCGGCTGACGCTCAGTCCTCGGGGGACCTGCGCGCCCGGAGGAACCTTGGCTTGTGGCCTGAGGACGGCTTGGCCTCGGAGGAGACCTTGGCTTTTGACTGGCCTCGAGGGGACCTTGGCTTGGCTGGCGGCGCTCTGACCACCGCGGGGGCTGCAGCTGGCTGTTGCTTGGGCCTCTGAGGGGACGTGGCACGGGCACGGCGGCTGGTCTTCTGGCAGCCGCAGCAGATCCAGTCCTCCTCTTTCTTCTGGTAGAAGCAACCGCTCTTGCAGATGCTGTATTTGCGGTCCACGATCTCGCGCTTGGAGTTGAGGAAGGTGAAGGGCGGGCAACAGTGGATGCTGAAGTGCTCGGAAAACTTCTGGTTCTTGGAGAGCCTGGGACCGTCCTTGGCCGTTTTCTTGACTCATCTTATAACTCTGGCGTTAATTGGCCACTAGCATCACAGATGAGTGATACCACTTCATCGTTTGTTTTTCTGGGAACTGTGTTACTTCACTCAGCATGATGTCCTCTAGCTCACAGCCATTTTCCTGCAAAGTCTCACTGATGTCGTCTTTCTTTACTGCTGCATAGGAATTCCCTGTGTAGATGTACCACATTTTTTCTCTATCACTCGTCAGTTGAGGGGCATTTGGTTCCTCTTTGCTATTGTAGAAGAGAGCTGCAACTAAACATGGCCTTTGCTGTATCTTCTGTGGTGGGCGTAAGTTTTGAGGGTACAGCCCAGAGGTGGTATGGCTGGGTCGGGTGGCAATTCATTTCCAAGCTTTCAAGGGTTCTCCACACTGCTTTTCCATAGTGGGTTAACAAGTTTACTCTTCCGCACAGTGGGATGAGTGTTCCCCTTTACCCCACAACCTCTCCAGCACTTGAGGTCTCATTTGTTTTCTTGATCCTAGCCAGTCTTATTGGAGTAAGATGAATCTTAAGTGTTTCATTTTGCATTTTTCTTAATATTAATGATGTTGAGCAGTTTGAGGGTTTCTCAGACATCTCTAATTCATTGCTTGTGAAGTCTCTGTTCAGTTCTTTGCTCCATCTATGAGGGGTCATTTGTTTTCTTTTTTTCTTTGTTTTTGAGTAGTTTATATATTCTGGAAATCAATGCTTTGTCAGATGTATCTGACGTGAAGTGTTCCTCCCATTCTGTGGGATTTTCTCTTCACTTCTTGATTGTTTCTTTCATGTACAGGAAGCTTTTGAGTTTGATGAGGTCCCATTTGTCAATTTGTCGACCTAATTCCTTGTGCAGCTGCTGTCTTATTTAGAGAGTCTTTTCCTACCCTATGTCTTGTAGTTTTTGCCAACTCTTTTCTTTATCACCTCAGAGTTTGGGTGGTTTCAGTGAGGTCTATCCATCTGGAGTTGCGTTTTGTTCACGGGTGAGAGGTAGGGTTTAATTCATTCTTCTAACAAGTGGTTGATCCAGTTCTGCCAAACAACCACGTTGCTGAAGATGCTGTTTTTTTCTCCATGTGTGTCTTGTGCCCCTTGTCAAATATGAGATGGTATCTGAATTGTATATGTGCTGCAGATTTAGGATACTTCGGTCTTTGTTCCATTGGGTCAACAGGTCTGTTTTTGTGCCCAATGTACCAGGCTGTTTTTATATATATACCTCTTATAGTTAGTTTAAAATCTTGTATAGAGATCCCTCCATGTGTAGAATTTTTCACTCGGGATTGATTTGGCTATTCGTGGGGTCTTTTGTTTTTCCAACCATGATTTAAGAACTTTTCGTTTCCAAGCCTGTGTTCAAGAAACTCTATGGGATTTTTGATTGGGGGACCTGCAGTTTAAACTCTACTACAGAGTTTTGGTTAAAAAAATGGACATTTTTACAATGTAATTTTCCCAATCTCCATGAGCATGGGGTTTTTCCAACTCTTTCATGAGGTTCTTCTTCAATTTCTTTCTTTAAGGGTTCTAAAATTTTTGTTGTAGAAGGTCTTTGGGATCTTTGGTTAGGTTGTTGATGTTCCTAGGTATTCTTATTGTTTTTTGAGGCTATTGTGAGTGGGCAAGTGTCTTTTTGAATTCTTTCTAGTGATTGTGTGGTATTGGGTGTAAGAAAGGCCATTGGTTTTAAGGTTAATTTTGTAACTCTCCACTTTGTTGCTGAAGCTGTTAACGTCTTCCTAGAGCTTTTCTGCATGAATTTTTAGTATCCCTTAGTAATAAATCAAACCATTCGAAATAGCAGAATATTTGATGCCTCTTTCCAATCAGTACTCCTTTAATATCCTTTTCTTGCCTTATTGAACCTCTAGCAAGTGTTTCAAGGCACTATGTTTGAACGAGGATGTGGTGACAGGGGGCTAGCCTTGCCGAGTTCCTACCTTTAAAGTGAATGTTTTCTGTTCATTTCCCCATTTAAGTTCATGATATTAAGCTGTTTCTTCATTTCCCAGTATATGTGCTTTGATTACATTGAGGGAATGATCCCTCCAATCCATTCCTTCTAGGACTTTAAGTCACTGAAGGGATGCTGGATTTTGTCAAAGTCTTTGGTTAGGTTTGTTCCTAGGTATCTTATTGTTTTTGAGGCTATTGTGAGTGGGAAGGTCTCTTTGAATTCTTTCTCCAGTTGCTTGTTCTTGGTGTAAAGAAAGGCCATTGATTTTCTAAGGTTAATTTTGTATCCTGCCACTTTGCTGAAGCTGTTAATCGTTTCTAGGAGTTTTCTGGTGGAGTTTTTTGCATCCCTTAAGTAAACAATCATATCATCAGCAAATAGGGATAGTTTGACTTCCTCTTTTCCAATTAGTACTCCTTTAATATCCTTTTCTTGCCTTATTGCTCTAGCAAGTGTTTCAAGCACTATGTTGAAGAGGAGTGGTGATAGGGGGCAGCCTTGCCGGGTTCCTACCTTTAAAGGGAATGTTTCTGTCATTTCCCCATTTAGGATGATATTGGCTGTGGGTTTCCTGTATATGGCTTTGATTACATTGAGGAATGATCCCTCCAATCCAATTCCTTCTAGGACTTTAAGCATGAAGGGATGCTGGATTTTGTCAAAGGCTTTTTCAGCATCAATTGAGATGATGGTGTGGTTTTTGTCTTTGATTCCGTTTATGTGTTTGATGATGTTTATTGATTTTCGTATGTTGAACCATCCCTGCATCTCTGGTATGAATCCAACTTGGTCATGATGGATGATCTTCTTGATGTGGGTCTGTATGCGATTTGCCAGTATTCTGTTTAGAATTTTGGCATCTGTGTTCATGAGGGAGATGGGTCTATAATTCTCCTTTTTAGTTGGATCTTTGCCTGGTTTTGGTAATAGAGTGATGTTGGCTTCGTAGAAGGAATTTGGGAGAATTCCCTCTGATTGTATACTTCTAAACAGTTTCAGAAATAATGGTTGTAGGTCTTTTTGAAATGTTTTATAGAATTCTGCTGGATGAGCAAAGAACTGAACAGAGACTTCACAAGCGAGGAATTAGAGATGTCTGAGAAACATTGTCAAAGAACTGTGTGAGCCAGAGAAAGGACACAGTAACAGTTTCATAGCCAGGGTCACAACTATTGCCTACAGCTTCCTCCAGTGCTAAGGTCTACAGTGTGGCACTCAGGTAGGGTTTGCAAAGGACTCAGTAATTTAAACCTTATCTCTCAGTCCTAGAAGCCAATGGTAACTCTTCTCTATCTTAGCAGGTTAACTGCGAGCCACATCCTCAAATATCTGTGGGAAGGAAGGCTATTCCTAGGGAACATTAAGCACATTACTTTGTTATGGTTTGGATCTGAGATATCCTCCAGGGGATCATTCATTGAAAGCTCATTCTCTAGCTGGTAGGACTAGGATCTAAGGTTTAGAGGGGACATCGTGCCTTCAGAGCTGAGGCATAGGGGACAGGAATGTGTTACATGGGGTAGGTCTGTGAAGAAAATACCCATCCCTGGTTCCAGCTATAGTCTCTGCTTCCAGCTCTATGGAAGTATGAACAGGTGTAACGGCACAGTCCTGTTACCATAGTCGGAGTTTCTCCTCCCAGCTGTCCCCACCATGTAGACTGAAATCGCTCAGAAACTTGAGTACGAAACCTTCTTCCTGTAAATTACTTCTAGAGTTATGTCATAGTGATATGAACGCTAATTTTGAAGGACTTCAAGAATTCATATTCGGTTCATTGCCATCAGCACCATCTCATAATTCAACAACAAGGGCATGTGATCAGGTTTGAGATTCACACAGGGGCCTTAATGACAATGAAACAAAATATGTTATACACAAGCTGTACTCCAGACTGAATTGTTTCTTAGAACCATGTTTGACCATTTTTGCAAACTTGCCAGAATATATGTTGAGCTATGCTGTAAGCCAAGCATCAAATTGTGCTTAAATATGGACAACGCATACACACAAAATACAACATTTCATGTGTCTCCAAGGATAGTAGAACAAGTGAATTTAGCAATGTTATCCACCAATTTCTTCATTCAATCATACAAATTATTTGATTATTTTAATATAATTTCTTTCTTTTAGCTTAACCACTAAAATACCTTTTGCCTTTTTCTTCCTATGTGCTATGATATCTCACATTCAGGAAAAATTAGATCCAATGTAGTAGCATGCACCTCTAGGCCCAGCACCTGGGAGGCAGAGGGAGAGAATGTCATAAATTTGAGGTCAGTTTAGCCTACATGGCAAGTTCCAGGAGAGTTGGGGCTCTATACAGACACTTTATCTGAGAGAGAGAGAGAGAGAGAAGAAATGAAAGAAAGAGAGAGGAAGGAAGGAAGGAAGGAAGGAAGGAAGGAAGGAAGGAAGGAAGGAAGGAGAAGGAAAAGGGAATAAGGGAGGGAGAGAGGGAGGGATGGAGGGAGGGAAGGAGGGAGGAAGGCTAGAATATTTGATTCAGCCTGGAGAAGAATTTCTTATAAGTAATGACTAAAGTTCTAGTTTTTAAGTGAGATGAGATGCTGACACTGAATTTTCTTTCCACATTTTTTAAGTTCCTGAGGTTGTATTTTTAAGATATATACATATATAACAATTATTTTTCTACAGTTTCCTTTTGTTTTTGTTTTTTTGTTATCAAATCAATAGTAGCCCTTCTTTGTAAATGGTATATTTCATCAGAGACCCTTGGCTAACAATTCCTTTTGGAGCCGTGGCAAATATCCAAACAATTAATTATCTACGCCCCACCTTTCACTAGTAATTGTTCATTCCGGACAAAATTTTTTGGCTAGTAACTAAGCTCAGTGAGCTAGGTGGGCACATAGCCTGACATTTTCTTACAAGGAATTCAGTATTATTCTAAGCATTTTAAGTGTGTTTACTTATTTAAGTATGTTTACTCTCAAAAGCCCTATAATCTGTTATTACTATTATCTGTACCCTACTGGCTCTAGTCTTGCAGTACACAGAAGAAGAAGCCAGGGTGAATGAACCTCAGCCGGTAGTCTTGACTCAAACCTGACATCATTCTCCCTATGCTGGCTTTCTGTGGCCTTGTTGGGTCCACAGACCCTACCAAGAAGGGAGAATTCCAACTGTCATATTTTAAATGACTGGGATATAAATAATGATAGAACAAGTAAAGATTTTTATTTATACTTATGTATGTTAACTTATTTATCACATAGGTAAATACTATCCAGTAATGAATAGGAACGGATCTGTACAACATGAGAATCTCCTAGACATACCGCTGAGAAAAAGATATGGTACCCAAAGGAGTATGTAGTTCATGATTTTATTCATAGCAGGATTTTTCACCTTCAGGTTTATTTTCATATTGCGCCAGAAATGTTTAACACGGAGCATTGTCCTGCGGGGTTAGCACTGCCCTGGCTTCCACCTATCACATGGCAACAGCCCTCCCAGCCCACCTCTCACTGTGACAACCAGAACTGTTTTCAGATATTGTCAAATGTCTACCTGGGGCTAAAATCACCTTCTGTCAAAAACTACTGATTTATATGAAGATTAAAAAAAAAAAAAAAACACAACGAAAAACAAGCAAAGTTGGTCTATGGTATTAGAGGCAAAAATAGGCTAAGCGAGCCTCTGGGAAATGATCCACACCTTGATTTCAGCCATAATTACATTTAAAAGTCATCAGGCTGAGCACCTAAGATAGATATATTTTGTTCTATTGAAATTATACAACATTTTTTAAAAGTTGGTTGTTGGTTTAGGGATGGAAGAAATAAAACAGACTTTGGGAACTTATAAGCAGAAACAGTTCCTGTGAAAGCAGAAACCAAAGAAGGGTTCCAGAAGAGCAAGGCTCTGGAAGGAAGGATCGAAATAATAAACACAGTGGTGGGAGGGGGGGGACACTCCAGGCATAGCACTCAACAGGAGCCAGTGGAAGAAAAACCAGATCATTGCTGGCTACGAACACTTTGAGTGGGGGTGATTTTCCTGTGAAGATAACCAAAGGAGATTCAGATGTTGTGATATACTTTGAGATGTAGCATCGAGGTTATTGCTATGTTCATGAGGATATGTGAGCACCATGTTTTGGTAATGGTGAATGTAGGAAGCTTTTTTTTTTTATGGCGAACAGGGACCACGCAGCCCTGCTAAGGCGAGGGGTGGGGGACGACAAAGCACCTCCCCGCCCTCTCTGCGCAGAGACCATCCAGCTACTTCCCTTAGTCCAGCCTAAGTGATAATTCCAACTTAGGCTCTTAGCCTGGACCCACGAGACACGTGTTCCACTCTTGGCCGTAACTTCCCACCTGCCCAGAGCCTGAACAGGAATTTCACTCACAACACCAGCTACTCAGGTTGGTGGTCTGCAAAGGGAACCGTTTTCCAACCCGCTGGCCACCCAAACGAAATGCAGGCCTACCTTAGCCTGTATGCGCGCAATAATTAATAAAAATAACAGCCGGGAACTCCGTGATGATGTTACTATGGAATTCAAATTTACTAGTTGCCACAGCTTGCCTTTTTTTTTTTAAATAATACGTTAAAGTTTTTATTTTTTAAATTTTTTAAATTAATTTTATTTATTTCTGTATGTGTATGAATGTACTGTCTGCATGCAAGTTTGTGCACTTGTGTCGTGCAATGCCGCGGAGGTCAGAAGAGGGTGTCAGATTCCCCTGGAACAGGAGTTCTCCTGGAATTGGAGTCTCAGACGGTTCTCAGCCGCCATGTGGGTGCTGGGGATCAAACCCGGGTCCTCTGTAAGAGCGGTCGGCTCTCTTAAACGCTAGGCCATCTCTCCAGCCCCCACAGCTTGCTTTTATAAACCAAATGATGTCAGTTCCCAGGACCAATCATAAGCCCCCCAACTCCACGCCGCTGCACACCTTGCTCAACCCAGTATCATGTACCTACGCCATGCTGCTTACTCCTCCTTGGGGTGGAGCCCGACTCTTGGCTGTGAAGTGCCCTGAGGCATGCCAACTGGAAAGCTAGCCTGCAATTCAAGCTGGATTTCACTACAGGTGAAAAGCAAATCTTTGAAACCAAAGAGAATACAAATGTACAGTACGTTTCAGTTGATTATCTACCACTGAGGAATCCCCCACTGATTGCTATTCTTGCAGTTTGTCCAGTCTCACACCATCCTACATGGATGGTCTTCCACTACGTTTCTTTTATACAGCTCCTACAAATAGGAATAAAACTCTCCTGGGAAGTTCCCTACTGTTTTTTCAGCCATCATTTTCTTTCAGGCTACTAATTACTATTAGTTGCATTATTCGTCATCATCCTTAACTGAGCATGAACAATGGCTCAATACTGTGAAGAAAATGTTAGAGGAGAGTCATCTTATTGAAGCCAGAGGATATGGAGCTGACTCAAATAGGAAGAATAATGAGAGACGCAAATTCTTTTATGGAAAGGTGGCCATTGTTTGGCTCTATGGAATGCAGAGCTTTCCTGTAATGGACGAACAATAGTCAGGTGTTCTTTGTCATTTAGTCCTATGCAGAGGAGGGTTAAGAGGCAGGTGTGTGGCCAGGTACCACCTTGCTAATGAACTAAGGGGGGCAATATTGAGACAAACTACTTTGTAATAGTTTATTTTCTATACATAGAACTAAAACCAGTAGCCAGGGGTCATGGTGCACACCTTTGATTCCAATATTTGGGAGGCTGGAATCTCTGTGAGAACAAAGCCAGCCTGGTCTACACAGTGAGTTCCAAGCCAGCTGGGGCTATAGGGAGACCCTGTCTCAAACACTTATAATAACAACTAAAACCAGTGAAGAACTCAGAGATAAGCATTATCCCCATGAGAACTCCAAGATTTTTTTTAAAGGATTCTAGAGTTCCTTTTCTAAAATAGCTGTGTTTGTTCTGTCTGAGGTTTACCTAAATCAATACCATGTCTTCACTGTTTCAAGTCCCCTGAATCAGTTAGGATAAGTTTTTAACTACAGTTAAGTTTTAATTTAAGTGAAAGAATATTCAATAAAGACGGACTCAGACAATATGACTATCTAAGCACCTTGCTTTGCTATCAGGACATCTACAGGTAGGTGACTCTGAGATGGCAGGTGTCAACACTGTGGACAAGGATGTCTCTGCTCAAGTACCCTCAGGAAGTGCAGAAGAGCAGTTCTAATTGGAATAGATGGAGGTTGCTTCATAGCAAAGATATTTGAGTGAAGGTAGAGTACAGGCATGGGAAATCTGAATAAAGGGTAACTGAGGCCAAGCACAAAACCTCAAAGAGGAAGTAATCCTCAGAGGAGAGAAAGGAAGCTGGAGGAGAGCGTGGGAAGCAGAGCTACCAGAAGGTGCGAGGGGCGAATGAAATGCATCGGCTCCAGACCATGCGAGGCCTGTCAGGCCAATACGAAGACTGAGGACACAGGAACAGTTAAAGGAGATAATTGGAGTGATTTGGTCTTGTTCTTATTTTAAAGGAAACACACTGACTGTTTTAGTGGGAACCAATTACATACAGATAAGAGAAACAGCAGAGAGAGGTATCTTAAGAGATGACTGTTATAATACAAGGAAGTGGTTGGGGTCAGTGGTGGCGAAGCTTTGCTAGTGAAGTGGGCATGGGATGGAAGAATCAAAAAGGCTTTAAGTATGTCTCTGGGTTTGGAATTGCGGTTGGCCTTGAACTTCGGATCTTCTGGCCTCCATCTCTCAAGTTACAGGATTATAGCTGTGTATCCCTGGACCTGGTTTTATGTGGTACTGAGGATGGAACACAGGGCTTCAGGCATGCTATGTGAGTGCTCTACTGGCCAATCTACATCCTTTGCCTGGTGTGTGTGTGTGTGTGTGTGTGTGTTCTTGTTTCTAAACAAGTTCTCACATAACCCTGGCCTTGAATTTCTTCTGTAGCTGGAGATGGCTTTTAGGCTTGGAGCTTAAGTAGCTAAAAGGAGAAAAGCACAGGCATTAGGAATTAGGCATCCATCTTTATTAACATGAGACACTTACTAGATATCCAAATTGAGCCCTTGGCATTAGAACTGCGTGTATGACCCTTAAGTTCACGTGTTTATAGTATTCACAAGGAGTAAACATAGAAATGTAGCTCACATATGCATATTTCAAGTTATGAGGTTCAGACAGATTTATAACACAAAACAGAGAATGGTTTAAGGGCTGAGCCCTAGAATGGTCGAGTGTTAAGACTTACATAGGAAAAAAGATGGAAGAGGAGTCCATGAGATGAGAGGAATTCTAGCAGGATGGGGGAGGGACTCAACAGTGATTCAAGCAGGGAGGAGTGATCAACTATAAAAATGATAGATCAAAACCTGAACAGAAAACCTTATGGGCTCGCCTTGAGGAAGATTGCGAAGTGAGCAGCACGCAGATCGAACACTCATGAAATCTTGTTTATATTGTATTGGCTCTAACAAGAGTCGCTCATGATCTCCTATAATTATCTTTTCCCTTGGTCAATCTAGTATTTTTACAGACATTCAGATTGCTTTCAGTGATATTTTTATGCTTTACTCTAATAAAATCTGATTTAGAAAATCTAATCAATTACATATTTTAAGCCTCATCATTGACATTACAAATGGACTCTGGTTTTTACAAAACAATGAACCATGAATGACAAGCCCACTGATTTAATTTACAAAAATGTTACTTATCTGGTGCCTATCAGGATCCATCTACGGCATAAACCAAGGCACACTGGACTTCCTAACAGATGACACTGAATCTCTAATGGGAACTTCTGCAATAGCAAATCCATCATGTCAGAGCATGCCCTACGATACTTCATTTTGTCATTGGTTACATTTTTCTAAGCTTTTCCATGAGGCTCATGAAAGCCATAGGGTACCACTTTGCCTGAATTGAGAGTTTTATGTTTCCAAAGAAGAAAGAGAATGTCAAATCCCTGTTCCAATTTAATAACCTGTACATACTAATTTTTTGTTCCACTTTATAATTTTTCATATCATCTTATCATTAGATTTCTCTTAAGACATTCAGATTATTTCAGATAATTAAATTAAAATTAAATTAATAAAAACCCAAGCATATGTATTAGGGAAGCATATTCTGGGAACTATTTGAGATGTTTTCTGCTTCATGTCATCCTTCTTTCTAGGTCTGGTGTCTGTCATGTAGCTATTTTTCTTTTGCAGCTGGCATCACATTTATGTGTGGGGGGAAGAATTTCTAATTTTACTTCGCTGGTGTATAAATGTGTCATTTCATACAACTAGCTGTTTTTCTTTGTTGTAACTTCTTTCTCTCTGTTTTAGCCTGAGGCTCTCCTCTTTATTTGATCAGTAGAGTTTATATGATATTCTAGGCAGCACTTCTTCCCAGGAGAAAAACAGGATTTCAAATTGCTGTTCATGATTCCTCAGGCGAACTGAACGGGCGCTGCCTGAATTAATGTTTTCTTCATGGTTTTCTGTGCTTATTGGTTTATCTCCATCAGCTGATGGATGCATTTCTTTTCTATTTCCTAATTTCCTTTTCTTATGGATGCTAACTGTTTTGGGTTTGCTTATCTTGTTCACTAGTTGAATGGCTAGATTGAAAAAAGAATCAATGTGAACTCTTGATAGCCAAATTTGAAGGAATTTTTCAATAATTAACTAAAGGATAGTTAACATATGCTGAGTTCAGTGTCCCTATGGTCAGCTTCTCACAGAAATTCTTCATTTGAAAGAAGGAAACTTAGATTCTATGTTTTCTGTCGTTATTTGCTGCTAACAGGGATTGCTTTCACCATTAAAATTCAGCCTCTATTTTTAAGAGTGTTTCTGCACTGAGCTGTCTAACAAAACAATGCATTAGCCAAACTTGAAATATTTCTGATACATCTTCATTTCCAAATTTAAAAGAAAACATGCACTATTACAGAAAACAGTGGAAATATTCAACTACTTCTGGCAAGATAACAGCTCCCCTTATCAGACAAAAATAAAGAAATATCTTGAATATAGTCTCATAATAATAATAATTCCTCCAAAAGAAAGAGTCTTAAAAAGAAAAAATTAAGTTTGCCACAAATCTCTTTAGAGACTGAGAGAAAGCAGCAGGGTGAAGGGCCAGGGTATAAGGAGTACTTGGTAGAGTGCCTGCTCAGCATGCCCAGAGTCCTGGGTTCCACCCTCAGGACCCCATTAACCAGGCAAGGTAAGGTAGCACAGCATGCCCAGAATCCCAGCAAAAGTTCAAGGTCATCCTTGATAACATAGTAAGGTTGAGGCCAACCTGGGATATCCCTTGGGGGAGGGGAGAGAGAGAGAGAGAGAGAGAGAGAGAGAGAGAGAGAGAGTATCCATACTTATATGTGCTCAAGACCAAAGATGAGAATGGATGGGGCAAGGATCCTGTGGCCTTTTCACAAGACATAGGCTAAAATAGCCATTTCCTTGGGAAATTGGTAATCTGTGCATTCATTTCCAAAACAAGAAGGAAGTTCTAAGTCCTTTTCATGCCCACATTTGGGAGTCTATGTTATCAGTCATAGTCAAAACAAAAGAAAAATGTTTTCCTACAGTCTCTTACTTTTCTACCTTTTAGTACAAGTTTATCATTAAAAGAAAGAATTCTGAAGTTCCTTATGTTTCTGAAATGTATAAGAATATTATTCTCAAATATTAACTAACCCATTAATATTCAATCAAGGCTTTTAGGTGGGGGAGGATGAGACGAGGTTTCATCTACTCCAAGCTGACTTCAAACTCCCAAGTAGCTAAGGCTGGTTTCAAGCTCCTGATCTTCCTGTCCCAACATTCTGAGTGCTGGGAGTAGAGAAGTGTGCCCCCATTCCCAGCTGGGCCTATTTTTTATAGCCATTGTTTTCCAACAAAATGTAAGTATACCTCAGTCTTGCTTTGAAATGCAATTCAGGCAGATGGGGCACGAGGTAGGCCTTGTATGGTGCATTTTGTAGTATGAATTTGAAAGTAACTTGTCTGAGGACCCAATACCACCCATCCAAAGTTTAGAAGGCCAGATAGATACCTATTTCAAGAAAAGCATTTAACCCAACCACCTATAGCAGTCTGAAGCTCAATTTAGATGATGGACAAATTGGTCTTCACCTTTTCTCTATAATGCGCCATAATTCATAAGTACTCTGAGATGGGAGTGCGTTTATTCTTCCTCAATTGCCTGAATGTGAAGTGCCTGAGAAGGGGAGTGCTATTGTTTCACTGATTGTAAATTAAAATAATAAAATTAATGTCCAATGGCATTCATCACATACTTCATCACCATGGTAACCCACAGGTAACTGAGCTGGTAAAATTGCAAATTATGTATTCAGCTATTTAAAGACGTCAATGAACTGAAGTCATTTAATCAAGCTCATTGCTTGTGCTGTGTAATCAAGACGACCCGATTAGCGTCAAAGTCAGGAAGCCACCAGCTTCCCTCTCCTGTCTAACATTTTCTACTGTCAAGTTTGGCCTGCTGGTGGCTGTGGCTATGTGCTAGATTTAGGAAGCATACTAATAGAGATTTGTTTCCTTGACAGGACAGGAGCATGGTTCAGAAGTAATTTTATTCACAAATGCAGAAGAGAGGGAAAGGTCAAATACTTTGCTTATCCTTCAAATGCAAAATCTGCTTCTAATAGGGAAAGTGACTCATGGGGCCTTTTCTCTCTTCACCCCCACCCTATCCAACCCCTGACCCTGGCATCTAATCCAGACCATTCTATTCTGAGAGACCCAGATTAGAGCTGATTTACTGACTCCTGTGTTTCATTCTGTACAGGCTGTATGTAGAGCACTGGAGGTCTCTACTTCCCTCTGTTACCCACTGTGACACTCTTCTGATGCTGTTAAAAACTACCCCGGACCAACACCAAGGGGTAAAGCTTCATTTGGCTTATTCTTCATAGGACTCAGTCCATGGATGGTTGGTTCTATATGCAAGGTAAGGCAGAAGGCAGGAGCATCACTGTGGTGAGCGGAGATGGCAGAGGCCCCCTCCATGATGACCAAGAAGAGGCTAGGGACAGAGAGGGAGGGAGGGAGGGAGATGGGAGGGAGGGAGAGAGAGGGAGAGTCCTGAGACAAAATAGAAACTTTGACAGCAAGTCCCTATGCCTTACGTCCTCCAATTAACCCTCACCTCTAGTCCATTCCAATGGACTAATTCATTGATTAAGTTAATGCCTCCACAATCAAATCACCCATCAATAGCATGACCAGCTGAGGACCATCCTTCATAGGAGTCTTTGGGGACATTTTATATGTGAACCAAAACCCATACTCATTCATCCCACTTTGAGGTGACTTCCTGCTGTTATGCCCAGGACCTTCTTGTGGTGCCTGTCAAACACTATGTGATTTATTTCAAATATCAGTCTATATACAACCAGACACATCACTCAGTTCCTAAAATATCCAGATCTCTCTTAGCTATCTTCAATGGCCACTAAAACAAACCAGATTTTGACTTCCAGAGGACACAGAGCAAGTAAAGTGATTTTACCTATTTGTCTGTTGAGAGCTGAGCTGTGATAAGGCAAGGACAGAGAGAAGGAGAATTCTGTATCGGCAACGCAGAAGCACAAGCCCCAGAATTACTGTTTGCCTGCGAGATTTACATGAGTGATGCTTATTAATGTGATCTTAATAAGAAACAAATTGACATAGGCCTTTCTCTTATCCCCAAGTAGTTTCACCAGCAGATGGAAAGAGCTCTCCAGTCACTCCCGAAACACCTTGAAAAGCCACAGGCACTGTTGCCCTGGCAACATTCTATGAGAACAATCTTGACCCAGATGAGAGGGCAAAGCAGGTAATGTGAAATTTTCACAGCGGAATGAAGCCTTTTCAGAAAAAGACAGCTCGACTGTGCTCCATTGTTAGACCCCTCATTTCTCACTCTTGCCAATACTTAAGGTAATTTCTAAATCCCAGGCTGACTTGTCAGGTCATTTTCATATGTTTGAACCTCTTCCACACTCTCTCCATAGGCATATATACAACCAAGAGCAGCAAGATTTCCAATATGGCAAATAAAACAGTGCCTGGCTCTAGAAGGTGTAGGAGCTAAGGACCGAGCAACCAGAGCTAGCGATGCTCAGGCAGGAATGACCTGGAAATGCCACCTTAGACCCTGCACCTCAGAGATCAACAGCAGGAGAGAAGACATGCCAGCAAGGTCCAGAGGTCCCCTCCTCTAGCTCATGAAATATCAGGACTCATACAGGAGCCTGGCAGGAGAAAAGTAAGGAAAGGACAGAACTCTGAGAGTCTGAATTGGACTTGAGTCAAGGAAGAGACGAAGTTATCCAAAGAGATTAATGTTTGTAGGAGATCAGACGGATTTATCTGACTAAACTCAAATTTGATTTTTGTTCCTAGAAGCAGTGAATAGGATTTCAGGAGAAGATCAGATCAGTTAGAAGAAATAAAGGAGATTTTTCTGAGCAATCTGAATTTATATAATCAGGGATTTTGCTCTGCATGCTTGTGTACATATCAGTATTGCACATGTGTACAGGATGCATCTACACATTCACCTAAGGGTTGGGAAGAACAGATAGAATACCAGAAATGAAGATGATTATAAGTAATGGATTTATGGGATTTTCGTTCGTTTTGTTCATTCAGTTTTCAACTATAGTATAATGAGTCTGTTTCAATTGCATGTACTTCATCTGTAAAGTGAATTATTTTGAACATAAAATATCCATCTCCATAGGAGGTATCTGTCTTTAGATTCTAAATGGCCATCTGACCTCTCTCATGTATTCTATAAAGCTTCAAGGCAAAAGACTGATTCCTGTTGTCTGCTTGCAGAGCTGACCAGAGAAGGATGCAGACATGACCTTGGCTGTGAGAATGAAGCTTTAAAAACAGTGCTAAAAGAATGAGAATTGGGGTGGAGAGATGACTCAAAAGGAACCCACACTACTCTTAAAGAGGACCAGAGTTTGGTTCCCAGCATCCATATCTGTGGGTCATAAGAGCCTGTAATTCCAGCACCAGAGTGATCTGAAACCTCTGGCCTCTGAGACTACCTGCACATAACCACACAAAGACACACAATTAAAAATAGATAGATAGATAGATAGATAGATACATACATACATACATACATACATACATATGTACATACATACATATATACATAGCAGATAGATAGATGATAGATAGATAGATAGATAGATAGATAGATAGATAGATAGATAGATGCATGGACCTAGCATAGAGTTCCATTTATTTTGCTGAAGATCAAACTATTCCCCAAACTATCAAAGTCTTTCTAGGTATAGTCTCCCACTTGGCACTACATGGCCATGTATCTTTGAAATTTCCTTTTCTGAAAGTACCTTGGGACGGATGGCTACATACTGAGTACCCTCAGAAGACTCCAGCAGACACAACAGGCCCAAGTGCTGATAGCCCAGACATGGCAGTGTTAGATCCATGTCAGAGCTCAAAAGTCAGTCAAGTCATTTTGAACTGTCTCTGCCATATTATATGGTCTGGTACTATACCAAACTCTTATTTTCCCAGATGCAGCCTTAAAACCTGACCAGCTGAGAGATTAAATATGTTGTATTTCTAAACTCCACAACTTTATGTATAAGACATAACTGAAGTTGTTATAACATAAGAGACTTCATTCCAAAAGGGAGTCTAGACAAAAGCATTTACAAAAACACAGATTTTATTTTTATTCTCAAAGTCTTTCTTTTTTACACCTAGTCTATGAAGAGGGCTGCAAGCCAACAAATTCCAAAAAGTAACTGTCTGGGACCAAATTTGAGCCAACTGTTATGAATCCTTGAACACACAAACACTTTGAAAAATAACATATAGCACTTTATTCCCAGCAATTAAAGATTCTTGGAACCTGTCTTGATCCTAGCAATGGAGAGTCCAACCCTTTCATCTGACAGGTTAATGAGGATTTGAAATGAATTACTATTACTAATGAGAAATTCGTTTGGAAATTAATCATATATTAGTATTAACAACTGCAAAAGCTAAACTTCCAGATATTAGATTACCCAGGATAATTTTGAAAAATGAACAAACCAATATTAAAACAACAGAAGGTTCCTTTTAAGTGGGAATAAGAAAACAAGGTAGACAATAAAAATTAAAAATGGATATAGTGATTAAGATGTTCCTTCATTTAAATGTCTCTCTAAGCGACTGAGAATATAGCATTTTATTTGCTAGTAGATTATGGTCTTGTTTGTATGTGAATGCTTGTATATTACGTGTGTTTTTGTTTTTATATTCTAATTTAAGCACTACACAAAAGAAGGAATAAACGACTACTGCTTAAACATTTCGATGCTGTGAGAAACAAACTATAAAACAGCATAATTCTTATTACTTGGAGAGTTGGGGGTTTTGTTGTTTTCTTTCTTTGGGAGCAACCTGGCCTCACCTGGCTACATTGCCAAGAATGACTTTGAACTTCTAATCCTCCTTCCTTCACCTCTAGAGGGCTGGGATTTCAGCCAGGAGCCAGCATACCCAGGTTTTCTGTGGCACTGGGGATTGAACTCAGGGCTTCATATATCCTGAGCCCCATTAACTGGAAATTTTTACTCCAATATAATAACAGTTATCGTGGCAGGGGCTGGCGAGATCACTCAAGGGTTAAGAGCACTGGCTGCTCTTGCCAAGGACCCAGGTTCAGTTCTCAGCACCCACTTAGAGGGTAACAACTATCCTTAACTCCAGTTCCAGGAAGTCATGACCTCCTTGGGTTGCATGACATGAATGCACTTACATCCACATAGGCAGTACACTGATACACATAAAATAAAATATTATCAAAACAGTTATTAATGCAGTTGTTCAGCTGTTTTCTTTCTCTTCGATTCATAAACTGTAGATGTGAACTGAATTCTGGAAGTTCTCAAAATTACAGCACCCATATGGCCACTACTCCTATCTTACAGTGACTGGTGAGTAGGACAAGTGATCAAGGACCAGCACTTAGACTCTGTCTACTGTCATCCTATAGGCTTTGACAAATGTTCTCCCTTTCAGAGAGGAACACAGGGATGGACTGTATTCCTTTTTTGGAAGCACCAAATGAACAACAGCAGGTCGAGGTACAAGAGGTGAACAAAACAGACAGACCCTAAGCTCATGGAAGTAAATTTCTAGGGGCTGAAACAGATACTAGCTAAGTGACAAAATAAAATTTATTGAACCGGAAGAAGACATTGCAAAAGATAATGTTTTCGGTGTAAGGCAGGACCGGACTGTTCTTAAAAGATGCATGTCTGCAACCTTTTGGAAGAAGCAAGGGAGTGAAAGTGGAAAGACCATGAAGGAAATTATAACAGTGATTCAGCAGGGAGGAGTCAGTACTTGGAGCCAATTGAGACAGAAAAACATAAGTATATTCAAGAGATTTTTTTATTATTTTTTTAATGTGTATGAGTGTACTGACTGCATGTAGATTGGTGCACCCGTGTCATGCAATGCCACAGAGGTTAGGAGAGGGTGTTGGATTCCCCTGGAACTGGAATTAAGATGGTCTTTAGCCACCATGTGAGTGCTGGGAATTGAACCCAGGTCCTCTGCAAGAGCAGTTTGCGCTCTTAACTGCTGAGCCATCTCTCCAGCCCCAAAAGAGCTTTTAAGGACAGGTAACAAACCAAATACAGAGAAACGTAATCTTTAATGTGCACTCTCTCAAAGAATTCCCAGAACAGCCTGGTAAGATTGGCAAGATTATTAATATTTTAAGGTTAGAAAGCAAAGGCTCAGTAAAGTGTAAGCAGGCCAAAGCTCAATGTCCACTCCAGCTCTGACCAGCTCAGAAGCCTGTGATTTCTTCTGTGAGAAGCGCTCCATGTGAAGCAGAATGTGAGTTTCATGACTGGCACCATGTATGTTTGAGCACTCGCTTACTATGCTTGCTTATTTCTCCGTTACTAGCTTTCCACAGAACTCCCCCTTACTACCACAGATGCTGCCCAGTAGGCAGGCAACACAAACCCTGTGGTGTGTATGAGTATTCCCACACAACTGCTATTTTAAAAGTCAAGTTTCCTCCACTGACTGCATGGAAAAGATGATCAGGAATGTTTTCCCACTGTATTCTCCCACTGTGCTCTGTTAGCTGAACAAGATTCCTTTTCTGTGGCATCTGTCCGTGGACTTTCTTTTATGCACTTGTGAAAGTGGACTTTCTCTTGACTCCCTCGCCCTGTCCTCTTTAGCTTTCTCTACCCTTCTGTTAAATATGTCTGCAATTCGCTCCTGTTCCTTAAGATATTTTATGCCCAAATGCAAAGTGAAGGCAGCAAGTTACGTTACCATGTTATTCCTACCGTCTCCTTCCCCTCCATTCATTTCTTGCTCCACATTCAGAAATGTCACATGCTAATGCTTTCTTCTCTCTCTGATATAGTCAAATTTCTTCAGCAGTCTGAGTGACTTTATGAAGTGATGAAGTACACTTACTACTGTGTGTAGAACTGTGGCAGCTATTCTTAGGTCACCAAATACCGACAAAGAACCTTTGGATATTCATCCATCTTCCAGGGCAAGATGACATATTATATGGGTGAGGGTTAGGGAGGGAGGGCAGAGCAGTTTAAGGGAGAGAAGAAACTATGCCCTGGTCCTCGGAATCTGTTCGCTTAATGAGTCAGTGTGTCTCTCAGACCTAGCCACATTTTTAAAAGACTTTTTAGAAAGCAAATAAATTAAAAGACCATTTTCTACATTTTCGTTTCTCATAATCATTTCATGATGTCTTAATTGGCAAAGGGAGTCTCCTCTTGTATAATCATGTAACTCATTTTCTTAGGTAGGCAGTCAACCCCTGCCCCTTTGAAGTTTACAATGACAGCTCCATCCCTAGATGTCCTCTAGCTGGATCAGGGCCTCTCAAACTTTAACCTACATTTGAAATTATCTGGGGATCTTTTTTAAATTTTTTTTATGTGCATGAATGTACTGTCTGCATGTAGGTTGGTGCACCGGTGTCATGCAATGCTGAGGTCAGAAGAGGGTGTTGGATTGCCCTGGAACTGGAGTTAAAGATGGTTCTTAGCCTCCAAGTGGGTTCTGGGAATCGAACCTGGGTCCTCTGCAAGAGCAGTCAGTGCTCATAACTACTGAGCCATCTCTCCAGCCCCTGGGGGTCTTGTTCAAGTGCAGATCCTGAATCAGTAAGCCTGGATCGAGGGTTGATGTTCCCTATCTCCATCAAGTTCTAGGGGGAATGCTGATGTTACTGCTGTAAGGGATACATGTTGAGTGACCAAATCCTATGTCCAGATCCTATGTTGTCATACGAAAAGTAAGGAAGACCTGTTTTTCTATGTGTGAGGCAACACTACATAGAAGGCAACTGTTCACTTTCACTAATGAGAGCTACATGATCACAAATTACATAATCCCACTTCCTCGATTTTTTTCATGTATAATCTCAAAATTCTGTATTAGATAGATTTTATGAGGATGAAATGAACCTACTTAATCTATATATGAAGGGCATACTATGATATCTGGTATATAGCAATTTTTCAATAAATGCTGATTCTTCTCATCATCTTCATAACCCAATTCTGAATTCATTAAAGTCAGAGATTATGTATTCCACAGCTCATTGTAGCCTCAAAATTTGCTGTGTAAAATCTCTTCAGAGTGACAACAGCATATGAACGTTAATTTTGTTGAGTGATTATAGCATGTCTCCTTTTTAAGATTTGTTTATATGTATGTGCTCCTGCCTGTGTGTGGCTGTGTACACGACAGTGTTAGTGCTCAAGCAGGCCAGAAATCCCCTGAGCTGTAGGTGATTGTGAGTCTCCTAATATAGGTGCTGGGAACTAAACTCAGGTTCTCTGCAAGAGTAACAAGCATTCTTAATCACTGATCCATCTCTCTAGCTGCATCTCTCTTAATCTACTTAACAATATTTTATAGCACTTCTCAATAGTTATTTGCCTGTTTATGAGACCTTCTTTCTCTACCTATTTCAGGAAATGTGGAATATTGTTAATGAATGTGAATTATGGTATGAAAATTATGATTTATTTCTTTTTTCTTAAGGTTTATGGTTTTTTTAAATTATTTTTATTATATATAAACTTTTTGTACAAGATTATGTTACTAATCAAATCTAAACCCATGTCCCCCGCCCCCATACTTTACTCCCCCCACCCCACCAGAGCTTCATGCATTCTTCCAAACATGCTTTTCATCTCTTTCTTCAGGTCTTTCTCAAAATTACTCCATGTGGAAGTTGACTGCTTCTAGACAGAAGTTGACTGTTTTCAGTCAGTTCTTTGATTGCAGTCCTTTTTGTTGTTGTTGTTGTTGTTGTTTGTTTCCATATATGCATCACTCCCAACTACTTGGACAAAAGCTCAAGGGGCCATCACAGAATACTTACAGCTAGGTAATGGCACTAGCATCCACAGATTGAGGGACACCATTTGTCATTTTATTTTCTGGGGACTGTGTTACTTCACTCAGCATGATATCTTCTAGCTCATAGCCAGTTTCCTGCAAAGTTTTGATGTATCTTTTTTTTTTTTTTTTTATTTTGTCTTTTCAAGACAGGGTCTCCCTGTAGCCCCAGCTGTCCTGGAACTTGCTCTGTAGACCAGGCTGGCCTTGAACTCACAAAGATCCGCCTGCCTCTGCCTCCCAAGTGCTAGGATTAAAGGCATGCGCCACCACGCCCAGCTGATGTCATCTTTCTTTACTGCTGCATAGAACTCCATTGTGGAGATGTACCACATTTTCTCTATCCACTTGTCAGTTGAGGGGCATTTGGATTGGTTCCAGCTCCTTGCTATTGTGAAGAGAGCTGAAATAAACATGGCTGTGCATGTTTCTCTGTGGTAGGATGAGTCTTGTGGGTACATGCCCAGGAGTGATATGGCTTTATATTAGACAAAGATATATTTATAGCATGTGGTGATAGGTAGTAACCTCAGAGATTAAGGATAAATTGGGGTTAAAGATAGCAATCAGAAAAAACCTACTTGCATTGCTAAGGTGAACTATCTCTAGAGCCTGAGCATGAAGAGGAAGGAGGGATGAGCCCAGGACAGGACAGAGGACTCCACTGTGGACTGTGACAGATGAAGCAGTCCAGCCTGAAAGGTATCTTTTCACTCTTCATAACCACAACCTCTGGAGCAATTAAAATTGACACCAATTCATTCCACTTTCATGGACCACTTTGGGCACTGCAGAACTGTCCACTCATCTATTCACAGGCCTTGTTTGGGTTATCTAGTTATCTGTCACTACATAACAAATCATCTAGAACTCTGTGGGTTCAGCCAATGCATTATTATCTCCTGCAGTTCTAGAACTGGTGGGCTCTGTGGAGTAGCTTTCTCACTTAAATTCTGTCAGTTCAAGTTGCAACCAAGTGGCAGTTGGAGCTGGAGTCATCTACCTATGAGACATAGCTTGCTAGCTACGGTGGCTTCATTGCTTCTGTTTGGCGCCTCAGCTCAGTGGCACAGCAGTGGATTTGGTCAGTAATAAGGAGGCCTTTCTCTCCCTATGCATCTTTGTCATGTAGCTACTTTGGACTTCCTTTCAAAGAAGGGTCTTTGGGCAGTTCCACTTCTTAGACTGACCTGGTTCCTCTTAGACCCAGTATCCCAAGAGATCAGGCAAGATCAATTTGGCTTCTTAATGTGTTTCAAAATCAGACAGCAGGTTTTCTGTCTCTTTCTATTAGCCAGCCTAAGTACAAGGTGGACAGTGGATACAGGTCAGGTTTTACCAGACCAGGAAAGGTCTTTGGGGCAATGACCACCACAAGCCCAAGCTTCTCAGCTAAGTCCTATCCCTCATGCTTATAGGAGACTCTGGTACCAACCTTCCAATATTGCCAAAACCTTCTCCTATAAGCCTAGCTAGGAAATGGAATAACCCCCATAGATAAAGGAAGAAAGTTAAAAGGTTTCTAGCTGTATTTAGAGGGTCACAACAGAAAAAGACAATCTAATGCCAGAGAAATAATTAAATAATGATAAGAAGTTAGAAGACCTCTTTTCTTGTCTCAGATGGGGTTTGCCTACCATAATGTTCATTTCTTTTGAAATGTTTGCCCTTAAATAAATGTTCAGATGGCAAATATTGTAAGGAAACATGTTGTCTGTTTCCTTCGTAATGAACTAAAACCGAAATTTAAGCCCAGTGACTGTTGACTCTCTCTTGCCAAAAAAGCCATTAAAATTAAAAGGACTCTTTCTTCTAACTTCTAGACTCCTTTCCACTTCCTGGAGAAAAATAAACCAAGAGACACAGGTTTTCACGAGCACACCCAAGGGTCCACAAGTTAGTGCCTGAATGAGATTTGGTCTAAGTCACATTGCCCAGCCAGATGTTTTCTTCTCCACAGATGTTTGTATTTCTTATCTTTCTCTTCCTTTCATAAATAGGATAAGTAAAATTGATTGTCCATCCATTGAACCCAAGGTAATATATATATATATATATATATATATATATATATTTCAGTGTTTCTCAAAATCTCTTCATTTTGCTACACAGAGAAGCAACTACACATATACAGTTGTTTTAGTGGGTATTTATCTATGGGCCACAGACAAGTGTTAAAGGAAGTTGAGAAGGTCACAAATTCACAAATGTGTTTAGTATAAACTGCTCACAGATTCCTTCAGCCTCAAACACTCTTGGCTCTTGTGTTTCATTTCTATACTCACTGACAGAATATTTATTAATATCGTTAGAACATGCAAAGTATACATCATGTACTTATTTCCTCTTTCACCAAGTTCCATTTTATTTTATTTTATTCAGGATTCACATTTTCCCTTTTGATTTTAATATTACTCTAAAAATATGCATACATATCCTCCACCATTATACCAAAGAATTCCAAAGTCTGCAAGATAAGTGGTAGGTTACATTCTAGAACCATTAAAGGATTCACATTTAAGACACAGTTGCTTTCAGGAAAAAATATAACATGTAATCCTTGCTCATTTCATTTTTGCCTTGACAACTGAGAATTTGGGTGCTACCATCTACAAATGAGGGATACTATTCATGGTTTCTGGGGACACTGTTATTTGACTCTAAATATATCTTCTATTTCTCATCCTTACCTGCAAATCTTCATGATGTCACTTCTTTACACTGCGCATAGAATGTCCATTGTGTAGATGTACCATATTCTCCTCTATCCACTGTTGGTTGAGGGGCACTTGGGTTAGTTTCCAGCTCTTTGAGAGCCATAGTTCATTATCGCTAGAGATCGATATCCAGGAGTGTCTTGGGCAGTGTGCTCATTACCAGAAAGAGAGAAAGGGGGGGGAGGGAAAGAAAGAGATAAAAGAGTGACTGTAAAGAACAAGAGCGAATGAATGAGTGATCAATACACAGTCGTACTAAAACTCACACGTTGTACGTGGGAAATGCTTGCCCGGTATAATTGCGGGCAGGAGGCGTCATGAATGGGTCGGGGTAGGCTCGAATTGAGGGCTTATATCACATTTTAATTTTATGAAACACTTATATATATAGTGTGAAGTGCCATACATGTCTGACATGGCGAGGGTGCAACGCCCGTCGCAATGACAGTGAGGCAAAGAAGGAGAGGGTCGGCACTCCTAAACCATAGGCACTTGGCAGACACCATCTGATTGAGTATTGTCGATGGTTCTAGGCCGCATGTGTGGTGGGGTAAACGGTCCTCAAGGAGGTGGCGTCAACGGCTTCGCTATGATCTTAGAGCCGCTTCCACTGGTGTTTCTAAAGTTTACATTCTACCTAGCAGTGATGAGTGGTCCCTTTCCCATCAAACCCTCTCCAGCATTTGGTAGCATTGTTTCTTCGATCCTCGCCTGTCTTATCAAGAATGAGATGTATCTTTTGAGTGGTGTTTGATTTTGCAATGTTTAGTTCATTAGCGATGTGTTGAACACTTTTTAAGATGTTGCTCAGCCATCTTCTAAATTTCCTCACTTGTGAAGTCCTCCTGTTCAGCTCTTTACCATCAATCTTGAGAGGTCAGTTTGTTTTTGGCTATTACTCTTCTTGTTTTTTGAGTCTTTTATATATTTGGAAGTTAAGGCTCTGTCGATGTATCAGTGGTGAAGTTGCATTTTAACCTTCAAAAAGTGTGTTTTTCAAATTTAACAGAACTGTCTCTACTTCCCTTGCTAGAGAGAAGGAAGCCATAGAACCAAGTTAGGAAAATAACAGTACATGTTCACCATCTCCATGGTTTGTTGAGGGGAGGATGGCTCTCTCTTGAGGGCAGTGCAAGGGCACTGTGGCATTGGGGGTGCCAGGGCATTGTGGACAAATGAGAATAATTCATCCAAAAGACAAAGCCAACATAGTGGGAAATCAAGCTGAGACCTGGGTGGAAAAACACATTGTCCTGGTGCATAATTCAAATTCCTAAACAACTACTATTAAAGGGTGTCTGAAAGCTGCAATGCCACTATACCACTGAACATTGTAGTTATAAGAATCAATGAATCCCATGGTGGCGCATGCCTTTAATCTCCCAGCACGCGGGAGGCAGAGGCAGGGTGAGCTTGTGTGTGTTCAAGGGCCAGCCTGGTCTGCCAGAGTGAGTTCCAGGACAGCCGGGACTGACAGGGAGACCCTGTCTTGAAAAGATAAAAAAAAAAAAAAAAAGAATCAATGAATCCTCGTCCTTTCCTTTGAAAGATTGGACCTCTGTCATTTGCTGCTATGAAGGCTTTCTTATATACAGTTACTTTACATCCAACTGAAGCAAAGCATTCAACCTACATAATAAAACAAGCCAAGAATTTGAAAGACCCATTGTAGGAAGCTTTCTTTGTAATGGGGCCCTGCTAAAGGAAAGGGGAGCACACCTGCAGCCACTGTAAGGAACTGGCCTCTCGATGCAGAGACCAGCCGGCTACTTTCGTAGAGGTCCCTCCACCTCAGGCCCTTAGCCCGGGACAACAGGACATTTCCCACTCTTGGCTGTGATTTCGCACCTGCCCAGAGACTGCTGGCCCCTGCACAGGAATTTCAGGCTGATGGCCAATGGCCTACCTTCAGCCTATGTCCACTCACAACTCACTTCACCACACCAGTTAGCCAGGTTAGTGGTCCAAGAACCCCTTTCCATCCCACTGGCCACCCAAACAAAATTCAGGCCTGCTTTGTCCTGTATGCAAGCAAAAAATAATGACGGCTGGGAATTCTGTAATGATGGTAATGGAGAATTTGGTTTATTGCCTGCTACAGCTTGCCTTTATAAAACAAAATGATGTCAGCTCCCAGAGCCAATCACAGATCCCCAATTCCATGCCTTTGCACACTGTTGCCCCACCCAGCATCATGCACTTAGGCCACGTAGTCTGCTCCTCTTTGGGGTGGGGTCAGAGAAATCCCCTGACTCCCATCCACATGGTGCCCTGAGGGGTGCTAGCTGAGAACTAGCCCCCAATTCAAACTGGATCTTCCTACAACCCATCATTTGGTGAGTCATAGAATGAGTTTGCTGAAACTTTACAATCCACAGAATTATGGAGTATTTTAGACACTATGTGACTAAACTGAGCTGGATATTTGGGGACCCTGTCCACCAACCATATTAAGACCCAATAAACACATTTTAATAAAATGTTTACTTGCAGAGGTGTGAGCAAGATTAAGAGGGGCGAGCCCGAAACGTGAGCATCAGCGAGAAGCTTTTACTATCCTGTGCCACCAATGTTCAGAGCTGGAACCCAGGAGGGCCTAAGGCTTGGCAGGCCCTGAGATCACAGATGGATCCATGCCAGACACGTAGCACCATGGCAGGAAGGGAGCAAAGAAGAAACTACTCGACGCCTTACTTCTGCCCTCTGATCACCAGCCAGTGCCTCCCATTAGCCAACCCAAACTGAAAGCCAGCTGGCAAAGGTGCCCAATGGTGCAGGCGTAAAATAGTTAACCCCTGGGATAGGAGGTTTCCAAGAGAAAGAATCAGGATTAGCAGAGGAAACAAAACAACTAGGGCACCTACCTACCCTGCGTGTATTTTTTTTTAATTCTATCATACCATAAAAGAATCATTAGGACAGGAAAGGAAAAGCTCTGGGATTTTGATCCTTCATTCCTTGATTCCGCGATGCTGGTTTTCCACAGTTGCCTTCCTGGCTTTGTTCATAGGAGTCTACCCTCTCTTCTGAGCTGATTTTCAAACTTCTTTCTTGTTCTGTTACCTCTAAAGCTTTTTTTGCTCTGTATTTCCTCACTTGCTCCCTAGACAGCCCCACACACTGGAGATACAGAAGGAAAATGAAGAGGATGGGAAATGACAGGCTCAGGAATGACAAAGAAAGTGTTTGATGTTCCTTACACTCTTTGAAGAACAAATGTGCCCAGTGCATGGTCTTTAACAAGATTAATGCACACACTAGGATGTTTGGCTTTGTTTTTATTGTTTTTATTGTTGTGGTTGTTGTTGTTGTTTGCATTCTCAGCATAAATTTTCAGGCAGACATTTCCCCCTAATACTTACTGTATGTGGGGAAATTGGTTTTTTTGGCTATAAAAATGCATTAACTGCTCCAGAGGAGCAGTTACACCATGTATTGTAAATGCACATTAAGACTAATACACAGTACTTATTTAAACCTCAATGAATTCAGAGCTGTGGTGTCACAAGTCCAGAGGTGACGCAGATTAGTTCAAGATATAAAGCCCCAGGGGGAGAGGGCTTTCCTCTGTTGTGTCAATTACAATGACACAGGTATAAAGCAAGAGCTGATCCCATTTTGTTGCTTTTTAAGGAAGCTTCAGGGTTGAAGATGAGGCTGCACACACAAAGGAGTATTTATGCCAGAACATTCCCATGGTGAAGTTCCGAAAGCTCGGTGACTCAGGTTAGCCCCTTGCTTTCAAAAAGCATTGTGTCTCCTGCAGACAGCACGTCAATTACTGAAGCTATATGCCTGGTTTAAAGTAGACTTTATTTATTGCCCTTGTTATGGCCCTAACCATAATGTTTGAAATCAGAATCTGCACTGTCGGATTACAAATCTCATTCAACCCAGTGGATTTGCTTTATTTGGGTTCATTCTGGATTAACAGGAAGGGAAATATGGATTTTTTTATCCCATCCGTATAAACAGGGAATAGTTGTTAGAGACTTGTTTCTGATGTTTATGGGGTTCTCTTTAGTGCATACTACCCATGGAAAATTGTTTTTAAGCAATAAACAATAATTGTATTTAGGGGACACAGAGGTACTAGTGCCGTGTTGCATTCTGACTGCTGATAAATTTCTCTGACCTCTTTTTTTTCTCACGTAGGCACACAAACACAAAGAAAAACAATAAATTTCCCTCCCTCCACTGCAACCTTCTCTGCTTCCACCTCATTTTCACTACGTCTCTCGTTTGATATTACCTGTTCTAAATTGCTAAATATAAATATTCCACAATGAATGTCTGTAATTAGGCTGTCTGCTCCCCTTCCAGGACTTGTTAGGAAGAGAAAGGGCTTTAATCTAAAGCAAACTAACAGAGCTAGAAGTTAATTAGAAATTAGCCATATATCCTGGGTAAATTATTTATGCTAAGCCATGTGTTACTGTAAAAATAATATACATTTATACTGACTACTGTAAACATAAAATAATTAACAATAAAAGGGAAGATATTATCCCTTAATAGAATCCTTTTTGCCAAGACCAATTTAATTTTCTCCCTCATAATAGTGAACGATAACCCCAAGTGTCTTCTTTGTGTAGAAAGCACCAAGGCTCCTTGCAGCCTTCTTGAACTCTCGCCTCCTTCCTCTCTTCCTCTCTCCCTCTTTTGCAATGCATACCTATCTGATTTATATTACACTATAGCATGCCTTTTTCTTCTGCTTTTTCTTTTTCTCTTTCCCTCTTTGTCTCAGGTTTTCCTTTTCATTAAAACCTGTGTAGATCCCAAACAGAAGGTGGGCTTCTCTCCCCCATTCTTTTTCTGTCCTTTTTCTTGTTATTCTTTCCTCTCTGTGGTCTTCTTATGAAATGTTCATTGTTTGTGTTGCTCAAGAAAAAATAAATAAATAAAAGCCCTAAGAAGTTGCCATAAAATACATGATATTTTAATTCTATCTCCCTTCCCTTCTTTATTCTATTAACAAGGACGTAAAGATCAAAATGGAACAGCCCTGGAAAGCTCCTCAAACCACTCAGGAGCCTTTAGATTTCACCCAGATACTGAAAGATGTTGGGTTCCCATGGTGAGCATCTGAGTGGAGCCAAATTTCACAGCATCCCCTTGGGGAGGAGGGCATTTGTATTCATATGCTCCTATGTGCATAATCACTATTAAATACAATCTAATGAAGTGTCTTTGTGTCTAAAATGCAGTTACCTGAGGACTCTCCTTACAAAACATTCATTGAATTTTTTCCCCATTCATGTCTGGCAGCGACAAATATGGTGCAGCTTTTACATAGTGAGTGTAGGTGTTGTTAATGTACTTTCCCCATCCATTTAAATGCAAATCTTCATGCAAATAATCCTTGGAAGAATGGGGAGGGGGAAGAGAATGTGTTTAGCAGAAGACAAAGCTAGAGGAATAATGGAAAGTTTGAATAGGGTGTCAGTGGAGGACTGCACAATAAAACCCTCCTCTGCTCAAAAATGAAAACACATTAACGACAGCAGAGTGGATTTCTCAATAGGTTCTTACAGTATTGTTGTATGTAAACACGATTCCCAGCAGGTGAAACAAAATGAATGAATTTGGAAGAAATTTACACATGTCTCCAGTAGAAGTAAAAGGTTGAGGGAGTTGTATGGAAGAGGCATTTGATCAATGTGCAAAAGACCGACTATCAGCAAATATGTATGCTTCTTTCAGAAATCCAAAATCTAGAACGGAATAGCTCATTATCCAAATGACTCAATTGTTAAATAATGCTGTGGGGAGAGTCGTTCAATGAAAAAGCAAGAAACGAGCTAGGGCTGGATAAATAACATTATACCTGAGAGCAGAAACTCTGAAGCACAATTTGGCTCTGGGGAGGGCTAGACAGAGATCCCAGGGAAATTTCCAATTTGTGCTATTTGCAAAGAAAATGTTACACCAACAAAGGTTAAGTGCTAGCCTGAAGAAAATCAGATCATCCCTGAGTTTCTCAGTTCTTTTCTGTTTTAAGTGCCGCTCCAAGTTTCCCTTGGATGTGATCAAGGAAGTTGACAAGAAACCAAGAAAGTTGCAAAATAACAAGGCCAAAGGGCTGGCTGGTCACAGCTGATGAATGGGGAAAAGTGACCTGTTGATGTCATATACCAAAGGGAGAAAACTATTTGTGGCATGTATTGCTCCATTTGACAAGTACTCTTTGGCACTCCTGTAGACTCTGTGATTTGTAGTTGCTCCATTTGACAGCACCAGGAGAGCGATGGGATGTAGAAGACTTCATTTGGACACATTTGGGAAGAGTTTCAGTCAGCTCAGGCAGTATTACATGTTCTTAACTTGGAGTTATTTCACATTCCTTGGAGCGTGTAACTGGCTAGAACGATCACTTTAGATTTCGTTGGCTGCATGTCATCTAAGAACCTTCCCAACCCCTACCATCTTGCCAAGAGGAAAAAAAAAAAAAAAGGAAAAATGAAAAAAAAATGTGATAATTAACTCTGTATAGTCTACTTTTCCCAAAAGGAAAATAATTTATCTTTTAAATGATTTTTTTTTGTTTGTTTTTCTTTAAGGAGAGAAGAGATTTATTTTGCCTCATGGTTTCAGAGGGTTTTCTGTCCATTAAAAGTGGGGAAGGGCTGACACAGTTGTTAGTAGGGTGAAGGGATGTGGTGGTGGACAGGAAACCAGGAGAAACAGGCATTACCAAAGCAGAATCCTTTCCTCGGGCTTGCCACATTTAGTGAGAATCCTGGGCCTTAAATTAATATTTCTTTTTGAAAATTTTCTTCCTTCCCTTTCTTTTTTCCTTCCTTTCCTTCTTCCTTTCCTTCTTCCTTCCTTTTTCTCTCCCTTCCTCCCCACCCCTCTTTATTTCCTTCTTTCCTGTACTTTGAGATGTCAATAAATACCCTGAAAGTATTCTCTTCTTCCACACTCTTTGTCCAAAGCATTCTGTATTTGCCTGTGTGGCAGTCTGAATAAGTGCTCCCCATAGGCTCCAAGTATTTGACGTTTTGTCGGTGGCGGTGTTGGGGAAATTTCAGGAGGTAGGGCCACGTTGGAGGAAGCACATCCCTGGGGCAGCCTGGGAGAGTTCTTAAGCCTTGCTGGATTTCCAGTCTCTCTCTGCTTCCTGTGCCTGCTTGAAAATGTGATCCTTTGGATCTTTGTGAGTTCAAGGTTAGCCTGGTCTACAGAGTGAGTTCCAGGACAGCTGGGACTACAGGGAGACCCTGTCTCGAAAAGACAAAAAAAAAAAAAGAAAATGTGATCCTTTGGCTTTCTGCTCTGGCCACTTCCTGTCACCAGGCCTCCCCACCGTTATGGACTCTTACCCCTGGAACCATAAGTTCAAATAAATACTTCCTTTTATAAGTTGCCTTGGTCACTGTGTTTTATCACAGAAACAGAAAAGTAGCTAGTAGAACTGCTGTGTGCCTGTGATTTCAAACCCTTAGCCTGTCATCAGAGTTGACTGAGTCTATAATACCAAGTAGCTTTGCAAACAGTGGAGGGGTTTCTTTTCTCAGTATACAGAATTGGTTATGTTTAAGAAAAAAAACAGACCATTTGCACTTCAAATAGACACTTAGATTTCCATGTAGTATATGAATCAATGGAATAGGTAGTGCATAGATAAATTTCTTTTTAATATTTTGGCCTAGAGCTGGCTTGGAATTCACTATGTAGCCCAAGCAACCTCAAACTCATAATCCTCCCGTCTCTGCCTCCTGAGTATTGAGAATATATGCATGTACCTACGATTCCTGTGACTGTTCAAATTCACTTAGACTGACATATACATTTAAATGATTGATTTATGGGGCTGGATAGACAGATCAGCACTTAAGATCATTAACTAATCTTGCAGAGGACCCAGGTTCAGTTCCCAGTACCCACATGGAGGTTAAAAACTGTCTTTAACTCCAGTTCCAGGGATCCAACACCCTTTTCTCCCTTCCTCAGGCATTGCACACATGGTGTACTTACACGCATACAAGCAAAATACTCATACACGTAAAAGAAAAATGAATAGCTCAAAAAATTTAAATTATATGTTAATATTAAATTATTGACTTAAGCTACTCAACCCATTCATTACTTTAATTATTTGTATATTTGTTAAACAGTTTAAATTAATGAACGTATTTGTTATTAAGTTTATATCTGTACTTTGGATTATGTGTCCTTTTTATTTTGGATTATGTGTCCTTTTTATTTTAATAGACCAAGACAAAGATACAGTCATCAGAATAAGCAAAATAATGCTATGCCAAACAAGCTTAAAATTCCCAGGGCTAGAAGCCAGAAAGCACTTATTCTTCACTCAGTATGTGTAGGCTCAGGGGATTTTTCAGGGCACCTAATATCCATGTATTGACTCTATCCTGAGGTTCATAGGCAGTCCACATTCTTGTAACTAGACCCTCCAAGGCTGGTGGCTTTGGTGTCACCACAATGAGAGAATAGAGCTATAACAATCAAACTTTAGCTTGGGGGTGGAACACCTGATTTCTTCTTGAAGGCTCTTGGCCATCATTAATCCCATGGGAGTAAGGGCAAATTGCAAGCCTCTTGCCTCCCCCGAGGACCTAGAAAGCCATGCCTGGGAGAGCAGTGGCTGCATCCAATAACCAGGATACAGTGGTATACATGTGTACTTCAAAACACCATAGCTGATAAGTAGTACCTTGCCTGTCACTACTGAAATTCTTTTTGGACTGATTTCAGACTTGTCTCTCTTAGTCTCAATGGCTTCTGAGACTTACAATACTAAGAAACATGTTTTTACTGTTGTTTTATACCCAACTGACCTCAAAAGTAGTGAGGCATTTCATAAATGTTTATCTAATTAATAGAAGATGTTCTTCCTAAGGTAAGCATTTTCTTGTCATTCCTTAGTCTGGGTATCAGGTCAATCTCTGGAAAATCCTCAGCACCTGAACACACAGAACCACTGAGGTGAGTGGAGAATTCAGGGCTCAAGCTGGGCTGCATCAGGAAGCTCAGCACATTTTCTAATTAAGTATTTCATATCATTTTCTTTTTTTGTCAGGAAACTTTACAAAAGGTAGTTTTAGGGAAGAGATGCTAGGTGATCCTATAAAACTATCACTGAGCTAGAGCCTGGAAAATTGATTCATTCTGGCTTTGTCCTTAACAAGATTTGGGACCTTTGTTCATGGTGGCACAGCCCCAGCTTCTTCATAGAGACAGAGTCATAGTTCTCATGGTCTCTCCCGTTCACACATACATCATGCTACGGATTGTGGGACCAAAGCCATTTCTAGATATTTTCTTCAGAAAATGCCCTATGTTTGCTAATGGGATCCTGGTGAAAAGAACTATGTAACAATGGCTTTTTCACACTCTCTTACCTTATTTCACCATGAGCCATCATGGCCCTTGTAAGGCAGCTCAGTATCCCCCTCTTTCCTGTTTGTGAGTGTTTGACTGAAATTTCTGTATCCTGAATTCACATCAAGGCTTATTTCTCCTATTTTTTCTTGACACAAGAATCAGTACATTCTAAGTAAATAATTTAGAGCTAAGTAGTTATGACTCACAGAGGGTGTAGTCTTGAGGGCAATATTCTTCTACATTTTTTGTGGAAGCGAAGGTCACTACAACCTCCCTTCCCACAAATGGTGGTATCCAGCCTATGGGGTAAATTGTGACCCAGAGCTGGTCAATAGTGCTCCTGTCCAGGGCCAAAGCGCTAGGATCTCCTGAATGAATTGACCCTGGCAGCTGTAACAGGAACAATTTCATTCCTTGTGGAGGGGACAGAAGGGGAAGAAAAGATACCCTTAAGTGGCAGAGGCCCTGTCCTTCAGTTGAAGAACAACAATGTTTTGGTCAGTCACTTCTGCCAAAACCTGGTTGTACTACCTCATGACTGTAGCAGGCCATTCTCTGGAGGCCAGCCCTTTCCTCTCCTACCAATTCTGGAGCCTCTGAGAGCTTTGCAGTAATTTCATCATTTTTTGGTAATTCCGCAAGAGACCTTTTTTGGTACTTTGTAACAGAAAGACTCGTAACTGATTTAGAGGTATTGGCTGACAATGAGACAATGTACCATAATATCCGGAAAAATACTTTGTAACAGTGGTTTCTTGGTTTGACCATGAATGCATTCAATGCGTAGCTGTCTAATTTTCAACAAAGTCCTGCCTTAATGGGTGCTCCTGCTCATTTTGTAAGGGCTCAAAATATCAGAATTTAAATCCTCTCAACCCTTGGATGCAAATTTAAGATTCTCAGAGAGTCAATCTGATATTAAGAAGTCAGAGTTCATCACACCCACCCTGTCTTCACTTTACCATCCTGTCCTTCTTAATTACAAGAATCTCAGACAGGGTTGTTTTTTCCATGCATGAAGCAAACATTCCTGACATTTCCCCCAAAGGATCGGCCCCTTGCTGGGGGCCAGTGTCCATTAACACAGCTTTATTTAATCCTAGTTTTACTATAATGCCATTACCCAGTCCCACAGGTTCTATGGGATGGTAAATAATTTCTCAGAAGAATACAGGTTGAAAATCACAAACAAAACAGTCTATAGCATGCAGAGCCCTAGAAGCCAAATGGCTATGGTCATTTTGACTCCTTAAAAAGTATAAAACTTCCTCTTTAGCACCTTGGCCTATAAATTTTTCTCTTTTAATTTTTCATCACATATTGTGTGTGTGTGTGTGTGTGTGTGTGTGTGTGTGTGTGTGTGTGTGTGTGTCTGCTTGTTGATGTGTGTGTGTGACTGCAGGTGCATATATGTCATAGTGTGCATGCAGGGATCAGAGAACAGCATCATGTGTCTGTCTGTCCTCACTTTCTCTGTTTAAAACAGAGTCTCTCACTGTTGTAGTCTCCAGGTTAGCTGGCCCGTGAACTTCCGGAGATTCTCCTCTCTCTGCTTCCGATCCCCCTATAGAGCACTGGGATTCCAAAGCCACAGTATCCTGCCCACTTTCTATGGTTTCTAGGGAATCTGAACTCAGTCCTCATCCCTGCACCATAAGTGCTTTACCCTCTGTGCTGCGCCATCTCCCAGCACATTTGTTCCTCTGTGACACTGCCTGGTCTCTTCCTTTTCCTCCACTGTTTTGATTTTTTTTTAATCTAGATGCGGTGTGAATTCTTGGAATAAAAACTCCTCAAAATGAAATCAAAGAGCCTTAATATGTCTTCTAAATTTATCTCCACCTGTAAAGTCTGCTGTGTGCAGTCTTTCATTTTAAACACCTGTTTAGAGCTTTATTTCTTAAAAAGGAATGAACATGCCTTGAAAGAGATGTGTTGGCAATCAGAGTCTAGATTTTAAAAGTGATCTGACTACGTATTCTGATGACCCAGTTCCAGGCCAGTGCCCTGTGAGGGGAAGAGTCTACTCAGGACCAAGGAGTTGGTTAAGCTAGCTTCAGGGATGGATTAAAGAGACTGGTTATGAGGTGGGGTACAGAGCTAGGAACATAGAGACGACACCAGAGTGGTTGGCATATCCCCTATTCTCCTTCTATCCTGGAGAACAACATGGATATGGGCTAGGCTTAAGGAGATCTAAACATTCATATCCTTTTCTGAGAGGTAATGCCATGAATGTTAAATCCCAGACAAATTAAAAGATGATGACATCCAGAAAGAAGAAAGGTGTTCAGATCACAATTCTGGGAGCCAGCAGTCAGAACAGAAGAAAGGCTGAAGGAGTGAGCCCAGAGGGGACGTTTTAAGAAGACTCCCATGGGCCTTGAGAGAGAGCCAGTAGAGTGCTTGCCACATAAACATGAGCCCGAGTTCAAAACTCCAGCACCCACGTAAAAGCTGGGTACAGTAATGCACAACTTTAATCCCAGAACTGGAGAGGCAGAAACAGGAGCATCTCCTGGGATCACTGGCCAGCCAGGCCAGCTAAATTGGTAAATTCCACATTTCAGTAAGAGTTCCTGTGTTGAGAAAGACACCTGACACCAACCTTTGACTTCCATGCATGTATGTGTCCACATGCACATGTGCACATATGAGAACACATTCTCCACCCCCTCCTTCTCTCTCTCTCTGAAAGAGAAAGACTCCCATCCTGGTTTTGCAAACTACTATTATTTACTGCAGACAACAAAATCCACTTTAGATACCACCAAGAAAAAAAGTTAATCCGTAACTTATAAAGCACACAAATTAACTGGTGATTTGAAAGGACAAACTCAGAAGCCAGTTTTCAGAATAGCTTCCAAAACTACTCGCCAAAGGGCTTTTTCCCAGCAGGGGCTTTGCTGCATGAAGAAATGCTGAGCCAAGAAGCTCCTTCTTGAACACCAGCCAGCCCAGAGTGGCACAGCGCCTTCCTCTTTGCAAGAGGTTAGATCCTGTCTAGGGTCACAGCTTCTCTAACTTTTTTTTCCCTCCTCCGGAATTTCAAGCAGATATGTCCACTAGGAGAATGGAGATGAGAGGTACCTCTGACTGCCATGGAACCTGCCCCATGGAGATGACAGCCTTCCTGGTCAGCCTGCCAGGAAGCTTTGCAGGAAGGAAGAGGTCTCAGCGGGATATGCCACACCAATCCTCTGTTACATGCTCGTTGGCCTCTAAACTGAAGGCAGGGCTGCCAGGGTATTTGCTTGTCATAAAGTAATGTGTTTGTTCTTGGGAAATTACAACCCAGATTTCATCTTAAACACATAAATCAGCCATCAGCCTCCCGTTGGAGCACCCTTCCTCTGCAGGCGAAGGCCATCAGCAATATTGGCCAGAGAAATAGTCTCTGGAAAAAAAACAGGAAGGCTTACCCAGGAAGTGCCCTTCCCAAATTTTCTAAGAGAGGCTTGGCATTAAAAACCTCTCAAGTTTGTTAAACAAAAGTTCTATAAAATACTCAAAGCAGAGCAGAAGCCTTGATGTCAGGGGCAGGACTTTTAACTTGGGGATCTGAGCATTCAATAACAAAGCCACCTGATTGGAAAGATTTCTTTTAAGTCCCTTAAACCATGTGGAATGGCCCAGAATTGCAAATGACAGGAAAGCCTGCTGTCAGGAGACTAACTGGGCTGGGAAGGACAGAGTGGAGATAGTCCTTTGTTCTTAGCAACACCCAGCTATTTGGCTTCTGTTATGTGGACTCTTCTTGAATAAGAAGTTTGCTGCACTATATAACACAGAGCTAACAGGTTCCTGGACCTGTGTTCCTCCATTTCCGTTGCTCCAGTTTTCCTGTGATTTCCAGACATAAATAATAAATGAAAGGTTTCTTCTCACCAAAGCTTTAGGTGTTATTTCTTTGCTTCTTATTTAATTCCATAAGCAAAGATAAGAACCTCAGGATTAATTCTAATGAAAATTCATAGCAACTCTGGGTGAGAGATACAGTTTCCTGAAGTTGCCCTGCCCTTCCGAATACAGTAGACCCTCTGCTAATCATGCTTATTATCATTAAACCAGTTACCACACAGAAACTGGTTATTAACTGGAAATGAGATTCAAAATCTAAAGCTGAGTTCATCTTTAAAACCACGTGGCTCTGGGTAGAAATCAGCCTCCACTGAAGGCTGCTGTGTAAAACTCAACATGACATCACCCTGCAGAAAATTCTTCAGCCTACTTTCTACTCAGAATGATCAGGGAAGCTTAGTGTTCATCTGAGAAGGTGAATTTTCCTGCTTACTTGAAGATTCCAGGAATATCACTGTGGTTTGGAAATGAGAAATATTATAGTGACTATAGCTGCAAGGGGCTGAGGAGACGGCTCAGTAGGGAAGAGTACAGAGAAGGCCAGGGGATTTGAGCTCAAATCCTAAGCACCCATGTTAAAAAAAAAAAAAAAACACAGGTATGGCCGGGCGTGGTGGCGCGCACATGTGCACCTTTGATCCTAGCATTCGGGAGGCAGAGGCAGGCAGATCTTTGTGAGTTCAAGGCCAGCCTGGTCTACGGAGTGAGTTCCAGGACAGCTGGGGCTACAGGGAGACCCTGTCTTGAAAAGACAAAAAAAAAAAAAAAAAAATCCAGGTATGGACACTGTGCCTATAAACCCAGTCAATTGATGGAGACCAGAAACACAGATTCCAGCTACCTTAGCCAAATGGATAAGCTTCAGGTTCACCGAGAGACCCTGTGTCAAAAATATAAAGTGGAGAGCAAGAGCCAAGAGAGAGAGAGAGCGAGAGAGAGAGAGAGAGAGAGAGAGAGAGAGAGAGAGCGCTATGAGCTAGATGTTCAGCACACCCACACAGCTATTGACTGTTGAGAAGCATCTCTAAGAATACTATCCATCTAAAACTTTAATACTAGAAGCCAAATAGATAGTGCACTTGGGTTCCCAGAGGGCTGCCCAGATGCCCTCTAGTGCCTTTTCTGCTTTGAGCCTCAATTTGACTGCTTTGTTTTAGTAAAAGCATCTGGACTTCTGCATGGTCTAAAGTAGAAACACACCCTCCTTCTGCACCTTCTGAGGCAGTACGGATCTTGCCCTCAGGACAGGAAATGTCATCCTGATCAGTGAACACATCAAAACAAAGATGGGACAATTCTCTTCCTAGTCATTGGAACCCTGAGTTTCACCTGTGCCATTTCTCTTGTGCCTCACCCTCTTCGCGTGTGAACCGTGCATCTACTTGTCTGCTTTGTCTTTCCTCTACTTGTCTGCTTTGTCTTTCCTCTTCAATTGCTTTGATCTGCACATGGCTGAGACACTGGGGTCACCTGCATTTCTTTCCCTCTGACATCTGCTTTCTCCTAATAGCAAGCTGCTGGACTCTTCTCAGACTCTGGTCTTTATTCTGAGCCCTGCTGTCAATTGATTCTCTTATCCACTCCCCAGTACCCAGGCCCTCCACTTCTACTTTGACTATTACAAGGCTTCCCCCTCTTTTTTTCCAGCCTGCACCTGAGTATTCCTCTGCTACCAACTCTCCAGCTCCTGCCAGGCCAGTAAACCCAGCCTGTTCTCTCCATGAGAATTAGAATCCTTTTCTCCAATATTTCTATGCTTGGCTTTTCATTTGGCTTCACACTTACATTTTCACCAACCTGAATACATAATCATACTTTAAAAAGAACTCACACTATTCTGTACTGAACACCTGGTAATAAATATAAGTAAAATCAAATATAGCTATGAGCTGGATGCGCACCACGTTCACACATGCTGTGAGCTTTTTCTAGGAAAGTTGCATCTCTGAGAATACCGTGTTTCAGTGATGGGATGATTCAAGGAGATGATGTGGCTTCAGGTGGATTTCCTTCTTTATGTGCCTGCCAAAATGAAATGAAAATGTTCTGAAGTCTGGACATGAAAGTAGAAATGACTGTATCATTTCGTGTCATCTGGCCCACCTTATTGCAACAGCACCTGGGAAACAGAATGGGACTTGGCAGCCACTGCCCAGCTTCCATAACTGTGAAAAGACAGCAAGGTGGTCTGGGTGGACAGCTAGCATTCTTCACCATAGCTTGTTTGTTAATTGGCACCAAAGACGTCAATAATTCTGATTCCACCATGTGCCTTCTTTTTTTTACAGAAAGGAAGGCTCTTTGTAAGAAATACCCCCCCCCTTTTTTTTTCTTTTCTCTCATTGAATTTTTAGTGGCATTTGAGGATCCTATTTGGTCCCATGATTTCTAGTCCATTGAAATCTGCCATTAAAAGATAATGGAACTTAAGCATGGCCAATGGGCAATTAAGATGTTTTTCAATTCCTCCACTCCAACTTTGACATAGAAGAAACCGAGTTACAAGACAGCACCCCAAACTCATTTCAAGCAGTGATGATAATCTGTATCCAAAGCTCTTCAAAGTTCATCATCTCCATATGTTCTATCCTCCACTCCAAAAAGAAAGTCTTTTGAAACAAAACATGGAGATCTGGGAAAGCTTTTTTTCTTCCTTTCATATTTTATAGGATCTTGTGTGTCAACTCAACTGTACAAGTATTGGAACGAGCTAAGGATTAAGAGGTCAGGTTGGCGGCAGTCTGTGGCACCATGCAATATTTACTGCCAGGCAGCTTACATCAAATGTGCCAGGGGAAAAAAAAAAAGAGACAGCATATCTATCATAACAAACAGCTCCTGCAAGAGAGATTGGTGAGGGGGGAGGGCAAAAATGGAGAGTCTGCCAATATTTTAAATAGCTCCATGTGATACACAGTGCTCTCTCACACCAACAGGAGCAAGAAAACATTGATGGGAAAAGTGGCAGAAAGGAAGAGAGTGCTGGGGAAACAAGGGCCCAGACCCTTTAGAAAAGACCCTGGGTGTTCCACAGGCTCTCATCATCCAGTAGGGAATCCCCCGGAGAATGTGAGCGAGATCTACTTGAAGCTCCCTGAAGACCTTTCCTGAGATGAGTCAGTTTTGGAGATATGCACCATTCTTGACCCCAGAAAGTGTCAGCAACAATGAAATGCCAGGGAGTATTGTATTTTCTCAGGCAGGAGAAATCATCCACAAGCAGGACTATACCAAATGATCTACTAAGCTCAGAGTCCTGGATCTTCCAGTAATCTATTTTCTGCTGGTCCAATGACATAAGACCTCTGAGACAAATCTCATGAATTTAGGAAAACAAGATTTTTTGACAGGTTTTTTTTTTTTTGGTCTTTTTGATGTAAGGTCTCCCTGTAGCCCCCACTTGGCCTGGAACTCACTCTGTAGACCAGGCTGGCCTTGAACTCACAGAGATCTGCCTGCCCCTGTCTCCCAAGTGCTGGGATTAAAGGCATGTGCCACCATGCCCAGCTCATTTGTCATTTCTTATACTGTCATTTTAGAAATGAGCCAAGGACTGGCCAGATGGCTCAGCAGGTAAAGGGCACCTGTCATCAAGCCTGACAACCCATGTTTCCTCTACACTGAGGAAGAAGGAAGAACTGATCCCCACAAGTTTTCCTCTGACCTCCATTACACATATAGATGATAGATAGATGATAGATAGATAGATAGATAGATAAATAGATGACAGATTAGATAAATAGATAGATGATAAAGATAGATGGTGATGTTAAAGATAGATAATAAAGATAGATATATATAGATAAATAGATGATAGATAAAAATAGAAATGTCATACTTTCTGTAAAAGATACACAATGTAATATCAGTGATGACTTTATGAGCTCACTGTGCTTTGCATTTGTAGAACACTTTTGCATTTTCTTTTTTTTTTTTTTTGGTCTTTTCGAGACAGGGTCTCCCCGTAGCCCCAGCTGTCCTGGAACTCACATTGTAGACCAGGCTGGCCTTGAACTCTCAAAGATCCGCCTGCCTCTGCCTCCCAAGTGCTAGGATTAAAGGCGTGCGCCACCACGCCCGGCCACTTTTGCATTTTCAGAAGAACATGACTATAAGCAAAAGAATTTGCCTGCTTTCACTGAGCCAGATAAGAGCGGGACTGTAGCAAGCCCAAGAACATCCATCCTGCACAGTGAGCAAGCTCAGCTTTTTAAATACACGCAAATGAGTAGCGTTACCAAGAGTAGTGCCAATTCCAGATGGTAACGTGTGTAAGGTGTGGGGTTCCTAGTCATCTATGCTCATCTTCACCAGTTTACTTTCTGTGTTCTGAGGAGCCTCACCATTCAGCTGGGTGATATGGAGTGGGTTTGGGGCCCGCACTGTGCCTTGCCATCAGAGTATCGAAGGTGTTGCTCGGCTCCTCTCAATAAGGTTCTGAGCACACCAGGTGCTTTCATTTGAAACACAAGTAGAAAGTACTTTTAGAGACTTTTACCATCTCCTCAACACTCTTCCTCCAATTTTTAATATTCTTGTACTCATTTCTGGGGGTTTACAGCACAATAAATGAAGTCACTAGACAGCCATTTCTGGGCCTGCCATGCAAATGCGTTTACACTAAATGGTGTCAATACATTCGACTTAACTCATTTCATTTTTACTTGCTGTTACATTTAGATTCCCATTCTCATTACGTTTCCAAATGTCAAGCAGTAACAAGGATTTCATCTATGATGAAATATTGTTGATTGGAAAATCCATAAGCTGCTTTGACAGCAGGAGCGAAGCTTACACTCAATTTAGGGAGAGTCTAATGTGTTATATACATTTATCCATAGTGTGTACATGAGCTTGGAGAAGAAGAAAATCCCATCTGGTTGTTGAGCAGCGATTGGGGGAGAGAAATTTAAATGTTGGTTTTCACGATTCTCATTTAATAAGCAAGAATAAGGCATTGGCAACATATGAAGTGTTTTTTACAGGAAGTAGAATTTAATGTTCTATCTGATAGCTACCCTGCAGTCAGCTTTCAGAATGTCATGAAAGACATTTATTAAAACACAGTTGTCAGCTGGGCGTCGTGGTGCGCACCTTTAATCCCAGCACTCGGGAGGCAGAGGCAGGTGGATCTCTGTGAGTTCAAGGCCAGCCTGGTCTACAAAGTGAGTTTCCTGGGACTAAAGGGAAACCCTGTCTCAAAAAAAATAAATAAATAAAAATAATAATAAAAAAAATGGTTGTCTTTTGGATCAGAGTTTGTTTCTTTCTTTTGGGGGGATGGGCGTCAGAAATGGCCTATTCTGCAAGGTTTGATCCATGCAGGAAGTAGAGAAGGAAGTTCTTTTTTAAATTTTTTAAAATTTATTTCTTATTTCTTATGTGTATGAGTATACTATCTGCATGCAGGTCGGTGCACCCGTGTCGTGCAATGCCTCAGAGATCAGAAGAGGGTGTCGGATTCCCCTGGAACTGGAGTTAAAGACCGTTCTTAGCCTCCATGTGGGTGCTGGGAATCGAACCCATATCCTCTGCAAGAGCAGTCAGTGCTCTTAACTGCGGAGCCATCTCTCCAGCCTGAGAAGGAAGTTCTTAAAAGGTCCATTTATGGAGAGCTGAGATTAATGTTCTCTTAGAAGGAAAAGAAAGTCAGCAACTGCTTCAACTCCAGCATTAGCTGGGAGCCTAGACCGTGTCCTGGTAATGGGCAGCCCTTTTCCCAGACACATCTGTCTCAGGGCTATAGAAGATGCCCAGGGAACAGACTTTTTCAAAGCACTCTAAAACTTACATGGCTTCAGGGTTGCTTTCTCTCTTACCCTGAACTTGACAAATGGGTGCACCCTGCTCTCAATTTCTCAAGCTCTGAAACTTGTTGTGCATGCCTCCTGGCTTCTCTCTCCCCATCACCTGTGGCTGGATCAGCTCTGGAGTGCCTTTCGAATTACATTTTACCCCCTCACTTCCCTTGCTCTCAAGCCCTTATGGAGGCTTTTGTGCATTAAATGGGCCATTGGGTCAGCTCCTGTTCTAGTTAGCTTTCTATTTATGTGATAAAACACTCTGAGCAAAACAAACTTGGGGAGGAAAAGGTTTATTTGTCTTAGAGTTCACAGTCAAAGGAAGCTCAGGCAGGAACTCAGGGCAGGAACTTGGATGCGCAGACCATAGAAGAACTCTGCTTACTGGCTTGCTTCTCTGGCCGTGCTTAGCCTGCTTTCCTATAGAATCCAGGACCACTGGCCCAGTGTTGACCCAATCCACAGTTGGCTGAACCTCCTACTTGACTCAATAATCATGAAAATGCCTCGAGACACACCTACAGGCCAATCTGACAGAGGAAATGCCCAATTTCCAGAGGTTCCCTTTTCCCAGGGTGTCAGGGTGGCCACTGAAACTATCCAGCACAGCTCATAATCCCCTTCCTCCTCAGCATGCCCCCTCTATCCCACCATTCTCCATACTTAACACACAAATCTAACTGGGAGTCTGTTTATGCTCCCGCCCTGGCTCTCCCTAGACTTCAGACAATGCTGCTTCGCACGAAGTCATTCCATCACGCCTACGTTCCTAATCCCTTACTGTGGCCAGACATTTTTACTGGATTTGGAGGAGAGAGCCCAAGCTCCTCTGTGTCAAAACATTGCAGCCAACCTCATAAAAGTGAAAGCTAGTCTAGAACTCACTGTGTACATGAGAATGATCCTGAATTTCTGATCTCCTTGTCTCTACTTACCCAGTGCAGGATTACAGGCCTGCACCACCACACCTCACTTATGCCATTTATATAGTACTAAAGATTGAACCCAGGGCTTCATGTGTGCTAGGCAGGCACTCTACCCACTGAGCTACATCCCCAGTCCCAGCCCCAGAAGAATCTTTAGAAATTAAACTATGAGAATGAGTGGACAACTGGGTCTGGGTTTCTTTCCAGATTCGTAATAAAATTATACACTTCTGTGATGGTTAGGATTCTGGTGATGGCTTCCACTCTCTTCAATAAAGATACCTGAAGTTGTAAAAACTAGAGCACAATTTGGCTAGTACCACTCACAGTCTCTGTGATTCCTTATATACCCAGTATGTATACACATACCTACACGTATTCATAATAACAAAGCAACAATTCCATATAAATTCTGGAATGAGTCAATAGAATTTTTATTTTGCCAATAGTTCAAAAAAATTAAAACATTAATGATAATGTCATTTTACAGTTTCTGTTTTACTGATCAGGAACAATATATGCTTGGCACCATGCTTCCTGGTTTATTGTTCTCAATGGGCCACGGAGAGAGGTACACCAAGATTCCTGAGAGCTGGTAGTCAACTGTGAGAAGGCAGCAAGATGGTAGCAGAGGGAGTGTTGCTACCAACTAGCTAGCTACACAGGAGGCAATGGGAAGCTTAACAGAAGGCATCAAATGCATGGCCATGACTTTCAGACATCCACACATTACCACAGACAAAAAGGAGATCATAACAAGAAAGTTGTAGGGTATTTTGGGGGGGGGGGGTCTTTTTCGAGACAGGGTCTCCCTGTAGCCCCAGCTGTCCTGGAACTCACTCTGTAGACCAGGCTGGCCTTGAACTCACAAAGATCTGCCTGCCTCTGCCTCCCAAGTGCTAGGATTAAAGGCGTGCGCCACCACGCCCGGCTGTAGGGTATTTTATGTGCCTTTTCTCAGACAGAGCAGTTTAACCCACTTGGAGAGTTCCAGCTCCAGGCAAGACTGAATCTCCAAAAAGAAAGTGTCCTGTCTCATTGTGGCCATATAAGAGTGAGCAGCAGAGTTAAGGTGCTCAGAACACATATAAAACTGCATGCACAGCACGCATCTGAAACCCAGCACACCAATAGGAGGTAGAGACAGGAGAATGCCTGGAAGTTCATGGGTCAGCTAGTGGGAGTCATGCAGTGGGGAACAAGAGACACTGACTTAAAAAAAGGGTAGAAGGTGAGGACCAACAGCCACACTTGTCCTCTGGCCTCCGCATGCCCATCATAACACACATGTACATCTTCATGCATGTGCCAGCACTTTTACACACATGAATATTCTTACACACAGACAGATATGTTGTGTCACTCTGCCACATGTGGAGGTGGACACATGAACCTCATCCACTGGATTACAGGGAAAAGGGAAGACACAAGACAGCCGCCAGCAGCATCCTAAACCTGGGGGCCAAAGGCTGGCAACCTTTCCACTGCCTGCCTGTCTCATCTAACATCTAACATCTACCAGGCAATGCCCTATTGGCGCTCCCAGATCCTCCAGGATGCTGCCTGCTAATATGTCTAATATACCAGAGGGCCTAGCTTGCTAGACCCTTTACAGTCTAATATGCCAGACTATTGCCTGCTAGGCCCTCTATAGTCTAATCCCAGACTGTTGCCTGATAGTCGCTCTACAGTCTAATTCCCCCCCGCCCCAGGCACTCACCACACATTACAGCTGGCAACCTGATAGGTCTCCTTCCAGCCCCACACCAGCTTCCCAGGTTGGTGGTCTGCTGGACTGTCCAACCCACTGGTCACTACTACACAAGCCGGATGGGCTAAGATTACACGCGTAAAATAACAACTGGGAGTCTGTCTGATGGTAAGAAGGACTCCTTTATTCATTCACAGCATTCTGTTTTTATACCCAGAGTGACATCATATCTCAGGGCCTGGTTTCAGACCCCCTGCCTCATGTTCTGAAACTAACATCATGAGTTACTAACATCATAAGTATGAGAACTTGTGAGTGCCTTTGATCTCAAGGCAGGCAAATCCTGCCTGGGGCCAGGTTTCAGTGTAAACAGTCAAGCAGGTAATTTAGCACAATGTAGCCACAGTTGGGCAGTGCCTAAGAAATGATGCTAGGTTTTCCTCTGACCTCCACATAGCAGCATACACACCCAAGTGTGCTCACACACTCATGTGCACCTGCATACACACAAACAACATACAAACATACGGACATCGTGAACTATTCTGCTCATCTCTCCCAGACAAAATGGTCAATGTTCTTTCCTAGGTCTCATGACTATCACCAAAATGGTCATTGTAAAAAATTTAAAAATAAAATAATAAAATCAATTTTAAAAAAGCTGGGCGTGGTGGCGCACGCCTTTAATCCCAGCACTCAGGAAGCAGAGGCAGGTGGATCCATGTGAGTTCAAGGACAGCCTGGTCTACATAGCGAGCTCCAGGCCAGCTGAGACTAAAGGGAGACCCTGTCTCAAAAATACAAAAGAAAAATGGTCATTGTAGCCAGGCAGAAGCAGAGGTAATGAACACAGTGTTCAAAACAAATACATATACTCCAGGGCAAAATCCACCATCCTTGCAATCTAACCACAAATTACTAAATTACTTCACCATAGTTCCACCTGAACCTGACACCTGTCCTGGAGTCTCTATTTTACTATGTGCAGTAGTAGTGTGTCCCTTCTATACACATCAACATACTTAATTGCTGGCTTTTCTGGCTCCCACCATTAATGCCACACATTACCTAGTCATGGCCAAGTCCTACCAACTCTTCCTCCTAACCGTGATGCTCCTTAAAGATGTGCTTCTCCTGTCTATCCCATGGTCAGGGTCCTCCTCCATCCCCACTTAAGAATCCTGCTGACTCTGAACTGTTTCTCTGGTCTGGTTTTTTGTGTCTGCTTCCCTCCTGGGTAGTAGCTCAGCGATCCTCTCTTGAATGTGACTACCTCTCTCCCCCCTCTCAATTTTCACGATTCTTCCCACACTTACCTCTGTGGTTTGCCCATGAACTTTTATAAAGAAGCCCCAGGCACATGTTTCCAAAGGCTTCCAATGGCAAATAATTCCAAACTTAGTCTAAGAACAAGAGAACTTTGCTCTTTTGAAGTTCTGGAGGCCGGAAGCTCACAGTGAAAGCTCTGAGGGGCATCCCTCATGGGCACCTTTTCCAGCTCCGGCAACACTTGCTTTCCTTCCATACATACTGCTGTTTTCCTGCTTTCTCCCTGTTTCTCTTCAGATGTCTCAGCTCTCCCTTTCCTTTCTCTTAGACAGACATTAGTCATTTGATTTTGATCAAGTTATTTTCCCCAATCAATCCAAACTGATCATATCTTGATATCCTTACTTACACCTCACAGGTACTATCTCTAAATGAGATCACAGTCACACGTACCAAGAATTGGGATTTGGGACTGTGTTTCTGTGTTTGACGAATGTATATTGAGATTATGTATGCAATAGTGACTGAAGGACAAATGCCTAGTCCCAGGCTTAGGCCAGTCTTGTCCCTGTGGGTCTTATGACTTGGCCCCGTTCTCCCTCGCTCCCAGCGCCCCCAACTGCCTGCGCGTCTTTGCTTCCATTGTTGCTGCCCACCAAGCCCCTGCTGTGCTCCATTCCTCCCCAAGGCCAATTCCCTGCCTACCTGTCTTTGGTCTTTGCAGGCTGGCTCTTTTACAGGGGATGCTGGTCCTATCTCACTTGTTACCATCTGCCAAGGCTGCTCTCTAGTCACAAGGAAAGCTTTATCCCCCTATTTTCTTTGGCTTTTACATGTTGAAGAAAAAATTAACTAAATGCCAGTTTTGAAGCTTTTATTTACTGATATAATTTTTTAAATTTATTTTATGTGTATGAATGTACTGTCTGCATGCAGGTCTGTACACCCGTGTCGTGCAATGCCGTGGAGGTCAGAAGAGGGTGTCGGATTCCCCTGGAACTTGAGCTAAAGATGGTTCTTAGCCGCCATGTAGGTGCTGGGAATCAAACCCAGGTCCTCTGCAAGACAGTCAGTGCTCTTAATTGCTAGGCCAACTCTCCAGACCCTACTGATATAATTTTAAGAATTTCATACATATCTACAGCATATTTGATCAGGTCAACCTCTCCTACTTCTCCCAACTTCGAGCTGCCCCTTTAAGTCCCCACCCAACTTTGTATGCTGGGTTTTTTTTCTTCATAATCCACTGAGTCTACTTAGTGTTCCCCCATATCTGTTTGGGGTGATATCCACTGGAGCCTGGGCAACCTGAGAGGCCACAGCTCTGAAGAAAACAGAGTCTTCCTCCCCTAGCAACTGTCAGCTGTCCAAAGCTCTCAGCTAGGAGTGGGGACTCATGAACCCCTTTTTTCTATCCATTCTGGAATTTTGTCTGGCTTGATTTTGTGCAGGTCTTCTCGAAGCAACCACACCTATTGTGAGATAATGAGTGTGACACCCCTGACATGTCCAGAAGACTATTTCGCAGCAGTCCTCCCTGGCCTCTGGCGCTTACAAACTGTCTGGCCCTCTTCCATGATGTTCCATGAACCCTGCGGAGAGGGGATGGATAATACCTATCTGTCCCATATGGAGCTTGAACACTATAGTCACTTACTCTGCATACTTTTACTAGCCCCAAAGATGATTCTTTGCACGGAGTTGGCTTGAGTGACTCACTAGTCAAAGCTATGTTCTCCTCCTATTAGGATAGATATATTTCTACAGCATTTTAGGTATTTATGGTATAAATTATCAACTAACTGCAGGAGAAGAAGGTTGATGTAATGAAGTATAGTGAAATGAGAACCAGCAACAGTGTTTGGTGAAGCCCAATTTTCTTCACACAAGTTTCTCTGACATTGATGTCACCAAGAGCAGGGGATTTGAGTATGTGGGTTGAGGCCACCCGTCTGCCTCTACTTCATGAGACTGTTGTGCAGACCAAGTGGTTAACAAGTGTGATATAATAGGAAAAGTCCCAGCACTGATAGATCAGGATTCCTTGCTGGGCTACTTTTTTTTCTGTTCTTAGGAGAAGAAACAGAGTTCGGATGATAAGGCTCCAAAGCTGAGATGTTACGTGAGCTACACAATGAGCAACCTGAAGAAAGCATAGACCCATCTTACGGGGTAGCTACGATTAAGCTTGAACAGAAGTGAAATCCCCGGAGGACTTACCACCCACTGCTTTCAAAGCAAGGAGGAAATTCAGTTTTATGTGAAATGTCTTATCTTAAATGTTGCCAATTAATTTAACATATTCACCATATTGCCCAGTCAAAACAGATATGACTCATCACTGTGTGTCTTTTGTCCAAAGGGAAAGAATACCATCTCTTCCTGATGTTTTCCTCAGGAGAATTTCACTCGTCAGGACCATGCCTCCGTAGTGACTCATCCCTCCATCAATCTACACACTGCTCACTTTCTCAAATTGCTAAAGAAGATTGGGACCAGCAACCAGCCACCCAGGCAAAATTTAATTAAAAAGGTAAATTGCTACAATTATTCCCTTGCCTTCCTTGAAAACATGTCTTTTAGAAACACAAGAAGCGTGCAGATTCTATCCAGAATTTTCTCCAACACAGAAGCTCTGGGCTGCAGTCCGGACGCCCACCCATGCCATGCCCACAGTATTCCTGGCAGTCTTGAAAGACCATGCTGACCATCTGGCTTCCCATCTTCCAAGCTCACCTCCCTGTCTCCCACTGTTTCGGAACAATTGACTTCCCTCATTTCTGTGACTACTGTCCATTTTCTCCAAAAATGAGCCATGTACTTTGACAGGATGTGTTACCTCCTATCCTGACCAAAGTAGTCTTGATACACAAGTAGTCTTGATACAAAGTAGTCAAATACACAAGAAAGAAACATCCAGTGCTTTATGATCAAGAAAATGGTGAGATTTAACCATGAAACCATGCCTCTTTTAAACAACAGCCCAATTATTCTGTTCCTTCACAATCCATGCATCGGTTCCTTCAACCACTGAGGAGTGTTTTTTCACCTAGAGTGTATTCTGCCATAACCTCAGGGTTGTGATTTCAGTGTCTTTATTTTCCTTTGAGGCACATGGCTTGCAGTTTTGCAACAACTGAAACAACTCAGAGTCTCAGTCATTTGAAAAGAAGCTGGTCTTTGAAGCTTATGTTTTAAGGAGTTTGAATTAGGAGGAAAACATTTGTTTTACTTACTGTGGTTACAAGACTATTACATTTGCTTGTAAATCAGTCACAATTTGAGAAAAGACAGTTCCTTTACTGCTTCAGAAAATGGCCTACTTACTGCTGACATATTTTCCATGTTGGTTCAGTAATAAAATAATGCTCAGTAAATGAAAGACCTTAGGATTGGTTTGGATTTCTTTTTTGAACTTTTCATACAAAACGCTTCTGTTCTATTAGTATAATCCTATTTGACTTGCTTTTCTTAGTCAAAGAAAAGGGAAAAAAACTATTATGAGAGAGCCAGGAACAAAGGATTTCCCACCCCTTGTCGGGCTTTTGATCCCTGCCTGGTCATAACAGGCCTCCATAACTTCCGGCTTCAAAGGAAGAGAAACAGGCTTAAAGTGAATGTGCCTCCCAGTGACGCCATGAGGCCTGTGGCTGCTCTCCTGACCCCTGTGCAAAATCACTTTCCGCCCTCGGTGATGGATACAATTACCATTTTACCTACAGAGAAACCCCCACTACTATTTTACCGCTGGTGAATTTGCCTTCCCATACACAGATATGGTGTTGAACTCTACCATTTCACACTATGTGTGTGTTAAGATAATCAAAGAATGTGAAGCGCCAAGAACCTTTGGATCTGTGCAAAAAAGACCAAAATGGAAGCCAATAGATTTTTCAAACAATTCACCATGGCAAGGGTTACATGAGCCTTTTTGCTGATGTAGCAATTGTTTCACACAGAAAAATAAATATTTGTTACTGTCCTGGAACTTCACAAACAAGAAAAAATAAGTCATAATTTGGGGGAACTTTTCTGGTTCAGCAACTCCATCAATGTTCAATTAACCTCAAAACCAGAACATTAGTGCAACCAGATTAGCTTGAGAATCCTCTGAGAGCCTTTAATTTTTTTTTTTTTAATTTTTTTTTCTGGTCTTTTCGAGACAGGGTCTCCCTGTAGCCCCAGCAGTCCTAGAACTCGCTCTGTAGACCAGGCTGGCCTTGAACTCACAAAGATCCACCTGCCTCTGCCTCCTGAGTGCTAGGATTAAAGGCATGCGCCACTACGCCCAGCAAACCCTTTAATTTTTATACACCAGACTTTCCCAGTTTTAATGATCTATTCTCTCCCTTCCATTCCCTTCCACATACTCTGCCTGTTCCCTTTTCTACCCATCCCACCTAGTACATCTCAGTAGTGAGGGCTGACAGAAGCCCTGCCGGGCATTAATATCAACAGGAACCAAATGCTCACTGGAGAAGTTAGGCAAAGAGACGCAATCCCATGAGGCATGAGCAGGCGAGTCCTTAACACCGGAGCTACATCTTTCTCACGTCATCCTCACTCTTCCCTCTCCTGAGTCCTTCAGACTTACTCCCTGTTTTTCCTCATCTCCTTTCCAACTTTTAGTTCATACCATTCTTTCTTTAGAAAAATGCCTTCCAGAGTCTATGCATACAGATCTGCTCTTCATCTTAAAAGCCTGCTAAATTCTTTCCCGTATTTTCAGCCTTCAATGACTGAAAGAGCAGACCATGAACTGGCCTGCCTTGAATTCATGTAGCATTCACTGTCCAGGGCAAGAATTGATTCATGTAACAGAGCTCCTTTGAGTATCTGCTATATTCTTGACATAATGCTAAACCCTGCACTGTAGGAGGTTTTTTTTTTAATGAATAAAATTTACTCAGCAAGAAGAGAAGATGACACATGGCACAGTATCTGTATGACAATGTAGAATGTGATGAGTGTCATGAGAGATATATAAACTAATTTTATAATTCAAAAGAAGAGACAGATGACTTCTCTCCCAGGGAATTGCTTCAAGGATTTTTGTATTGTGCTAGCCTAGAAGGAATGCCAATCTCCATCACATTAGCGTCTGTGGCCCTGGAGTCATCTTGTCTGCCTTTTACCACTTGTTGCCTCTGCATTGTTCACTAGCATTTCAGATGTTTCTATCTGACACTCTAAGTAGATTATAGGCTTGAAATGGACTGGAATCTTGTCATATTTTAGGCAGTTCCTCCACTGCTTCCTATAAGATAGTCATGCAATAAATATTTATTTTTACCCAACAGATTCTTTTTTTTAATTTTATTTATTCTTTATATGTATGAATGTACTGTCTGCATGCAGGTCTGTGCACCCGTGTCGTGCAATGCCGCGGAGGTCAGAAGAGGGTATCGGATTCCCCTGGAACTGGAGTTAAAGCCAGCTCTCAGCCACCATGTGGGTGGTGGGGATCGAACCCTGGTCCTCTGCAAGAACAGTCGGCGCTCTTAACCGCTAGGCCATCTCTCCAGCCCCACCCAATAGATTCTTTTTTTTTCTTTTTCTGTTTTTTTTTTTTTTTTTTTTGGTCTTTTTCGAGACAGGGTCTCCCTGTAGCCCCAGCTGTCCTGGAACTCTCTCTGTAGACCAGGCTGGCCTTGAACTCACAAAGATCCACCTGCCTCTGCCTCCCAAGTGCTAGGATTAAAGGCGTGCACCACCACGCCTGGCTCACCGCCCCATAGATTCTTATTTGACCCCTTAGCACTGTCCAGGGGTGAATGCATGGCAGCAACACAGACAAAAGCAGCCATAATATCCATTGCCTTCCTCGGTGAAATCTGCAGTCTAGTACTTGAGACATTTCCTCACTACAGCTTGTGACATACCAACATAGAGTTACCTGGAGGGTCTAAAGAATGGCAAGCAACTTCTGCAGAGAGGGAGCATGCAGGCTAGCACCCCTGTATAAAGGGAAAGATTGTAGGGCACTGGCAATTTGTTTGGTGGACATCTCTGATATAAGAAGGAAATGTACAGAAACCTGAAACACCAAAGGAATTGGAAACAAGTTGGGGTAAGAAATGTCTTTATTTGCCACATTAATATCATAATGTCTATTACATATATAAATGATGCAGAATCTCGTGTGTGTGTGTGTGAATTTATTAAACTGGCTTACATCAAAATAGTAACAACAGTTGTCTCTCATCTGAGAGGCTGAGAACCCTGTCGTTTTTCAGTCCACAGGACTGGTGCATCAGCAACTTCATTCTGGCACCAAAGAACCACTGGTCCTCAGGCAATGATAGAAGGTTGGAAACATTGATTCTGATATCAGCAAAAGCTGCAGCAGCAACATGGTAATTCAACTTGGTGGCAAGAGGGATGCCCAAGTGAGCCGAAGGCCGTCACTTCTTCCTTGCCTTTTTTCATGTGGGCTGCTACCACAAGGTGCCACACACATCTGCAGGGAGGGCCTGGGGGAGCATCTTCCCACATCAGTTCAGGCAAGAAGGGAATTCTTCTTCTTCTTCTTCTTCTTCTTCTTCTTCTTCTTCTTCTTCTTCTTCTTTTTTTTTTTTTTTTTTTTTTTTTTTTTTTCTTTTTGAGACAGGGTCTCCCTGTAGCCCCAGCAGTTCTGGAACTCACTCTGTAGACCAGGCTGGCCTTGAACTCACAAAGATCCGCCTGCCTCTGCCTCCCGAGTGCTAGGATTAAAGGCGTGCGCCACCACAACTGAGGCTTTCTGTTCAGGTGATTCAAAATTGTTGTAAGCTGACATTTAAAACCAATCATCATAAGCCTTAAGTTTAACTTCACTTGTTACATACCACTGTAAATTGTAAAAAAAGATTCTTAAAAATCATGGTTTAGGGTCATAATTTTCCCTTCTCTTTAGTCTCATATGACCCTCTGAATCTATATCCCCTTAAAATAAGCAACTTAGTTATTCCATCCTAGGGTCAGAAGTGCTTCAGACTGTTAAGGAAGAATTAATTTTAACACACAAGAAACTTCTCATCAGATATAATCAGATCACTTATTAAGGAAGCGTTCCAAATATGGTTCCTGCAGAGCAGCCTTATAAATCAGCATTAGACTTAAAACTGTTGGTAAAGTGAGAAGGCTTTCTGGTAAGAATTCTAACCAATGGCCACTTCCATGTGCTTTTCTGAGATTTCTTAGGATTCCGGTAAGAAGCAAATAGACTGTAGGAAGCTTCTCTTTTTATGCCGAGCAGGGACCACGCGGCCCTGCTACGGGGAATGGGGACGCACTGCCCTCTTTGCAGACACTGTGGGGAGCTGGCCCCTCGGTGCAGAGACCAGCCTAAGTGGTAATTCCGACTTAGGCTCTTAGCCTGGACCCACGAGACACGTGTTCCACTCTTGGCCGTGACTTCCCACCTGCCCAGAGCCTGCACAGGAATTTCACTCACAGCACCAGCTACCCAGGTTGGTGGTCCTCAGAGGGAACCTCTTTCCAACCACACTGGCCGCCCGAAAGAAATGCAGGCTTACCTTAGCCTGTATGCGTGCAATAGTTAATAAAAATATCGGCCGGGAACTCTGTGATGATGTTAATTGGAATTTGATTTACTGGTTGCCACAGCTTGCTTTTATAAACCAAATGACCTCAGTTCCCAGGACCAATCATGAGCCCCCAACTCTGAGCCACTGCACACCTTGCTCCACCCAGCATCGCACCCAGGTCATGCTGCTTGCTCCTCCTTGGGGCGGAGCCAGACTCTTGGCCATGCAGTACTAGTTGGAAATCCAGCCCACAATTCAAGCTGGATTTCCCACAATAGACTAAAGATACTTGATGGGAGCAACCCTCTTCCTAGTTGGAGTCCACTGTCAGTGGCCACCATTTACCTATTACTGCCATGCCAGCAAAATAAAAAACACTTCTCCCACAGCCTTCTAGAGATTCTTCTCCTATAGGATATACAAATATATGCTACTAGGCCTTTGGACATTGTACTTATACCCCTCCTCTGTTGCTAAAACAATGCTAAAGGTAGCTACCTACTCAGCAAACATTTCCCAATTCTTGTTGAGTATAAATTGGGTATAGGCAAGTACCTAAATGACAAATTAAGAGATAGAAGTAAACGTCAACTTCATTCTCAGCTAATAAAATTAAGAAACAAATTATATAGGAGTCCAGTCAAGGAGAAGAATAGCAATTCATTTCAAGGGACTCTCTTGAGTACTCAAGGGATATTGATGATGCTCATGGGAAGTAAAAAATAAATGTAATGTGTTTCAAGGCAGGGTAAGGGTCATATGTTCACAGCAGAGATTTCTATTCATCATTTTCCTAGCAACAGTGTGTTCCAAGTTCCTACATAGCAAAGAATTTCCTCTGTACACCTGGGTTGAGGGAGCCTCGATTGGGGAATTGGCTCCATTGGACTGGCCTGTGGCCATGTCTGTGGAAAATTGTCTTGATTGTTGAGCAATGTGGGAGGGCCCAGCCCACTATGGGTGGTGCCACCCCTGCAGGTTGTTATGTACTGTATAAGAGGGCAGGCTGGGCATGGGCCATGGGAGCAAACCAGTAAGCAGCATTCCTCCATAGCCTGTGCTTCAGCTCCTGCCTCCAGCTTCCTGCCCTGAGTTCCTACCTTGGGCTCCCTCAGTGATGAACTGTAACCCCAGAGATGTGAGCTAAATAAACCCTTTCCTACCCAAGTTGGTAGTGCTCGGTGTGTTTTGTCACAGCAATTGAAGACAAACTAGAACAGGGTAGTAATGATGATGTTTGCACATATTCCAAAATAATCTAACTTGATTTTATCCTCCAAACTGGGAATTTGATCCTGCAGTCCAAGCTGGGAACTGTCTGGTTTTCATTACAATTCTGTACTCTTTATCTCTTCTAGGATCTGTGCCAGGCTTCACTCACAAAACAGAATCAACAGACACAGTTCAAACTACCTTTTCTAGCAAAATCCAGTGTCTTTTCCTACCACCATGTCTTCACAGGCTTCAATGTGTCAGGAGGACCTACAAAAGCCCCCAGTATTTGTACTTCAGCTCTCCTCTGAGCAGGCCATCTGGTCCTCCCAATACACTTACAAGTCCTCCTGGATATCACAAAAACTCGACACTGTTCTCAACAACTGTGAGTGGCAACTTCCCACCCACACAGCTCTGCTTCCCCATCTCTTTCCTTTCCCATTGCACCTCTCCTCGGCATCATCTCACATCGACTATCACAGAGTGGATCTACTCTGTGCTGACTATCCGAGGAAAAGATGGAGTGGTAATCAATCCATCTCAAAGCCAGGAGAAGATAAAAGGCTATCAACATGCCTGTCCTTTGAGAGTGGAAGGACACGAGGAAGGAAAATCAATGGGCTGAGTCTAGAGCTCAGCCTTGAATCCCAGCCTTGAAGTTATTACTCTTCTGAATCCAAAGAATTCATTAAAATGAAACAATTTTTATTTATTTATTTATTCCATCAATAAGAAGGCTGGGATCATCTTTGGCAGCATGAGAAGTTCAACTAGAAGAATTTTTCCCCCATTTCTTTGAGCTCAAGGAAGCTGTATGGCCATGCTGTTGGCAATTTGTTCACACTCAGAGTTGATCATCAGTGTTGGGTCTGTCTTCAGAGTAATGAGATGGATAGAAATAACAGGATGTCCCATTGGTCAATACAATGGACCTCTGCTGGAACCACTGGAGTCTGAAGAACTCTTCCTCAGTTCCCACAGCCCAACACGTAAGGTAGAAAAGAGACATCACAAAGGCTCTTCATAGGATCCTTTGGCCTCACTGCTTCTGAATCTGGGGGAAAATCTCCCCTCAGGGGAGCACCCTTGGATGATAACTGGCCTTGTTCCCTCCTCTTCTTCCTCAAAGCTCGGTTAATGGCCCACCAACATCTCTGTTACCTAATTCTGCAAACTCAAGCCATCTTTGGGCCTTAGTCTCCGTGAGTAGTAATGACCAGCATCTCCACTCCATCAATCACAAAGTTCTATCAAACCACCTCCAAAATGTCATTTGACTCTCTAGTTCTCCCCTTGCCTATGCCTTACTCTTAGCCTACACAATTATCACAATTACCTCTAGTTCATTCTCCACAAGTTCTAAGGAGTGATTTTAAAAGCATGCAATTTGGTTCACTGCTCCTCAGTTAATACCCAGCCATGCTATCCTTTTGGTCACCACTGGGGATCTATCTTTCTGTACTTTCAAACACCTCTCAATTTAGTGTAAACACCTAACTATAATCAGAAGCTGGCTTTTCATGGTCCATCTCCTACTATCCTTTCCAACCTTGCCTCCTTATCTTGGGTATTTCCTTCCCCTGCACCTCACACCACTCTCTACCTAACAGGTAGACACTGGTTCTGCCATATTGAACACTCATCTCTTCTCATAAGCCACACTCATTATTCCCTATAATTGGAATAGTTTTCCTCTTTTTCGTCAGTACTTATCTTACAAGTCAGTTCCTCTGGGAAGCTGTGAGCAGCCATATTGAGGGCTGTCATTAATACCCAATATAGTTATCAATCTACCAGCAGGAAGATCCCCTTCTTATAGATGTGGGGCTAGAACAAGATTACAGCTAGAATGCAGGGCTGTACTTTGCTCTTCTCTCTTTTCCCATCTCATGTCCATCAGTCACTGAGAGGAGGAAGGGAGAAGGCAGGGGAGAGGAAGGAGAAGAGGAGTCCTCGTTGCAGCTACATATCCATGCTCTGCCCACAGCCCTGCTTTTAGACTGACGTCTGCAGCCAATCCACTGACATGGCGGAGACAACAACATTAACATTGCGTGTTCTAAAATCTAAGAAGAAGGCGATTCATAACTAGACGCTTCTGAAACGTATGAAATTCAGTGAAAAGCTGGAGTAGTGGTGGTTACAGTGCCCTTCAGATGGGAATCGTCCCCCTGGCCTCAGCCCTTCTTGTCCAAGGCCAGAATAGGAACTCTAATAGTGTAATGTTTGGCTGGAGGCAGCTGCCCTCAATCAGGGACACTGCTGCCTTCCTGCCTGCCTCTGCTTGAATTTAAACTCTAAATGAAACGCACCCTGCCTAGCTTGGTTACATGTTACACAGCCCTTAGCACAGCATGTAGTAGTTGTTCAGTGGACATTGGCTAAATATATTAAATACATTTAAGGAGGATTTAAGGAGGCCAAGCAGGGATTCTAGGACTTCTAATAAAAGTATGTTAAGTTCAGAAAATGTTTCTTTATCCCTCATGAGTAAGGCACTATAAGGTATTTAAAAGAAACTAGTTGTGGCCCTGCACTTAACTGGTTACAGGTCAGTAAACATGATGATATCAATCATCTAAAATTATGGATGCTCATGGTGAGCACATTCATTATTCATGACAAATATTTGTGTCTGTGTATAGTATGTGCACATGTGAGTGCAGGTCCAGAAGAGTCCAGAAGAGGGCGTCAGATCTTCTGGAGCTGGAGTTATAGCTGCCTTCCATGGATGCTAGGAACTGAACTCTACAAGAGCAAAACTCATTGTTAACCACTGAGCAATTTCTCTAGCCCCTGGCATTTATTTCCTAAAGGAAATAAATATTTGCATAAAGATAGTGATCAGGAGAAAGTTAATGTGTCTTCATAGCAGTTAGAGAAGTTTGGTGCAAAATTTAATTATGGTGGCTAATATATCTACATAAGACTTTCTGGAGTTCCAGCAGCATTTGATTTTAGCAGCTCATCCTCTGAATATTTGCCTGGTTGGTGTGCAGCAGAAAGACTTTTCTTTCTTATCTTTTCTGTCATAGCATGAAAAACCACCTTAAATAATCCTACTTTCCATGGCAAAATAGTGCCCAATAAACTGTTTCTGGGCAAACTGGTACAGTTTGCAGAGAAACGGTGGCAACTGATTGTGCCTTGTGTTCTGACACAAAGCTTATCACTATTCTTTGCACAAAACATCTGATAGAGTCAGACTGTAGAAGAAAAGCCGTGGACTTGCCGGCCACTGTCTACTGAGGGAGCAATGCATCTATCTGCTGACAGAGGATCATAACTCCACATCCTCAAACTGGAAGATCTCACCATTTCAAATTTTTGTCATTTTTAAAGCTTCTTTGGTAAACTTGTCCCAAGGCCCCGAGGTCCTCCCTAGCTGGTTCCATTTGATTACAATTGTTTGTCTTCATTAGGGACTTCACCTGTAATTGAGTGTATTCATGGGAAAGCTTGGTGGGTGTTTCAATACAACATGTAGTTGTTTTCATGTTTCAAATCAGAATGCTGATCCTGTCGATTGTGCTTGTGTCCAGGTTGTTTCTTTGATTCGGCTACTTAAGTAAACTGTTAGGCTCTGATTCCTTCTACGTGGAAGCCTAGGATCTAAGGTATCATTTGACTAATATCCTAAGATTTTATCAGCCTCCTCTTACCTTTCTCCATTTCAGGTTTCCAGGTCAATTTTAGCAAACCTCAAAAGTCTACCAAGCAATTTAAATGTGCTCCAGCTCATCATATTCCCAGAAATAAATGAATGATTCAGTGAGGTTTAAAAATCTTTTGCTCTATTAAGTCTCAGAGATTGAATATTAAGCTCTTTGGGGATGGACAATGGACACATGCTCAGGTTACTTCTAAAATGCCCTGGTATTTGTTTCTCATATTTTTTAACTGGAATTCTTTCTATCCTTTATTTACTGTGATATCAACTCCTTCCCTACCTTATTCCCATTTCTATTGCTTTATTCAAGTAGCTTAGGTACAGCATTCACTGACCCAAAGGAATAGTTGCTGAAGCATAAAAACAAAACAAAAATCAAAGAAAATATGTCTCTCACATTACTTCAACAAAATACCTAAAACAAACTACTTATCAATTAAGAAGATGATTATTTTGGCTAAAAATAAAATCCAAGATCTGGTGACCCCTTTAGTTAGGGCCTCTGGTAAGGGCAGCCTTTATGTAAGAAATACATGTAAGGGTGAGTGTGGACTCACATCCCCAGCCAGGAAACTGAGATAGAGGCCTAGTGGGGTTCTAAATCTCCTTCAAGGGTAACCCTATCAATGACCTAGGAACTTTCCACTAGGCCCTGCCCCTTAAAGATCTAGAGTACCTCCTCAAAGGACAACTCCAACCTACAGCCCATAGAAACGGATTAATCTCTGCAGACAATCCACTTGCCACCCTTGAGCAATATATATACCCACTCCAAAGAGCTGTGTCCTTTCCTTGTTACTCTTCCCATAAAACCAGCATAGCCCTGGGAAGACCGTGAAAGAGCATATCTCTGGGCTGATGATGGTAGCCTGGCTCTAGATTAGGCCAATCCCAATAATCGAACCCCATTTTCAGTAAACTCAAACACTCAATGAACCTTCAAAGGACTGGCATTTGGATCCTCATGAGGAGCAAACAATACAGAAAGATAAGTTCCTACAACTGTACATGGATGCAGCTGTGCTTAAGATTCCTCAACCCCTTACCCATCAGCTTCTGAGCCTGGCTAAGAGAACCACAATATTAGGTAAGAATTCACAAGAAAATCAGAAAAGCAAATAGTCATCCCAATTCAGCCCAACTAAGTCTCACAGAAAGCAGACTATCATTCAAGATGTGAGCCATCAAGACTAGCAAGCAGGCCATCTTGTCCTCTTGGCTACCAACTTCTGCCATCCTTGGTTTTAGGGCTCTGAGGGAGTAGCTGATGCAATCCCCATTCCTGTAGGTAGGCCTCTGGATTGTCTCCCACTTTTCCAACAACTAAGTCTGAGTGCCTAGAGTTGGATATGATCAAATGGCAGGACAGGTCCAATTTGTCAGCTCATTTTGAGTTACCGAACTGAGCTCCTAGGCTAGACCCTTTGCAGATATCAGTCAGTGCATTGGAGAGCACACTTAACCAGGTCCAATGATGCCAGAAGAACTGTGGGCATTGTTACTATCCTGACACTTTTTTTTTTTGTCTTTTTGAGACAGGGTATCCCTGAGCCCCAGCTGTCCTGGAACTCACTCTATAGACCAGGCTGGCTTTGAACTCACAAAGATCCACCTACCTCTTCCTCCCAAGTGCTAGGATTAAAGACATGCGCCACCATGCCTGGCTATCCTGACATTTTATACAGAGGGGAACGGAAGCAGCAGAGGCTTGGCAGAGAGGATCAGGGTGATAGTACAATAAGCTTTGGGGAATGATGGTGAGATTCTTTTTCCATTTCTGGAAATCCAACACCAAAGTGAAGCAAGCTAGCCAGTGTTTCACAACTCATTAATGTCTGAGTTGGAGCTAGAATCTGGATCTCCTCATATCACTGTATGTATACAATTTTCAAAGTTTTCCACAACTGCAACAGCAGCTTTTCTGATGTGTTCAGACAGAAACATGGTGGCATTTAACTCTGCAGCAGGCACAGTACCTGACAGAAGGATTACCTTATCTCAAATGCAATGGAACACACATTGAGCAACAAGAACAACTCTCTCTCTCTCTCTCTCTCTCTCTCTCTCTGTCAGTATTTTTTGAGACAGGGTCTCCCTTTAGTCCCAGCTGGCCTAGAGCTTGCTCTGTAGAGCAGGCTGGACTTGAACTCACAGAGATCCACCTGCCTCTGCTTCCTGAGTGCTGGGATTAAAGGCATGCACCACTATGCCCGGCACTAATGACAGTTCTTAGCTGCCACGTGGGTGCTGGGAATAGAACTCCGGTCCTCTGAAAGACCAGTTAGTACTCTTAACCACTGAGCCATCTCTCCATCCCCAAGAACAAGTCTCTTAACTGGGAGTTTCTTCAGCCACTTCACCCATCAGACTGACAACCACAGGTTAGGAAGGACAGATAGGTCACAGCTGAGACCCCAACCTCCTTAATATTATATAAACATTCTCTGGGATGTGCTGCATGCTAGAGACCTTTGGACTTTTTAAAGCATCTCTCTCACCCTCAATTCAGTAATACCCCGAGTCGTGTTCCCTATGATGGGAAACATTTGGTATTATTTATGACTATGCCCAATGATATCAACCTGAACTATTTAAAATGTTGAACAAGTATTTCTCACACAATTTCACGGACACATGCCCCAAATCCTTGCATTCTGTTAAAGGACATACCAATATTAATAGTGCTTTGAGGGGAAAATAGTGTTAGAAAAATTAAAAACTATAAAACTTTCTCAGCAAATCCTGAGCAAAAATGAAAAAATTCAGCCTGGTGTGCTGGTACACACCTATAATCTCAGTTTCTCAGAAGCATAGTTCAAAACCAGCCTGGTAGGTAGTTCAAAGCCAGCCTGAGGAATTTAGCTAGACCTCATCTCAAAATAAAATTAAAAAGGACCAAAAATGCAACTTGGTGGTAGAATGTAGAATGTTTGCTAAGTGCACATGAGGCCCAAGGTTCAATTCTTAGTACCTAAGTAATTAAGTAACAAGTATCACAAATAGATAGGCAATTAGGTTTCTACTGGCATTATTATCCAACGCTGCAATCAGCCAGTCATTTGCAGTCTTAAACCTGAAGACCCTGCTTCCTGCTTGTTTTTCCTAATGGTTGATACAAGTCTTTGAAGGCATGTGCTTCAGATAGAGTCCATGTTCACAGAACCTGGAAACCAGACCCTTTGTGTTAATCCAGGAGTAAATGCCATTTTCCCTTCTTTACTGCACTTCCCACTTCTTCAGATAGCTTAACACGTTGAAATAGCTATTCTTAAAGCCCCTAAACCATCCATTCCTGCCACTAAAGAGAACCACTTCCACAGGACTTCCAGCCTTCTTCTTGGGCTCTTTATATACGGCCAAATGTTTCTTTTTTCATTGTAAGGAAACTTGCTTCTAATTACTTTAAAACATTTATGTGCCAGGGAAAATCTTGAGCAAATCAACATGACTTTTACATTTATTTAACTGACATCATTCCCTATGTCTGAATTGGGCGTCAGCTGATTAACATTAAATATACATGCATTGTGGCAGAAAATACACCTATAAAGCTAATGACTGAAGATGTATCTAAAATCCAGATAAAGTAATAAACAGAGAGTTTTTGTTTTTGTTTTTGTTTTTTGTTGGTCTTTTTGGGGGGCTTTTCAAGACAGAGTCTCCCTATAGTCCCAGCTGTCCTGGAACTCACTCTGTAGACCAGGCTGGCCTTGAACTCTCAAAGACCCGCCTGCCTCTGCCTCCCGAGTGCTAGGATTAAAGGCGTGCGCCACCATGCCCAGCAGAGAGTTTTTTTCATTAAACTCAAGAAAGCACCCAGGAGGAAGGTAGAAGGAGACAGGATCATCTGGATTCTAAGAGGCACCTAAGCCCTGAGGATGAGGTGAGGTGAGGATTTTTACAACATCCACAACATAAACTTGCCATCGTGTAGTGCTATCCCTTGTTTCCACAAAATCATCTCACAGGCCTCCAGAGTACATAGCCCACCATGGAATTGCTGCTCTGGACCCACCAGAGAGGCAGTCGGAGACCCCTATGAGGATCATGGGTTCAGTTTCATCTCAGCACCACGGAGAGCTCCAAGCCAATTGCATACGGGATTTTTCTTTGCAGTTTCAGCTTGTGCTGTGTGTATGCTCTGGGTGGAATTCAGTTCACACAAGCATGTTGCTCCTTTTTCGTGTTTGACAGGCCTGTCTCACTGCATCAAACCCCTGCTCCAGATTTGTTCCAGATTCGAGCTAGAGCACCAAGTGAGAGAATTAAAGTTAGAAGAGCAACAAAAGCCTAACAGTAAATGGGACATTAGTATCCCATAGATGTGCATTGTGTGACTGTGTTAAGTGTGAGACCATGTGAGTGTGTGTGTGTGTGTGTGTGTGTGTGTGTGTGAATTCCCCACTCATGAAAGCTATTTTACAGGAACAAAATCATTCTGCCTCTGTCTGACAATTTCGAACATTAAATGTGCAGCAAGTGGCATTGCCTCCATTGAAAACATGAACATGGGAATGATAACACAAGCAAGCTCGCGTCAGCCCTCATCTTAGTTGTCTCTGTCTCTGTCAGCTTCCGTTTCCCCAGGAGACTTAACCTGTCCCCCCAGGACAAAGGGAGCTTTGAGGTCACAATAAGAACATAAGAAAAAAATGATCTATGACTCAGACTGCCTTTTCTTCTTTTATTTCAAGAGAATAATCTGAAACAAGGAATACTTTTGTAAGGTAAAAATAGATGATCCTCTAAGTGGACTCCACATTGTGTGAGTAGTATTGATTTTTCTTCCTGAGTCATTTCAGAGATACAATCTTGAGCCGAATGACCATCGATAGTAAATGATTTCCAGCCAGACACTCAATCCTCAAATCTACTTCTTTCACAGGGTTACTGCTTCTAGTGAAAATACATACAGGGGTTTCAAAGCAGTAGTAGTGCAATAGGAGACATAAACGCCAGAGGATTTTTACTTATGACAATAAACCCCATACCTTGTATTACAGAGGTAAGAAAGAAAAAGGAGATATATCTCCTGCTACTTCTTTTTTTCTATGTTTTTTTTCAAGTCTTCACAAATTAAATTCAGTAGCCAAGTCTATTGCTTCCTAAGCCCGAAAGCTGAAGGGGACGATATTAAACCACCCAGGATCAGATTTCTCATATCAAAAAGTATATGATACAAATGTCAGTGTCTCCAGTAGTAGCATACCATCTGAAAGAGCATGATATTGTATCAAATGAGCAATGGGGTGAGCTGGAGACCTGTAGTGTCAGCGTGCCCCTGGGTTGAGGAAGCCTCAAATGAGGAATTGCCTCTATTGGACTGGCCTGTGGCTACATCGTGGGATATTTTCTTGATTGTTGAATAATATGGGAGGCCCCCGGCCACTGTGGATGGTGCTACCCTTCGGCAGATTGTTGTGTATTTTATAATAAATCAGGCTGAGCATGGGCCAGGGGAGCAAGCCAGTAAGCAATATTCCTCCATGGCCTGTGCTTCAGCTCCTGGCTCCAGTTTCTTGTTCTGAGTTCCTACCTTGGGCTCCCTAATTGATGAACTGTGACCAGGGAAATATAAGACAAATAAACCCTTTCCTCCACAAGTTTGTATGGGTCAGAGTGTTTTGTCACAGCAATGGAAAAGCAAACTAAAACATGGGGTTAATGGAATATTCCCTCCAGTTCCTGATAAGGCTCCTGAAGCACCAACTCAACCCATATTCAACACCATACCCCTCTTCAACTTCATAAAATTCCAAGGGTTTGACCAGCAAATTCAAAGTATGTGTGTGTGTCCTATGCACTTGTGTGTAAATATAGGTGTATGTGCACATATATGTGTTTGTGGAAGCCAGAGGTCAATATCAGGTGTCTTCGTCAGTCATTCTCCATCTTATCTGATGAGAAATGATTTCCCACTGAAGCTGGAGTTTACTGACTCAGCTAGGTTGGCTGGCCAGTGAACTCCAAATATCTTCCTGTCTCTCTCTGTTTTCCCTATGCTGAGAGTATAGATGTGCACAGCCATTCCTGGCTTTTTTTTTTTTAATTTTTTATTTATTTCCGTATGTGTATGAATGTATTGTCTGCATGCAAGTCTGTGCACCCGTGATGTGCAACGCTGCGGAGGTCAGAAGAGGGTGTCGGACTCCCCTGGAACTGGAGTTCTCCTGGAATTGGAGCTTCAGACGGCTCGGCCGCCATGTGGGTGCTGGGGATCGAACCCGGGCCCTCCGAAAGAGCAGTCGGCACTCTTAACCGCTAGGCCACCTCTCCAGCCCCCCCATTCCTGGCTTTTTTTTTTTTTTTTTTTTTTTTTTTTTTTTTTGGGTGTTTTCCGAGACAGGGTCTCCCTGTAGCCCCAGCTGTCCTGGAACTCACTCTGTAGACCAGGCTGGCCTTGAACTCACAAAGATCCGCCTGCCTCTGCCTCCCGAGTGCTAGGATTAAAGGCGTGCGCCACCACGCCCAGCGCATTCCTGGCTTTTTAATGTAGGTACTAGGACTCTGACCTCAGGTCATCATACTTGCATAACAAGTGATTTACAAGATGAGCTATCTCTCCAATCCCCCAAATCCAAATTTCAACACAACTCTTATGAACACAGTAATAAGAGTCCAAACTCACTGATATTGAATTAATAATTTCCCATCCATCCATACTGACATTAGGATGCCTTAGAGTCAAGATGGTTCTATGTGAGATTTGTAAGTTCTAGAAAAAAATAGCACTAGTGAGCTACACTGGATCTATCCAAAGAAAAATATCATAACAGTTTTTTTTAAAAAGGACTCTTTTAGAAAATAACTTAAAGTTCTAGTAGGTTCTTCTAAGATAGACTATGTAAAGAACTACATTTATATGCTTTACCAATGCAACAAAAATTTAGCAAGAAAGGGAGAGAACTGAATAAGATGCACCTCCAATGTGTGGAAAGCCCCCAGTGCTAAGATTTGTCACCTGTGTAGACAATGCTTCCAGGAGCTCATGGATTCATAAATTCAGCCAGCCAGGTGGCTAGATTTTATCTTTGTTTACTGAAAGGCAAGTCTGCTCTCACCAAGTAGATATTCATTAGATTTGCTGGTTCCAAACAGCTCATCATCTGATATCCAGCTGATCAGTTTAAATTACCACTAACTTCACTATAATTGCATCTCTAATTATAATGATTCTGAGAGACTTGGAAAATTATCTTGGTGTCTTCAGTATACTGTAGCTTTAACCTCCCAAGTCTCAATTATAGGAATCTGCCCCCCAAAAATGACACTTTGAAAATAGGAGGGAGCTAGAAACAATGAAATGAGATGAATTTTCCAAACTTGTGGATTGGTTTGGTTTGGAAAGACTGTTTCTCTCTTACCTCAAATATAAGAGAACCAAGAACAGTCAGCCAATTTGTTGTAAGGTGGGTGATTTAGGGATTGACAAAGTGAGTGCCTGTGGTGAGAACACACGAAGGGTGCTCGGGGACTAATCAATACATTACCTTCTGTGCTCATTGGTCTTAATTGTCATATAATAACCTCATTAAGTCTCTCACCACCCCTAATGGCACACCAGTTGCTCACCTTTGAACTATCATCCTCAAGGTTTTTTATTTTGGGCTTTGGGGATGTTTGTGTTAATTTTTTGCTGTTGCGTTTTGTTTTGTTTTGGGCTTTTTTGTTTGTTTGTTTGTTTGTTTGTTTGTTTGTTTGAGGCTTTGCAACCCCAGCTGGCCTGGAATTCATTATGTAGAAGATGCTGGCCTCCATCTCACAGAGATCTGGATGCCTCTGCCTCCCATGTGCTAGGATTAAATTCCCTACTCTCAAGTTTTAAATATAAACAATGGCCGGGCGTGGTGGCGCACGCCTTTAATCCTAGCACTCAGGAGGCAGAGGCAGGCGGATCTTTGTGAGTTCAAGGCTAGCCTGGTCTACAGAGTGAGTTCCAGGACAGCTGGGACTACAGGGAGACCCTGTCTCGAAAAGACAATAAATAAATAAATAAATAAATAAATAAATAAATAAATAAATAAATAAAAACAATGAAGTGTCTTTCAAATGATTTCACTGGTATGTATCTAACCTCTCAAAATTGAATCTGCTTCCACTTGAAGTGGAGCAGAAATCCAGTAAAAAGGGGGAGAAAAAGCCTGTGCAGACCTTGGGAGTTGCCTCTGAGCTGAACTTCCATCCATGAGGCACGCAGGTGGGTAATAGGACCTAGGAAGTGGCATCAACACACAGCTCACTACTCCAGGTCTACTGTGACTTACCTTCTTCTCCACCCCCATCTCCTCCTACATCAAGGTCTATGGCAGAAGTCAGCATTCATCATTCAAAGTAAGTTTCCCAGAGATTGGGGAAGACACTTCTTTTCAATTGCCCAAGGGCCCCAGAAATAAATGTTGCAGCAACAAGGTCCGTAAGAAGCTTTCTTTGAAAGGAGCAGGTACAATAAGGCCCTGCTAAGGGAAGGGGAACACAGTACCTGCCAGCAGCCAATGTAGGGAACTGGCCTCTTGAAGAAGAGACTAGTTGGTTACTTCTGTAACCTGACCTGAGAGGTCCCTCCACCTCAGGCCCTTAGCCTGGGACAACAGGACGTTTCCCACTCTTGGCTGTGATTTCCCACCTGCCCAGAAACTGCTGGCCCCTGGACAGGAATTTTAGGCTGATGGCCTATCTTCAGCCTATGTCCACTCACAATTCACTTCACCATACCAGCTATCCAGGTTGGTGGTCCAAGAACCCCTTTCCAACCCACTGGCCACCCGAAGGACATCCAGGCCTGCTTTGGCCTATATTCGTGCAAAGAAATGATGGTTGGGAATTCTGTAATGATGGTAATGGAGAATTCAATTTATTATTGCCTACTACAGCCTCTTTTATAAGCCAAATGACGTCAGTTCCCAGAGCCAGTCACAGACCCCCAGGTCTGTGCCACTGCACACCATTGCCCCGCCTAATATCCTGTACCTGGGCTATGTTGTCTGCTCCTTCTTGGGGTGAGGGTCAGAGAAATTCCCTGACTCCCATCCCCCAATTCAAATTGGATCTTCCTACAAAGGTCCTTCATCTTGTTCAATGTGAACTAAGAGCAGATCTTTCAATCCACTGGCAACATTCCTATTTCTTCCTTTGTATATCACTCGGAGCCATTAATCACTCCAGCAGCCATTGCTTCTCACAGGAGACGTGGGGAAATGATAATGTTTTATGTGAGTAATTAATCCTGTGGCAGATGTGGAGTTTCCAAGGCTACAACCATTAGCACATTGACAGGTTCCTGAATACATACTCTACCAGTGGTTAGTAATGATTTTAATATGCTAATAATGTTACTCATAAACAAGAAACATTCAGGCCTTAAGTTTTATGTGAGTGCTATTATTTGCTAGGTCTTTTCGGAGAAAAGTAGTGATGAGGTTTTTATATTCTTAATGTTGCTGTTGAATAAACACTGTCCAATTAACATACCAGCTGGAAGTAACCATTCCTCAGTCCTACTTCTTCCTATAATATTCAACATTTTGTGAAGTGAATAAAAAAAAAAAATCAGAATGAGACTAATAGCCATTTGGGAAAGTTCTTCCACAGATTATTTTTCTAACAATGTGGCTCAGTCTTGAAAATTGCAAAATTGACAAATAGAGGAACAGAAAGAAATGCAGAAGAATACTGACTGTGCTTAACAATTTTTAAACGTTTCTCAAAAATTCAAAGCTGGGGGCTGGAGAGATGGCTCAATGGTTAAGAGTACTGACTTGCACTTGCAGAAGACCTGGGTTTGATTCTCAGCACCCACACGGCAGCTAACAACCCAAGTATCTAATACCCTCTTCTTACATACATGTAGGCAATACACTCATGCATATACAATAAAATTAATTAAAAAAATTAATTTTATTCATTTCTGTATGTGTATGAATGTACTGTCTGCATGCAAGTCTGTGCACCCGTGCCGTGCAATGCCGCGGAGGTCAGAAGAGGGTCTTGGATTCCCCTGGAACTGGAGTTCTCCTGGAATTGGAGTTTCAGACGGTTCTCGGCCGCCATGTGGGTGCTGGGGATCGAACCCGGGTCCTCTGTAAGAGCAGTCAGCGCTCTTAACCTCTAGGCCATCTCTCCAGCCCCTAAAATACATTTTTTAATTCAAAGCTGGTCTATGCCACATCCTAGCTGTGCCCGGCGCTGTGGGGTAGCTCTGTCAGAGTGAAGTCTTGAACTTAGCTTAGCTATTTATCCAGTTTGAAACAGGCTTTTTTATTTCTCCCTGACTTATGTTAGGAAATAATCCACAGATAGCCAAAGTAGCTCCTATCTCCCTTTCTTCTCCTCACAATTCCCCCTTTAATATGTTTCAGTATAATAACAAATTGCCATCCACGGTAAATGTGCTTCATCATAATATTGCTTCATGCTGAATTTGTAAAATGGCCACAGTGGTTGACAGGCAGACTGTAAAGCCGCCAAGAGGGACAGCGCCTCTGCAGGAGCTTGCTCAAGGTCAAACCCTCAGTTGGAAAGGATGAAACACTGCCTCTTGGAGAGAGCGTTGTTTCTTATTGTTTAGTGTTTAACTTGTTAACGGAAAAATGTACCCCATTTACAAGAAATTCCATTTAGAGCAGAGATTTATTATTTAAAAAATACCTTACACAACAAATTGGACACCACCACTTGTAAGAAGTGCTGGGCACAGTTGGGAGGGGTGCATACAAAGCAAGACAGTGAATGGGTTCAGGCAGGGGAGGAGTCTTCTTGGTTCCTACAGATCACCTTTCCTGCACTCCATGTGCCCCACCATGGAAGGAACTTGGTTGTTTGGTTTGGTTTGGCCAGCTGTTCTACATTCCAGGAAGAAGGTGATCTTTCTGAAACATCACATAGCCCCGTTCCCGATTACATAGATGACAGTGCGACCAGGCTTCACAGTGTGACTGTTACAGTGGTAGGGGACACCAGCAGCTGGCATCGCTCAGGGACGCATTGCATTCTGCAGTCCCTAGGACTCTCTCCCCCTTACTCACTGCTTCCTTTGTCTTTTGGTCCAGGGACAGGGCATTAACAGTTGATTAGTATCTATGAGGACATTCCATGTCCAGAGTACTCTCCTTATTTAATGCTCAGAACAACCTTGGGAGACCAGAGCTATTTTCTCTATTACATATGAGCCACAGTGTGTGTAATTAAGTTTACTGCAGGCCCAGAGATTCAAATTCAGTTTCGTCTGGCTCCAAATTCGGTTTTCATTATTTCCTCTTCTCATCTTCCCAATACCAGCCATATTTCCTAGAAATTATTACTGAAACTACAGCAGGATAAAATTACCACTATTTTGGCAAAAGCCAAAACTTAAACTAACAATTTTGAAATGTATTCTTTATATTACCAGGAGATATTTTTCCCGATAAAGATCTCTGCTTTAATTTTTTTTTGTAATTTTTAAAAATCATTTTTTTTAATTCAAAACTACAGTTAACTCTGAACTGGCAAGATGGCTCAGTGGATAAAGGTGCTCACTGTCAAACCCACAAAAATGAGTTTAATCCTCGGGGCTCACGTGATAGGAGGAGAAAGCAGATTCCTGCAAGTTGTTGTCACACACACAGACACACACACACACACAGACACACACAGACACACACACACACACACACCATAACACTCATATCCCCCCACACCCAATAAATAAGTGAATAAATGTTTGGGCAGCTTTAATATTGATTTTAATATGAAGCTATCAGATGCCTTACCATAAACAGTTATAAATCTTCTGATCAGCCGGGCGTGGTGGTGCACGCCTTTAATCCTAGCACTTGGGAGGCAGAGGCAGGCAGATCTTTGTGAGTTCAAGGCCAGCCTGGTCTACAGAGTGAGTTCCAGGACAGCTAGAGCTACAGAGAGACCCTGTCTCAAAAAGACAAAAATAAATAAATAAATAAATAAATAAACAATCTTCTGATCAAATTAATCAATTTTAGTGATATAACAATATCTCAAAGACTGAATATCCCTGTATGTTATATATCTAAAAGGAAATAAGATACTTATCGATGGATCAGAATTACTTTAAACAGTGAATGGACACTTTTACAACCTTCTCCCCTCAGATTCTATAGATCTTGTGGAGTTTGGATTATGTGTGATCTATGATTCTCTTCCTTTATCTGTCTAGAAAGGCAAACATCCTCAGGTTTTGGTGCCATGGCTATGGGAAATGCCTAATTATGACCCCAAGATAATGTCTATTCTTCCATTCATTCTCTCCATAGAAAATTTGAATTCTTTAACAATTGCTTCAATGATTTGACAAATCATTATTTCTTACCCAAATGTCTCAGGCAATGTGCAAAGGACAGTAATAAAGAGGTCGGGGAGATGGCTAAGCTGGCAAAGTGCCTGCTTGCAAGCATGAAGACCTGAGTTTGGTCCCTAAAAGTCCATGTTTAAAAAAAAAAAAATCAAGCATGGTAGCATGTGCTTGTAATCCCAGTGCTGGGGAGGCAGACCGGCAGCTCACTGGGGTTCACTGGCCAATCAGCCTAGCCTAGGTAGCAAGTTCCAAACCAACGAGCAATGCTGTCTCAATAAAATTAGGTGGCTAGTACCTGAGGAACAACACCCATGGTTCTCCTCTGGTCTCCACATGCACATATGCACTCATGTACATGCACACATGCACAGAGGTGAGGGGACTCATAAGAGGCTTGGCCACAGTGGCTCATACCTGTACTACCAGAATTCAAGAGCCTAAGGCAGAAGGACCGAGGATCACTAAGAGTTCAGGGCCGGCCTGGGTTACAGAATGAGATCTTGTCTCACAAAACAAAACAACAACAATGAAATAAGTTGACAGGTCCTTTTACGCCTCATGCTCTGTTTCAGAAAGTTTCATTTCAGGCTTTGTGAGCCATATGCTCTCCAATGCAACTGCCTACTCGGTTTTACCATTGTAAGCCAAAAGCAGCTATAGAAAGCAAATTAATGAGCATGGCTGCATTCTAATAGAAGGTTATTTACAAAAGCAGGCAGTGGAATCATCTTGGCTATGGGCCATCATTTTCTGAACCTGGCTCTATTAGATGCCATGTTGTTACAGGCCTGGCTTTTTATTGTATATATTATTTAAGGAAACCTAATATAGTTTTAATTAAACTGTTTGTTTTGGTGCAATTGTAGACTCATGAACTTAGAAGAAATAATGTAGAAAAATCCTGTGCTTCCTTCTGAATGATTTTCAACTAGAGCATGTTCAAAGCTAGAGCAAAGTATCATAAGTAACCTGTCAGTGTGAACCCTTCATGTTGCCCTTGTGTGAACACACCCTCTTCCTTGACTCCCACCTCCCCAAAGTCCTGGCAGTCCTTTCTCTGCTCCCCATTTCTTCCTCACCTCCCTACCTTTACAGGGGAGGCAGAACACTTCCTGGTTTGATAATTACTATTAAGACAGCACAAAGAGATTCTAAACTAGTAGTGTAAAAATATTATTGGCAAGTAATCACATTTACCATTAACATTCAGTAGAAAATCACTACTTTGGGGCCTAAAGTGATGGCTCAGTGGTTAAGAGCACTTACTTACTGCTCTTGTAGAGGACCCAGGTTCAAATTCCTGCACCCACACAGTGGCTAACAACCATCCTTAGCTCCGGTTCCATGGGATCTGATGCCTCCTGACCTCCACTGGCATTGCATGGCACTGTGAACTTATACACAAGCAGGCAATACACTCATAAAACAAAAATAATAAATAAAACATCTTTTTAAGAAAATGAAAGGGGCTGGAGAGATGGCTCAGTGGTTAAGAGTGCCAACTGCACTTGCAGAAAACCTGGGTTCGATTCCCAGCACCCACATGGTGGCCAAGAACCATCTTTAAGCCGGGTATCGTAGTGCATGCCTTTAATCCTAGCACTTGGGAGGCAGAGGCAGGTGGATCTTTGTGAGTTCAAGGCCAGCCTGGTCTACAGAGTGAGTTCCAGGGCAGTTGGGGCTACAGGGCAACCTTGTCTGGAAAAGACTAAAAAAAAAAAAAAATCCTAGCACTTGGGAGGCAGAGGCAGGCAGATCTCTGTGAGTTCAAGGCCCTCCTGGTCTACAGAGTGAGTTCCAGGCCAGCTGGGGCTATAGGGAGACCCTGTCTCAAAAAGACCCCCCCAAAAAAAACCCACTACTTTGGAAGCTGGACCGATGACTCAACAGTTAAAAGCACTGGCTGCCTTTGCAAAGGACTATGATTTGGTTCCCAGCACCCACATAGTGGCTCACAGCCATCTCTAACTCCAGTTCTAGAGATTCAATGCCTTCTTTGGCCTCCTCAGACACCAGGCATGTACATCATTCATGTACCTATATGTAGACACAAACACATAAAATAAAAATAAATCTTTTTTAAATTTTATTTTTCATGTGTGTGAATGTACCTGCAGGTAGGTTTGTGCACCCGTGTATTGCAACACCGCGGAGGTCAGAAGCAGGTGTTGGATTCCCTACAACTGGAGTTAAAGGTGGTTCTCAGCCACCATGTGGGTGCTGGGGATTGAACCCAGGTCCTCTGCAAGAGCAGTTGGTGCTCTTAACTGCTAGACCAACTCTCCAGCCCCCTAAAAATAAATCTTAAAAAAAAAATTGGCTACAGAAAAGGTTCAGCAGTTAAGAGCACTCTGTGTCCTCAAGAGGATTCAGGTTCAAGTCCCAGCACCTACGTGATGACTAAAAACTGTCTATAACTCCAGTTCCACAGTGATGCCCTTTTCTGACCTCTGCAGGCATTGCACAACATAGGTGCACTTACATAAATGCAGGTAACACATTCATACATATAAAAGTAATAAAAAAATTATTTCGGTCTTTTTGAGACAAGGTCTCCCTGCAGCTCCAGCTTTCCTGGAACTGTCTATGTAGACCAAGCTGACCTTGAACTAACTCACAGAGATCCGCTTGCTTCTGCCTCCCGAGTACTGGGATTAAAGACATACCCCACCACACCCAGCCATAAAACACTTCGCCTTTAATCCTAGCACTCAGGAGGCAGAGGCAGGCAGATCTTTGTGAGTTCAAGGCCAGCCTGGTCTACAGAATAAGTTCCAGGACAGCTGGGGCTACAGGGAGACCCTGTCTTGAAAAAGACCAAAAAAAAAAAAAAAAACCAAAAACAAAACACTACTTTAGAGGTACCCACAGCAAGTCACCATAGACAAAGTAGAACTGGTGCTTCCTTCAGTGGCAGACCAGATGATTTTGTCTCTGTCCCAGCACCCGTAGCAGACACTGACTGATACTCAGGTTGTGTATCTTTTTTATGGGTTTTTTCTGGCCCTTGGTTGCCTCCTTTATGTGTGCTTTAATACAACCAAATATTTCTTACTATTATGTATGTGAATCTCTCTGTTCATCACCGGAGCTTTCCCAGCATGCTTCACTGTCTCAGTAGAGCCATCTAACTTAGAAGCTAAAAGGTGTTGCCTGCTTGTGCTGGATAGCTTTAGTGTCAACTTGACACACCTGGGTTGAGGGAGCCTCAGTTGGGGAATTGGCTCCATTGGATTGGCCTGTGGCCACATCTGTGGAGTATTGTCTTGATTTGTCAGGCAATGTGGGAGGGCCCAGCCCACAATGAGTAGTGCCACCCTGGGCAGGTTGTTGTGTACCATATAAGAAGGCAGGCTGGGCATGAGCCAGGGGAGCAAGCCAGTGAACAGCATTCCTCCATGGCCTGTGCTTCAGCTTCTGCCTCCAGGTTCTTGCCCTGAGTTCCTACCTTGGGCTCCCTAAGTGATGAACTGTGACCCAGGAGATATAAGCCGAATAAACCCTTTCCTCCCCAAGTTGGTGTTGGTCAGAGTGTTTTGTCCCAGCAATGGAAGACAAACTAGAACACTGCTCTAAGCTGGTTCCCCTGTGACATTTGACTTCCGCCAGCCAGTGTCTTAGAACTGCATCTCTTATCAGAAAAAATAAAACCACTGTTTTCTACACAGACATTATCCAGCTTCAAAATTGTAATTTTTGGCATACCACATAAAGAATCTTATTCAAAACGGGATTTTTTTGTACATTACATAGACAAATAGGTTTGATTTTTTTTCTTTTATAAATCTCTCATGCAATACAGAATGCAAACATCTATAGAAAGAATTGATTCCAATCCTAAGAACTTTGTTGTCTTTTGCCTTTCAAAGACCTTGGTTAATGTCAAACAAATCTGTGAGAGAAAAAGAAGAAAAGAAAAAAAAGGCAGGCATTATTCAAAGGCAGCTCTTTGGTATTCCAAGTTTTCACCCAGAGGGAATTTTCACAGTGGCTTTATAGCCCTCTTAAGAACGGGTTATAACAGGAAAACCAGCAGGCAAAGGGTAGTGACTTCAGAAGTCCCCTTTAATAACATGATAAGCATTAGCTACTTCTTCCTGGGAAATATTTGAAATGCCTAAAGTTCTTCCACCTTTTCTTGGCCATGAACCTTCTAAATAATTTTCCAGTGCAGGTGGATGTTTGTGATAGAAAAGCAACATGGGCTGTCTAGAATGTTCCCTTAGATTTCTGCAGTAAGCTGTGCCCTTCACCTCAGTCACTCTTAACATGAAAGGGACTTCATTTAACTTCTGCCCAGATGTACCCTGTGGGCTGTTAGGAAATGGAAGCTTATATTCAATGCATAGTCTGGTTCCTGGAGTCTCAGCAGCTCTCCCTGCTTCCCTCCTACCCTTCGCATGCATGCACGATGGTTGCAGCTCTGTGATAGTGCACATCTCAAACTGCTTCTAGGGTCATTTCTCATGTACATACTCCATCTGTCCAGCAAGAGCAGTATTCAGCACAGGATCTGGCACAGAGCCCTACAGACAGGAAATAGGCAGCTGTCAGTGAATTCACCTGAATGGGAAATATGGAGGGTCAGTGTCATGATGATTTCAATAGTGCCTTAAAAAATGGGTCCTTTTGAGCTAGAGAGATGGCCTAGCGGTTAAGAGCGCCGACCACTCTTACAGAGGACCCGGGTTCGATCCCCAGCACCCACATGACGGCTGAGAACCGTCTGAAACTCCAATCCCAGGAGAACTCCAGTTCCAGGGGAATCCACACCCTCTTCTGACCTCCGCAGCATTGCACGACACGGGTGCACAGACCTACATGCAGACGGTACACTCATACACACACAAAAATAAATAAAATTAAAAAAAAAAAAATGGGTCCTTTTGCCAGGCGTGGTGGCGCACGCCTTTAATCCTAGCACTTGGGAGGCAGAGGCACGCGGATCTCTGTGAGTTCGAGGCCAGCCTGGTCTACAGAATGAGTTCCAGGACAGCCAGAGCTACAGGGAGACCCTGTCTCAAAAAAACCAAAAAAAAAAAAAAAAAAAAAAAAATGGGTCCTTTTGCCGGGTGTGGTGGCACACGCCTTTAATTCTAGCACTTGGGAGGCAGAGGCAGGCAGATATTTGTGAGTTCAAGGCCAGTCTGATATACAGAGTGAATTCCAGGACAGCTGGGGCTACAGGGAGATCCTGTCTCAAAAAGACCAAAAAAAAAGTGTCCTTTTTCCAGGCCTGGTAACACATCTGTAATCCTATGACTTGGGACATGGAGAAAGAGAATCAGTATTTCAAGGCTGGTTTCAGTTACATAGAGAATTTGAGGCCAGTCTAGGCTACATGACACTCTGTCTAAAAGAAAAAAAAAAAGCCCTGCCCCAAGCAGGTTGCCCCCTCCATTAAAGTCCGTCCTTCTTAGCTGAAGGACTAGCAGCATGTCTGATAAGCTGCCCTACAAAGCCTCGGGACACTGCCCTGGGTGCCTGGGTACAAGAGGCCACCGACATTGCTGAGAAAGATGCCAGGTCTGATGCACATGTGGGAGATCTGCTCAGCCTCCCAGCCACTAAAGGGCATTCGAGTTGCTGGCCACCTGCACATGAACACAGAGACTGCTGTCCTCACTGAGACTCTCGTGGCTCTGAGTGCTAAGGTGCAGTGGTCCAGCTGCACCATCTTCTGCACTCGGGACCGTGCAGCAGCTGTCATTGCCAAGGTTGGCATTCCAGTATATGCCTGGAAGGGCAAAACAGATGAGGAGTACCTGTGGTGTACTCAGCAAAACACTTCACTTAAGGGTTGGAAACTCTCTGGGGGTAATGGCACATGCCTTTAATTCCAGCATTCAGGAGGCAGAGGCAGGAGGATCTTCGTGAGTTTTAAGGCCAGCCTGGTCTACAGAGCGAGTTCCAGGCCAGTTGGGGCTACAGGAAGACCCTGTCTCAAAAACAACAACAACAAAAAAGATGGAAACTCAACATGATTCTTGACAGTAATGATGACCTCACCAACCTCATTCACACCAAGTACTCACCAAGCTTCTGGTGGGTATCTAAGGCATCTCTGAGGAGACCAAGACTGGGGTCCACAACCTCTACGATTGGTGGCCAGTGGGATACTGAACACGCCTGTCATCAGTGTCAATGGTTTCTTCACCAAGAGCAAGTCTGACAACTTTTATGAGTTCTGAGAGTCCCTCATACATTGCATCAAATGGGCCACAGACGTGTTGATTGCCAGCAAAGCGGCTGTGGTAGCAGGGTATGGTGACATGGGCAAGGGTTGTGCCCAGCCTCTGAGGGGTTTGGGGGCTGGCATTATCATCACTGAGACTGACCCAAGATTGACTGCAGGTTGCCATGGAGGGCTGTGTGTGATCAGCATGGGTGAGGTTTATAAGGAGGGCAACCTCTTTGTGACCACTACAGGCTGAGTGGATATCATCCTTGGCCAGTGCTTTGAACAGATGAAGGGTGATGGACACTTTAATGTGGAGATTGATGTGAAGTGGCTCAACAAGAATGCTGTGGAGAAGGTGAAGATCAAGCCCCAGGTGGACCAGTACTGGCTAAAAAATGGGCACTGTATCATCCTGCTGGCTGATGGCTAGCTGGTCAACCTGGGTTGTGCCTTGGACCACTCCAGCTTCATAATGAGTAACTCCTTCACCAGCCAAGTGATGGCACAGGTTGAGCTTGGACTCACCCAAATACCCTGTTGGGGTTCACTTCCTGCCTAAGAAGCATCTGGATGACACAGTGCCTGAAGCCCATCTGTGCAAGCTGAATGCAAAGCTGGCCAAACTGACTGAAAAGCAGGCCCAGGATCTGAGCATGTCCCGAGATGGCCCCTTCTAAAGAAGCCTGATCACTACTGAGAGCCAGGACTTCCTCCACCTTCTAGCTGCCCTCCTTGTTCTAGGCCCCATCTCTGTTCCCAAGAGCAAATGGTGCCAACTCCCCATATGTGTATAGAACTGTCAAAGAATAAATTTGATTAATTAAAAAAATGATTATAGTACAACTTCTGAAACTACTTGAGAAAAAGCTTTCCAAAGAATTCCAAAGTGATCCAGTCTCATTTATCAAGTATTTGTCATACACAGCTAAGCGGCACTGCTGGTACTCCAGAAACGCAAAGACTTTATTGGTGGTAGAGATGTAAGAAAACAGCGAAGATAATGCAACACCTAAAAAAGGTAAGAACAAGATACCGACCATGTAAGCTTGGACATATCTGTGAGTGCCTATAAAATAAAGATCTCCCTTGTGGGGACTGGGGAGACAGCTCAGTGGTTAAGAGCACTGGCTGCTCTTGCAGAGGACCTGGGTTCAATTCTCAGCACCCCCATGGTGGCTAACAACCATCCCAGCATTACATGATATGAGTGCACTCACACTCATACACATAAACTAAAAACAAAAATTTTTAAATACCTCCTTTTTCTTTAGCACATACACAATTGTTCAGGTCCACTGAGATAAAAATTCGGACTCAGTTTCTGCCCAGTGGTTCCTCGGGAGCTCTCGCCCTTTCAGAGCCTCTCATCCAGAAGCTCTTTCTCCAACTGTTCACAGCTGGTCCTCCATCTTTGTCATCATCTCTGCTAAGGTGGACTCTAACCATATGTTTCCTACCTCATTCTTAGGCGGTTCCTTTTCAATGAGCCCTTTTTTTAAAGACATGTAGCTTCCCAGATCATCTCTTCTTCTTCTTTACCTTCAACACAGTGGCTTCTAGACAGACTCCGCCCTGAAAAGCCCACGGAATAAATTGGATAAACTCCATTCATGCTTGAATTATCGATAGCCAGGTTTTCAAAAATGGACCTGGTAAATGAAACCCATGGTAAAGAACCAATAAATATTTTTCGAGGGAAAGGAAGAATAAATCAATTATAGTACTTCTAACTTCCCCTTAGCAGAGTGCTAAGCTTTCAATAAATTGATTTCCCTCCATGGTGTGAAATTATGAATGTCTCAACAGAATATTTAAAACTAGACATTCCTCTTCTAGTGATATCACTTGATGCTTTGCATAAAATATAATTTGAATTAGATTGGGAACGCCAACACCTCTTCAGAGTTTATGGTTAGATCCGCCTCCCAATTCTAAGATAATAGATGCAAAGCTTTATTTAACAGTATCTCCAGCCCAGCACAATGGCCTCCAGAGGCTGAGATAGGCTAGAACCCACTCACTCATACCCAGTTTATCTGAAAAATGCTTAAAGGTCTTTGTATGTGTCACCTGATAGTCCTTCTCTTTGGACAGAGGTGCAGCACATTATATGGTACCCAGAAGATAATATTCCCCAAACTGCATCCATATAAAAATCTATAATGATATTCTTTTCTTCTCTCCATAGAGCCTAAACAGTGTTCTCAAAGATATCATAGGTTGAAGTCTGAACCCAACACTTCCCAATGCAAGATAAGATCTTAAAGGAAATGAGGTCACCAAGGTAGGCCTTACCTAACCCAGTAGGATTGATGCCTTCATTAGATGTGGAAATGTGGTCAGGAAGAGAAACTGGAAAGAAAATGGAGCAAAAGAACATTAACAAACCAAGAGGAAAGACTTCGCCAGGGTCAGCCCTGTTGCTACCTTGATATTACGCTTCTCAGCCTCCAGAATACTGAGAAAAGAAATAAGAAATAAGACACCCAATCTGTGGTACTTGGTTATGGTAGATCTAGCAATTAGAACATATCCAGCGGAAACACCATAGGAACACTATGTAACTTACCTCATTGTCAATATTATCATAAGAGACTATTAGGAGCTGCCAATGGGTTTAAAAGATACACTAGTCACCTGGAAATATGCCTGATCAGCTGGGTTACCCTTCTCCTGTGCATAGTATCACACGAGAGCATCTTTCCCCTTATTCTGTCACACTGTGTTACTGTCTTTGTCACTCCATAAGCTGTGACCTGTAATTATCCTGCTTACTGCCTGTCTTCCTAACACGGATGTGAGCTGCATGAGGTCAGAGGTCATTTCTAACGTGTCCATGTCTGTATCCCAAATGCCCAGTAGCATTCTGGGCCCAGAGTAATACATGGTTTTATATTCAAAGTTGGTGCAAGGTCTACTTTTGGTACAATAATGCAAGAGTAAGTTATTTACTCTTTGCTTATAATTTACTATGCTTCCAAAATACTCAAATGGGAGACCTGGATTTGGCATCTTAGAAGAAAGCCGAATTGAGAGCAGATATTCCTCCCTGTCTGACAGTAGCAATTCAGGATTTTAGATGAAAGAGGCTGGGTGAGGGGTGGGGATTAGGACAAAACATTTGATAGAGAAGTGATAGTGCATTCAAAGGAGTGTTAAAAGTGGACTGTCAGGGCTGGAGAGATAGCTCAGCAATTAAAGCACTGGTTGCTCTTGCAGATGACTGGGATTTGATTCCCAGTACCCACATGGCAACTAATAACTGTCCTAACTCTAGTTCCAGGGGATCTAACATACTCTTCTGACCTCTGTGGGCACTGCACGACATGGGTGCACTTACATACTTGTAAGCAATACACTCATACACAGAAAATAAAAATAATAAATGAAATATTTTTAAAAGTGTAGTGACATGTGCTATAAATGACAAAATGTACCAGACCATGCATAGTAAGTTGTAACTTAATCTCTCTATTCTTCTGACATCGATGACCTTCTGGTTATGATGTCATAAGTACCTTTTTGTGATGGTCAATCTTCACTATCAACTAGAATCACCTTGGAGACAAAGTTCTGGGAATATCTGGAAGGGCCTCTTCAGAGAGGTTTAACTTAAGAGGAAAAACACACCCTGAATGTTGGTGAAGCAATCCACATACTGAGGTTCTAGACTGAGTACAAAGGAGAAAACAAGTAGACCACCAGCATTCGTCTCTCTCTGCTCCTTGACAGCAGATGTTGTGTGACCAGCTGACTCTTGTGCCTATTGCCGTGACATTCCTGACCCTCAAGCTGTTAGTCCAAATAATCCCTTCCTTCCTAAACTACTTTTTGTTAGGTATTTTGTCACAGCAACAAGAAAGGAACCAATACAGAAAATTAGTGCAAGAAGTGAGGCTGTTACTATGATAATGTGTTTTATAGGCCTTTGGAACTATTTTGCAAGACAAATGTGGAAGAGTTTGAAGCACAGGTTAAAGCTCTAGAATGACTTAAGCATAGCTAATGGATAATCGTGATGAGAATGTGGAGGATCAGAATGCAAAGAAGATTGTAGACAGTGGAGAAATGAGAGGGAAACAAGAACTCCCTAGAAAAATGCCACAGAGCATTCATGATACACTCTGACAAACTGTATTCTACTTGTATTCTGAGAATTTGAGTGCTAATGGGTTTAAGATTAATAGACTAATTTGTTTGGTAGAGGAAATTTCAAGGTAGGATAGCATTTGGGCTATGTCAAGAAAGCTGCTTACTGCTCTTTTCCAGATGAGCAGTGAGAAAGAGCAACAGATGAACCAGAAGAATATTATCTAATGTGCAGTTTGGGTGGACTGGCAAGATGGCTCAGCAGGTAAAGGAATTTGCCATCAAGCCTGAAGACCTGTGTTCAATCCCTGTAGTAGACCTGTGTTTAATCCCCGTGACCCACGTAGTAGAAGGAGAGTTGTTCTGTGACCTCCGTACATGTGCCATGGCACATATGCCCCTCTACATATACACAAGTAAATAAAGTAAAAAAAAAAAAAATTAGTGTGCAATTTGTGTGTGTGTATGGGGGGAAGCATGAGCATAGTCGTAGGCAAGGCAGGTATGGAGAAGATAGGTGCAATTATCAAAGAGATTAGCACCATTAAAGAGAAATATGCTCTGCACTGGGACAATTATAAAGATGCCCTAAGGGCAAGATCCCACCCACGGAGGGTGGAAGCTGTAAAATGCAAATTCATTTGAAAGTGAGAATGCTCACTGAAGGGGTTTCAGGCTCAAAAGCAAATTCCTAGGAAAGCATTTCTCAGATTCAGCCACTGCGGCTGTGCTAGAAGTAGGTCAGACCACATCTTAAGCTGGCAGGGAAACCTGGCACTGGCATGCAAACTGCAGAAGTGAGGGGGTCATGGAGGCTTGTGCCAAAGTGCCAGAAAGCACCCAAGGCCAGACAGTATGTGGCAAGGTTGGATTTCCTGTAAAGAGGCCCCAAAAGGCCATTGTTTTAAGCTGGAAGGTGATACCTAAGTCGTAGTGTAGATCCTATGATAGCGCAGAGGCCAGAATCATGGGATGCTCACCAAGGAGAGCTGAAGCCATGGAATGGAGCTAGTCCTGCAGAAAGTATACTGAGCTGCAGGTGTCGGGGTGGTCCAGTGGGGATGGCCAAGGCTGTTGAGCCCAGATGATTTCATCCCAAGTCCTAGATGCCAAACATGGAGCTTTCAGGCTTGCCGTGCTGAGCTTTGATGTTGCATTAGTCCAAACTTTTCCTGATATATCTTCTTTCCTTTCTTTGGGATGAGAATGTTTAACATGGACCACTGTATTCTGGAAGTATGCAAGTAGTTTTTGCTTTGTTTCGTTTTTTTTGTTTTGTTTTTAATTTACAGGGGCTTATAGTTAAGAGATTGTGTAGCGTATCAGAAGAGATTTTGGACTATGTTAATGTAAGCAATGCTAGAACTTTTAAGATTATGGGGACTCTTACAGATGAGCTAACTGTAAGTGTATTCCCTGTTAGGAGATGGCCAGGAGAATTTGAGGACCAAGGAGGAAATTTTATGATTTAAAGTGATGTGTTTGACTATTGAGTTGATGAGGGATGGGCAAAAGGTAGACAGGAGACGATGGCTAATCTTCACTCTCAGCATAATGGGATACATAATCAGGCCAGATTTGGGAAACGTCTCCAGAGAAGGAAGACACATCCTGAATCTAGGTGACACCCTTCTATGGTCTGGGGCATGGAGAAGGCAAGCTGAGCACCAGTATTCATCTCCCTCTTCTTCTGACTGCAGCAGATGTGCTGTGACCAAGAGCCTCACACCCCTGATACCATGATCTCTCCACTGTGATGGACTGTATCATCAAACTGTGAACCAAAATGAACTTTACCTTCCTGAAGTTGTATTTGTCATTTTGTCATAATGTTAGGGTCCGAGAATCCACACCAGACACACTGAAGGATGGAAAACCAAAACCTTATTTCAGGGAAAAAGTAAACCAGCATGCTGGGGTGGGAGGGAAAAGGCTCTGACCTCGATAAGTTGGCTCACAGGCAATTTATACAGGGTCTAGGGGAACTTCTAGCCTTATTGGATAATAGCGGAGTTACAGCTCATGGTTAGGTCAGCCCACCTGCCCCCACATACCAAAGGTTTTCTTTAGACACAGTCTTGGGACAGGAACGAGGAATTGTTAAGTCAGTCTACCAGTCCTCACATATCAACAGTACCAACAGTTATCTTTAGACAAGTTTAAATTTTATTAGCTGTTCTTGAGGCCTAGAGCAACTGACCTTGAGCAATTGACCTTTTCCCTGAATTGGGCAGGTTCCAGTAATTGCTTAAAATGGTGGCTAGGCTCAAAATGGAGTCAGTGTAGGCCTCTCTTACAATAACAAAGAAAAAAGTAATTAATACACCTTTCAATGGAATTTTACCTTATTGATATTATGAGGCTTAATACTTCATTTTTTCTTACCTAATAGGCAATGACGGCCCCACTGAAAGAACTGGACAATCCTATATTTGATTAAAATCAGGTTGAGCCAGTCACGAAGAAGTGAGCATATGCTTTTTTTGTAAGAGAGGCAGTTAAAACAGCTGCAGCTTCTCAGTTCTAGGTTGTTGTAGCATGGACAGTCCTCCGAAAAGGCATGACCTCAGACATGCCTTCCCATGCCTAGGACACCTGCCTGCCCTGGATTATAATTGTCGGCATTATAACTGCACACCTTCAGAAAAAAAAAGGAGGAGCCAGGGGAGTCTGGAACCCCTCCCAACCAGCCAGTTGGCCTTGGCTGTATAAAGGGGAGGGACTAAAGGTATATAAAGAGACAAAGACATGAGGTGGGTCTCTTCTGCCCTAGCTATCTTGGACAGAAGTCCCAGGGTCCACACCAGGAAGGGGACTTTCCTCTATGGCCACGAGGGGGGGAGCACTGACATTCCTGTAAGGGACCCTGTCACCCATTGCTCTGTAAGCATGCTCAAGTAAACTTGCTAGAATTTTCCAAACTGTGCTTTGGTGAGTTTGTACCTCCATTTCCCATGGGAGAAGGAGGCAGGATGCATCCCAGAAGGAATTTTAGCAACAGCTGCGCTTATAAAAACAGTCCAAATGGAGATAGGAAATGATGAGCCTGGGATGTGTGTACCATGCACTGAGCAAGCATCCAGGACCTGTCCTGATTTTTCTCTGCAGTACTAGTTTAGATAAACTCTAATTCTGAAAAAGAAGCTGAGTTCTCCAAGCCATCAGAGGGTGACTAGACCAAAAGTTAGTTGGTAGTGTTCAGAAAGCCAGGCAAACTCAGTGGGTGCTCCCCAATCCCTTCAAAAGCTATATAACCTTCAATGTGATTGTCCTAATCACAGTCATGCTTGTTAGTGTTTCTTTCCGTCTGATCGAGAGGCTCCACTAGAATTCTCTTTAGTAGACTACTTGCCATCATTTAAGGCTTTTCATATATAAGTAAAGGCCACAGTGAACTCCAGCCTAGGACCTGAGTTTGAACAAGGTGTCTCTAGGGACTAGAATAAACATGAGTTCGATTTTCCACCTACCTGATGACTCCTGGCCCTTCTTACTGACGTGAATGTTTCATTCTTTTGAGACAATAGGACATCAGTTGTAACTTCTGAGTATGCTGGTCAACTCCACCTAGATCAGGGGCAAGGGGTCCCAGTGGGCCGAAAACAGCAAGGAACATTTTCTCCCTCTCTTTGCTTCTTGCCCTTCTCCCCTCCCCACCAATTTTTCTGTAGAATATTTTTCCACTGAAATAAAGATGAAATATAGTCAAATAGTAAAGGAGGGCCAGGAACTGGAGCAGGAAATGAGGAATGGGAGTGTTAGGAGGATAAATGTGAACCATGGGGTTGGGCAAAAAACTCTCCTCAAGAACAGGCCAAGTGCTTCCTGTCTATATAGCCTGCCAAACTATTGTAAAACCTTCCCCAGTTTTCATCCGATAGCCTCAATTTAAGTTTTTCTTCTAGAAAATACCCTTTCAGGGAACTGGAGAGATGGCTCAGTGGTTAAGAGCATTTGCTGCTCTTTCACAGGTCCTGAGTTCAGTTCCCAGCACTCATGTCCAGTGGCTCAGAATTGCTTGTGACCCCATCTTCAATAGATCTAATGCCCTCTTCTGGCCTCCATGGGCACCCACACACACACGTGGTGTACACTCCCACAGACAGACACACACCCCTAAATAAAAATAAATCTTTATTATGCATGTCCTTACATGCCTACCTAGAGATATGTCTCGTAATTAATTCCAGATCAAATCAAATTGACAATCAAGATTAACCATCACACTGAGAGACCCTTGTAACAAGATAAGAGAAAAGAAAAAATATTATTTAGCACCAAAATGGTACCTAGGTTACACCCAAGTTCCTATAACCTGAGGTAGCACAGGGCCACTATTCACCCCACAGTAGCTCCTATTACACATAGATGGTCTTAGAGATGTGCCACACTGCCCATATGGGCTAGAACAGCCTGAAACAGACATTCTGCATGGTCGATATCAATCTGTGTACTTTAGAACACACCAGTGAGAAAAGGAGACCTATAGCTATATCTTACAGTTCTTCACTTCCACCAAGAAAAACATCTTGAAGGATGCATAGAACAACTGGTGCAATAGTTTGTCTAAGGGATAGGAAAGAGATAGACCTGGGCTTCATATATTTTCATTAAAAAACAAACAGAACTTGGGGTGGTGGCACACATTTATAATCCCAGAACTCAGGAGGTAGAGAAAAAAGAGGGTGATGAGTTGGAGGCCGCCCCTAGCCAAACAGTGAAACCCTGTTTCAAGAAACAAGAAACAAAACCCAAAAACACATAAGATAAGTGGATTTATTTCCTTGTGGATACTTTTCAGTTTTTCCCTAAAATATTTACTTGTTGAAGTTTTCAGCTGTAGAAGTTTAATGATCGTCTGAATAGCCCTTTAGTCACGCATGGCCAACATCCACATGGCATTCTTCCCTTCTTGCATTTTCTGAGGCTGACTCCTGCCTGGAGGCAGACAATCTCTCAGCTTAGCTCTGGCAAGGAGGGGGGAGGGGACCATGGGAGAGTTACCCAACGGAATAGAAAGACAAGGAAAGATAAGGACAGACAGACATACAGACAGGGACTCAGAGAAAGCCTGGGAGAATATAGTCTCCCTTTATTTATGCCACTAGTATGCTTACATACCAAAGGTTACTGTGCTCTAGGCAAGGAAGTGGGGGGCAAGTGGAAGGGAGGGGCGAGCCACCTTGGCTCTAATCAGGGGGCTGCAGAGCTCCTGTTTGTGCAACAGGTAACTAGAGGTGCGACATTTTGCTCAATGCCTTAAGGGACAGGGCCATCTGGTCCTGGAACTTTGCAGAGATAGGCAAAGCAAGAAAACATTGTAATATCCCAAACCTTCCTGAGCTACAGATAACTCACAGAGGCAACTGAATGTCTACAGAGATGTCAGATAACCCTCCTTGAAGGTCTTAGGGGACAGATCTTACAAGTTCCTGCCTCAAGTTTCATTCCTACATTAAGCAACTAATTTTTGTTCTTAATTTTTTTTTTTTCAGACTGGACTATTTAATCTCCACAATCCAGTGAGGTGAACAAGGTGAAGGTAACTTAGAGTCCAGGATCCCCCAGAGTTGGGTACAACCCTTCTTTTAAAATCTACTAGACGTTGGGGCTGGAGAGATGGCCTAGCGGTTAAGAGCGCTGACCGCTCTTACAGAGGACCCGGGTTCGATCCCCAGCACCCACATGGTGGCCAAGAACCATCTGAAACTCCAATTCCAGGAGAACTGCAGTTCCAGGGGAATCCAACACCCTCTTCTGACCTCCAAGGCATTGCATGACACGGGTGCACAAACCTGCATGCAGACAGTACATTCATACACATACAGAAATAAATAAAATTAAAAAAAAATTTAAATAAATAAATAAAAATAAAATAAAATCTACGAGATGTGTAATCTGAGCAAGGAATTTAGCCTTGCTTCTACTGTGTACAAGTTTCACTTTGTGCCAGAGTTATAACACTACCCATTGTCAGACCCTGAGAAGAATAATCTTAGACATAACATAACATCTTGTAAACTGCTTAGCAGATGTGGAACACTCAGTGATGAGAAGCTGCCATCTCACTATTTTTATTTGTGAGACACAAAGGGGTAAGTCCAGGACATCAGAGCTATAACATGGCTAATCCCAATCCAGAGGCTAGTCCATTTTACAGACACCAGGATGGTCCATTTCTCCCATTGACCGATTTAAGACAAGAAGAGGATGCCAGGGACAGCAGAGCCCTCTGTAGAATCAGCCCTTGGGGGAGCCCTAACAAAGCTGAGTAGAAATAAGCATGGGGCAGGTGTATTGGGACAGTAACACTATCAAAATAACATGTGGAAGAAATGTTTTTTCTACCTGGTGAACATGAGTTAAGAGAAAGGCTTGAAGGAAGGTTAATGTGCATCTATCTGCACAGACCCAAGAGACACTTCCCATTCAAGAATTTCCAGTTACCAGTTGTATTAGTCAAGGAACAGAATCAGTTGAATGAATATATACATATACATATACATATATGGATTTATTAGATTACCTCACAGGATAGGGTCTGAGTAGTCCAACAATGACTACACTACACTGGAAAGGCTGAGAATCTGGTAGTTGCTGAGTCCACAAGGTTAATGTCTCAGCAATCCCAATCTGGTGCTGAAGGCCTGATGGATTTTGGGAGATCTGCTAGTCTTCAGTCTAAAATGGAATCCAAGAAGTTAGTCACAGCAGCAAGAGGAACTCACCAGTGAGAGAGAAGGCAAGCAGCAAAAAGCCAGATCTCCCTTCTCTTCTGCCATGACGTTTTATACTGACTGCCATTGAAAGTAACACCTATATTTAAGGTGGGTCTTCCAGCTTCAAATGATCGCATTCGAAAACCTCTCTTTCATTTTGGTTAATCCCAGATCCAGTCAAGTTGACACCCAGGATTAGCCATCACACTCATGAAGAGAAATAAACAAGAAAGAAGCTTGAACATTCTTCAAGCTATTCTGTGATTTGATGCCAAAAGTAACTCCAGGATCTGGCAAGGTGGCTCAGCTGGGAAAGTGTCTGCCACTCAAGCATGAGGACCTGAGTTCAATTTCTAGCCCCAGGTAAAAAGCTGGGCATCCTGGAGTGAGTTTGTGATCCCAGTGCTGGGGAGATGGAGACAGACTGCTGGTCAGGCAGCCTAGTCTTACAGGCAAGTCCCAGGTCTTAATGATATGGTATCTCATAAAGCAAGGTAGATGGCTCCTGAGGAACTAGGTTGACCTCTAGCCTTGACATATGCATGTGCACACACAGAGATAGAGAGAGAGAGAGAGAGAGAGAGAGAGAGAGAGAGAGAGAGAGAGAGAAAGAGAGGTTAATTCCAAAACTGGCTAGTGTTTCACTGTAGCTCAGGCTTCCCTTCATTGTTTTTGTTTTACACATCATGATTGATAGCTGATCTCTAAACCATCAACTCTACCATTTACACTGAAATCTAAACTACGTTCCAGATATTTCTATCTGGGCCTGAAACAGCCTGCAGTCTGGGTTCACAATGATCCTGCCTGACACCTGACAAGATATTGAGGCTGCACAATGAGGACAGTACAGGGATCCACTGCCTATGGGAGAAAGGGCCAGCATAGATCAACTCCTGGAAGTGAACTCTGACTACTGCTTCAGCTCATGACTGCAGTATTGACCCCTTGACCTTTGTATAGTGTTGCAAGTGGACAAAGAACATCTTGTACATTGTTCTTCAGTGTCCTCACCACAATCTAATAAAAAACCAGCATTCGCCCCATTTTTCAGCTGCAGAATTTCAAGACTCAGCAAACTGATTCCTCGGGGCCACCGGGCTTTCACTCTTTCTATGACACCCTTCTCCACACCTCGTATGCTGTCTATGTCTCCAATTCTAGGAGGACCAGATTTGTCCTTTTTTGCTCTTCATAGTCCACCACCACCAACAACACAATCCTGCTGTCCTTTCTCAGCTGATGAAAGCTCATGGAACAAACAGCAAGCACAGCAACATCACCCAGTGCTTGCTGGAGGCCTGACAACATTGACAGAGTCCTTGGCAGGCCCCTCTTCTTTCATGATCAATGGTACTTCAGCCAGGAACAAGCCTTACTGCCTGGGACTGATTTCTACTATGAAAATGCACACAACGAGTACACGTTCGTTTATATTCTGAGCACAGAAAATGAAATCACCCTGCATCATGTCCATTTTTGTGCTGTTAAGGCTTACAGTTGCTTTGCAAGCAAAACAGTAGACTTTCATTTGCCAGTGATATTCCAGGGTGTTTAGAATTCAGTGTCGGCTTATCGTTTGTCCGATCTCCCACTCTGGGGAATGTGTCAGCCCTCAAAAGCCGAGGAGGAGGCTGCTGCATTTTAATAGCGTTCGTTTCATCAGCCTCACTTTCTTAAGGGCATTTAATCAATGAGGACAAGTCGTAGGCAGATTTTTAAATAAATGTGTCGCTTTAGGTTAATCCACAGCACAGTTAAATGTATTTGTTTATGCAACTCCCAAATATGTCTCTCTGTTGCTCAGCAGAATTGAGAACTCGGTACATCAGAACATGTTACAAGTAGTTTTAAACAGCTCTACTTGACCTGGTCGAATGGAAGCTGGCCAGGAGTTTCAGGTACAAGGGTGTTGACTGTCAAAGTGACTCCGAATGCTTGAATGAAATGCCAGCTCCACTTAGGACAAAGCTTCCTATTTATCCTGCCTTTCTTGCTTCCTCCAGTCAGGTGAATAATGTGTCTTTAAATCTGCATTTGAGGGCACAACCTGACCAGCCAAAAATGGCAAGCTCTGAAACAAGGGGGTCTTGCAGAAGTCTTCATTTTTTTTTTTCCTTTGGTTACTATGTAATGTAGAAGAAAAAAAATTAAGAGCAAACTGAAGTCATCCTCTTGGGTACCTGCATCATTTTGCACTGATTATACAGAGGTACTGGCTTCTGTTTGCTCTCTGCTTTTTACATCCTTAATGTGGCTCAGGCAAATAGAAAGGCAGTAATTGTGTAAACTCAGGGCCCACGTCAAATAGAGTATTTTTTTTTCTTGCCATCGTTATCAGCTATCTGAGCTGTCAAAATATGATTGTCACATCCCCTGGAAGTGTATTGGCCAGGTTGGGATGTGAATGTGGTGTTGTTATTTCACATTGATTTTCTTAATGCTGTCTGTAAGTGTGTCTATGTGCAGGCTGGCGGAGCTTTTCAATCCTCTGAACAAAGCTTGAACTGTGTTGACATTTGTCCCCAGGCAGAGGTGTCCATTTAGAGGAGGACCTCTGCTGAGGCTTCTTTAGAAACACTTAAATAATCTCTTTCTTCTTTCTTCTCTTTGAAACAGAGAATGTTTACTAAATAAGATTGAGACTGTCTGATCCTTTTGACACTGCAGCTAATGAAAGTTATTAATATTCTGTGGGCTTCAGAGCACGAATCTATTTAATGGTTTCAAGAATCATTCAAATCCCAAGCACAGCCTTCACTGCAGCTTTTTATAGATATAGACTCTCTCTCTCTCTCTCTCTCTCTCTCTCTCTCTCTCTCTCTCTCTCTGTGACATTGCAGAGGACACTGGGGGCTGATTAAAGCTCACCATAGCACATCTCTTTCCCCATTTCTTTATTGGCAGGCACAGGAGAAGCTGGCTCCCTTAACCCTAGGAGGAGATACTATACAGCATAAGAGATGATACTTTCCATTTCATTTTACTGAAAATAGTGACATTTAAATAATGATGTATAATTTCTCTTTAGGTATATTAAGGACTAGTCATCTTCTCAGAATGTTGCTTTAGGCTCCTTGGGTGCCAGGACAGAGTTTCTAGGATATTTTAGGGAGAAAATGGCAACCTCTAAGTAAACCTATAAACATATGTAACAGCTAATTTACAAGAATTCAGAATGCATCCTGCTGGCTTGTAACAGAGCAAAGCACCCACTTCAAGATGAATGAATTCCTTCCTGTGAATCCTATGCTCATGTGCGATTCACTTTCAGATCCCATGATATGGTATGTCTTCCTATCATGCAAGATCCTTTGGATATTTCAAGGGTAACCTCTCCAATCTCCTCAGCAGCCAACTTAAGTGTGCAAGTTCCCAAGTTACATAAATCAAACCATTTGGTAAACCGCGTTGTAACCTTTTCCAACATCTCTCCCAGTTAGCTTTAACATCATTATATCCCATTGTGATGGAAATGGACTTTCTGTAGCCAGCGATAATGAAAATAACCACTTTATGCAGTTTCTGCACGCAATTATCCAAGCTTTTCTCAGACTCTAGAGAAATCTAAGCTAATTGCTTTGGGACTTTTCCTACATTTCCATAAATTCTTTGTTAATTTTTCATGAGTAACTGTTATTGCAGTCGCCTTTAAAGTTCCTATTGTATTCAATAATGTAAAGAAGTCATTACGGAAACCCAAGTGATTTGTTAGTGTCCCCACCAGAGTTGGAGTCCTTTGGATTCCTGTGTGTTCTCAGGTGAGATGGTCTCTCCTCTCTCTCTCTCTCTCTCTCTCTCTCTCTCTCTCTCTCTCTCTCACACACACACACACACACACACACACACAGAGCTTTTCTTCATCTGAGTTTACTCAAAGCCAGTTTAAAAGCAGTCTGTCTGGTACACTAGCTCACCACCATTGGACATGAATTGAGTTTGCCTTATCTGACAGTTTGCTAGGGAAGTGCTTCTGCACCTACTCATCAACCCCAAAGATAAAGAATTCTAAAGGGACGGAGGAACTGCTGAATGAGCCAAGGTACTCAGGGAATGCTCTCAAATTACCTTAGATGGTACATTTGATTTATTGATTGCTTCACAATTTCTGTACCTTCCAATAAGCTCAACCTAAGAACACCTTGAATGTCCTGAAGAATTTTTCAGGGATTTTCTGTTTTGGTCTGATTCTCTCCTGGGAGCCTTTGCGGTACACCATGCCCTCTGGAGTCACTACGGGAACACCCCTCTCTTGTTCTTAGGCTACATTGCACTGAACATAGACAAACTTGGTGCTTAGGGCACTCAAAAGTGCATGCTGAGGAAGAGAGAGCAGCGTTTAGCTTTGATCAGTTCATCCAGAATTAGTAACAACTCTGATCTCAGAAGCTAAATAGGGTCAGGCCTGGTGCTTGGATAGAAACCACAGAATTAGCCAGCAAAAACCCTAAAACAGAAATCTTATTTAAAAATATAAGCTTCGTGTTTTATAGTTTTGCTTTCAAGTCACCTGGGAGAGACCCATAAATTCATCATAAATTCTATGCAGACTGCTGTGCATATATATGTAAGCATACTTTGATAAAGTGGCACACAGACAGGGTAAGAAATAACAGAGCCAGCTACCCCAATCTTGTTATTTGAGCTTTCAAAAGGTCTTGGTACCTAGGGAAGATAGCGCGCTGGGAAAGTTCTAGGCCTCTCTCCACACTCTTGAACTCTGAGTTGGTGGGTTCCCATTTGGTTGAGTTCTAAGAAAAGAACTTATGCTCCCTGCCATTTATAATCTCTTTTTGGATAATATAAAAATTCAAAACTATGTTTAGGACAAACCACAGAGTAGAAGCTAGACTATGCCCTTCGTGTGGGCACACCAAGTAGTTTAGCTATCAGTGCAACACAGGCCTTCCCGTGGAACTGTAGAACTGAACTTCCATGGTGGGAAATAAAGGAGCTCTCCTTGATGTGGGCTCTTTGTTCACCAATTGTACTTTTAACAGCCCTTGTGAGAAAACTGCCCATTTGTAAACAGGCTCGTGTGTCAGCAAATGGCCAAGTAGACTTTGTAAGTAAGGAACCTACTGGGAACCACTGATATTGTCTAAGGCCATTCAAGCTCTCTGAAGGGAAACAGAATAAACCAACGTTTGTGCAACGGAGAATTAAACCTGCTGCTTTCTAGTCATGAAAGCAGAGTTCCTAGAGACCAGTGTCTTACAGGTGTTTTCCCAAGAGGTGTTACCTCAGTAGGCAGCTCAATAAACCTGCTTTAAATTGAATGGAAACTAAAGGGGTTCGGCATTTGGAGTATGCTATTTTCAGCTTGAATATTTAACTTGGCCTTGAGATATTCAGAATTGCTCTTTGTCCTGGCCTCTCACATTCACCAGCTACTCAGGGCTTCACTGGCTCTCCTCCAACTCACAGCCTAGAAGTCAGTCCTCTCAACCGGCATCAAAGCATCTCTTTTTTCTCCCTTCTTATAAGAATTATTATTGTTGACTGTGACCATGTCCATCAGCAATATGCTGTCACAATAACAGTGGTTATGTCATTTAAGAATGCTACCAGGGGGGCTGGAGAGATGGCCTAGCGGTTAAGAGCGCCGACCACTCTTACAGAGGACCCGGGTTCGATCCCCAGCACCCACATGGCAGCTGAGAACCGTCTGAAACTCCAATTCCTGGAGAACTCCAGTTCCAGGGGAATCTGACACCCTCTTCTGACCTCCGCGGCATTGCACGACATGGGTGCACAAATTTGCATGCAGACAGTACATTCATACACATACAGAAATAAATAAAAAATTTATAAAAAAAAAAAAAAACAGAATGCTACCAGGAAAGAGCCCTGAAGTCCCTATTCCTTATAATTGAAAAGTCAAAATTGGCTGAGTTTGGAAACTTGAATATTGAGCTGATTCTTTTTCTTGCCAATGAGATTGACATGATATAGTTACTTATCAACATCCTCTTACCTAGTTTTCCTAACAGTGTGATTTGGGAAGCATCATGCCCATTATATAGGTGAAGAAACGAGCTCAGGGAGGTGGAGTAAACTGCCCATGCCAGCATGATAAGCAGCTGGGCCTGTATCCCAGCCTGTCATCCCCACAGACTTTTGTTTCTTCTGTATCACATCCAAGAGAAACCTTTTCCATGTGCATGTGACCCATTGATAATAGCAGTAGACAGAAACTGGTCAGGTGGGTCAGGGACTCGAAAGCAGCAGTCCTAAGAATGTGCTTGCTGGAGTTCAGGAGTGCTAGAACAGAGTTAGGGTTCTTGGTTCCTTGTGATCCCTTACCCTTGCCTAGAAGTTAAACGTCAAGAAATGACTGAAACTGAGGAGAAACCTGGACACATCCGGGCTGGACCAACTGAACTGACCAGCTCATTTTCCTCCCCAGCCTCTCTTCAGTTTCAGGCATAAATCCTTTAAAAAGCCCTCAGACCAGCACTTCAACGTTACCCATCTGCAGGACCTGCTGCTGCCACACAGGAGATCTACCTACCCTGCCCCCAGCTTCCACCTATCCGTCTATAAGAAATTTCTCCTTGAAACACCCTCTTTGAATTTATGAGATAAGAAGCCTAAAGCCACCAGCTTGGAGTCGCTTCAGTTTTCTGGAAACCTAGCTCCAAAGCTTAGCCCACTTGAGATAAAAGGAAAGGTCTCTGTCCATCTCACAGACACCTCAAATTTCCTCTCTCACTCTAACCTAGACCCATACTAAGGGAACCATTCTTAAGGGTCTCCAGTCTTCTTCAGCACTGTGTGAAGTTCCTCCCTGACACTTCACAGTACAGCACAAGATGGTCATTTTGTTGTGTTCCATATACTTGAGTCCTTTGCCACCTGTCTTATCCTACTGATCTTTGTGTTCCCCACACCCACTGAAGTCCTCAGCATAGGTACACAGGTGCTGAAAGAATGATGATGCCAAATAAATACACACCAAGTTATCCAAGTGCTCACATAAGTGAAAATAAAAAATCCAAACAAGAATGATATTGATTTTTTTGCAAGCAGATTGGCCAATGTTAGAACTTTTTCCAACATTGAGTATTTTCTAGGATAAGAATTGAGATGGTTTGAATGAGAGGTGGAAGACTTTGGGATGTTGTGCTAGAAAGCTGGTTGACTGCTGTAAGCAGAGTTTAAGTTTTTATTCTAGTAGAGGCTCAGCTCAAGATGTTTCAGAGGGAGAAGGAGGCAAGAACCAACGTCAGCTGGGTTAGAGGCCATTCCTGTGATATATTTTGGCAAAGAATTTGGCTGCTTTCTGCTCAAGTCCTCAGTGCTTACCTGAACTTGAATCTGAAAGTAATAGACTAATTCATTTTGTAAAAGAAATTTCAAGATAGCTCAGTATTGGACCTATTGCTTGGTTGTTATTGAAAATGTTATACAGGTGTGCAATGAAAAAGGGCAAATGAGGCAGAAAGAAATACAAAATGTACAGTTTGGAGAGAGAGAGAGCACTAGGAGGCTTAATGCTGCAGCCAAACCTGTCCTGGAAGGTAGGCTATCGTTGATGAAGAATTAGTGCCGTTAAGGAAAGGTTTCCTGATCTGCACTTGAACACTGGAAAGAGTGCTTTCGGTCAAGAACTCACCCAGTTAAACTTTTTGTAAGAGAGAACCTAAGGGATTATCTGCTACTAGAAAGCCACAATGTACAATAGCTGCCGAAGTCAGGGACCAGAGTCCACCCCGAAATGGCAGGCAAACTGGGCATTGTTGTCCACATGTTGCTGGCTTGAAAATGCAAGAGTGGTGGTGTTGTCAGTTTTTCCTCCATGGTTTCACAGAAATACTGAACCCGGCAGCATAGCAGGGGAATCCATGTATAAAGAAGGCCCTGCTGGGCCAAAAGGCCCACACAGGCCATTATGTGGAACTGTGAAAGTGAAGCTTGGATTGCCAAAGAGCCCCCCAGGATGTTGAAGATACCAGAGCTATGAGCTATGTGACAAAGAGAGCTGCAAACAAGGAGTAGAACCAGCCCAAGAGATGCAGGCAGCAAAGCTGGAGGAGCTGAGCCACCTAAAGTTCTAGATACTGGACGTACAGCTACAGGATTTAGTGTTTGCCCTGCTGGGCTCAGGTCTTGTTTTGGTCCCATATTTTCTACTATGCCCCAGTTCAAACACTATGCTGCATTCTAATGCTAGAATACTGCCACCAATAAAGTGTAGTCCAGCCCAGTTGCTTAGGAAGAATAAAGGCTGAATATCTGGATTGGAGGCAAGGAAGAGTGTGAGTACAAGGCCACCTGTCGAGGCCCTGTCTACAAAAGCTCTTTGAAAAAAAAAAAAAAAAGAGAAAGAAAAAAGAAGCATAGAAAGAAACTCATATGTGTGGAAACAAGCTTAAAGTTTAAAAAGCAATGGGGGCTGGAGAGATGGCCTAGCGGTTAAGAGCGCCAACCGCTCTTACAGAGGACCCGGGTTCGATCCCCAGCACCCACATGGCAGCCGAGAACCGTCTGAAACTCCAATTCCAGGAGAACTCCAGTTCCAGGGGAATCCGAGACCCTCTTCTGACCTCCAAGGCATTGCATGACATGGGTGCACAGACTTGCATGTAGACAGTACATTCATACACATACAGAAATAAATAAAATTTTAAAAAATTAAAAAAAAAAGCAACGGAAGCTGTGTCTGCCTCTAGGGCACCACCTGGGAATGGGTGTGGGGAGAGGGGAGGGGCACAAATGAGGGAGTGTTTGCTTTCTATTTTATAGTCATGGGTACATCAATGATTCTATGCCAGTCAAATTAATTAAATCATAACTATGCAAAAATATGTGGAACTCTGTGAATGACATTTAAGTCCATCTAGTGTCAGGCTCAAAATGTCTCCTTGCACCAAGAGCCTATAACTTTTTAAGATATGATGTAGGATCAGCCTGGCGTGGTGGCGCACGCCTTTAATCCTAGCACTTGGGAGGCAGAGGCAGGCCGATCTTTGTGAGTTCAAGGCCAGCCTGGTCTATAGAGTGAGTTCCAGGACAGCTGGGACTACAGGGAGACCCTGTCTCGAAAAGACCAAAAAAAAAAAAAAAGATATGATGTAGGATCCATTCAACGCCATAGGATTTAAGGTCAGAGAGAACAAGAGTTTTGTCATTCAGATCCACTACTTGTATAGACTTATGAAAATTTCACTTAACCTATCAATTCCTTACTTCATCATGAACATGGCTGGCAAAATATTACTTATTTCCTAGGACTAGTAATGGGAGTCAGTTCATCAATAAACATGGAATATCAACGTAGCATCTGGCACCAAGGATGTCCCTAATAATTACGATGGACACTCCATCCTCGGACTCCTCCACACAGTGACTTTGTTTATGAAACTTCTCCACATGACTAAGAACTTGGCAACTGAAAAACATAAAGCAAATGTACTCCCTGGTCTTGGAATGGATTGTGACCTACAAAGAAGATGGGAAATCAACGCAGAGGCACTAAGCACAGAAGATTCTAGAGTCTTGAGTATTTCATGCTTGCCACAATGGACAGTGACTCGGGTTACTTACCAGCTGAGAACATCAAAGGGGAATGGTACAGATTCCAATCCAAGGTGACCAACACATAAAAGGTGCCCACATCTTTGTGGTGGTGGGGGGCTCAGTCTCTAGCAAATCAAGACAACTGGTCACCCTGTAACTGATACCTTACTTGATATTCAACTCTCCGCTGTCCAGAAAAGCCAATTTCCCCAGCACTAACCCCAGGTGTTTTCCCAGAGCAGCAAAGCAGGATAGAAAAAGGGCTGACTAGTGGGACACCACTTGGCTAGCAGCCTTTCACAGCAGGGAAGGAGAGGGGAATGCTTTTCGGAAGCCAAGCTGGGTGCGTGGCTTCTCATTTGCATGTCAAAGCAGTTGGAGTCTGCTGTGCTGCCCGGCTGCTCTCTTGCTCAGGGACCAATGGAAAGGTTTGTGTGCACTGGTGAATGCAATCCATTCTCTGCTCTGTCTGTCACTGGGAATGATGAGGGTTAGACAAACAGTTTCTTGATCTGTTTAAAAGAACACTAGCCCTGCCCAAACAAGGCTGGCTTGGATTTTCTCAACCCAGGGATAATGATAAAGAGATTGGACTTTGGCCTCTGAGTTCCAATCCAGAGCCTATTGAGAGACTGAAAAAGAATGCCCTTTTCCTTAAAAGTGGCCACCAAATGAAAGGGAAAAGGGCCTTTGTTTAGGTCTGGGCTGGTTTTTCAGCTCCTCACAAGCCTGGCTTTCAGGCACTCTGACTGTGCAGGTCAGCCACCACTCAGGGCCTCCCTCCACAGCTGCCCCTGCAGCCTGCTTTGCTAAGTGTAGGCCCAGCATTCCCCCAATCAAGCATCAGTCCTCATTCCAAAGAGACAATTGGACCTTTGCAATCCTCTGAGAAACCAGCATTCCTTGCTCCAGTGCTGAGAGGAGAGAGACAGGGAGAAGGGGGTGAAAATCCCAATCACCCAGCTCTCTGCTGTAAGGGACACTTCCCAGGAAAGCAAGGAGTCAAAACAATTGCTTGTTCCTGCTGCTGCAGCGTCTGTAAAACCTGGGTGGCCCCCCGCATGCCAAGCCCCAAGGGGTGGCAGTGAAGGCTCCTGTACCTCCCCCAGGTCTGGATGTGTCCATTCTTTCCTATGTTCACTAGAATTTTCAAAAGGGCAAGAAAGACCCTTTACTTAAAGATACCGCACTATGTTAAGCAGCCGTCTGTCATTATTTAGCAGCCCTCCCTATACGGTGGGTGCAGTCCTGTTGTTTTTATTAAAGGGGTTGTCAGGATGGATAATTCACACACCATTAACTGCTTCATTAAGAAGACAGCAGCCCTATGGGCCCTAAACTTGTAGCAGTGTGAAGACAAAGCAAGTGAACATTCCCCTCATCTGAGCCAGGGAGGCATCCCCACGCTCCACCTCCATCAGTGGGGGTGTCTCAAAAACTGCTGTTTTCTATTAAAAAAAAAAAAAAGCTTTCCCTGACTCTGGAGCCTAAATGTGTAAAACATATTCACTTAAAACTGATTGATTCAAGTTAAAAGCATTACTTTGCAATGAGCTGCGCAATCCCACATCATCCATCAAACACAAGCCATCACAGGCTGCAGTCTAGAGATACTTAAGCATTTTCATATGTCTCAGCCTTTCCGTAGAATAAAAATCAAGACCATGAAACGCAGAGAAGGGAAAACATCAAAAAATAAAAATGTGTCATTGGCCCATGACGCTGGTATGGTTCTAGCATGGATTTGACTAAGCGTCATTTATACAAACAATGGAGCCAAATCCTGTTTTCTTTCATAATGCATGTTTTCTCAGCAGTAGCTCTGCAGAACTTGAAATGCAATATGGGGTCTCTGGTTTCCCAGTGAAATCATATGGTTGATCTGTTTTTCTCAAAATAAATGTGCCATATGGAACCAGCCCCGGGGCACGCCTGCATCACACTGAGAAATAGCTAAAGATTCTGTACCTCTTTGGATCAACCAGCACTACCAATCCATAGGCCAGGGTTTTTCACATTTAATTCTGATGATTTTTTCAGACCCTATCTGCCCGGTTCTATGTGTAAGGTCGCTTCTGAAGGTTTTATTTGAAGACCATATCCTGTTACCAAAATGAATTCAAATGCTTGTGATCGTACTTTCTTCGCTTTTGTCTCTTACATTTACTTCATCAAAACTTTCCCTTTTGCTATAATTTCAACACATTCTGCAAAGATTCATGTCCCTAAGTTTATTTGGCTAAGTCCCAATCACAGTTCATCACTGAGGGAAGGTAGGGTAGAACTTCCTAGTTCTACCCTACAGGCACTGAAGCACTTCCTAGTTCTACCCTGCAGGCACTGAAGCACAGACCATAGAGGGATGCTGTTTAGATGCTTACTGGCTTGATCCTCTGCCTGTGCTAAGCCTATCCCCCCACACACACACCTTTTATTTTTTGAGACATGGTCTTCCTGTAGCTCCAGCTGGCTGGAACTTGTTGTAGACCAGGCTGGCCTTGAACTCACAGAGATCTGCCTGCCTCTGCTTCCCAAGTACTGGGATTAAAGGTGTGTGCCACCATACCCCAGCCTTCTTTTTTTATACAACACCTGACCAGCGATGGTACCATCCACAGTGGACTGGATCCTCTCACATCAATCAAGAAAATGCCTCACAGACACGTCCATAAGGTCAAATGGAGGAAATTTCCCTGTTGAAGTTCCCTCTTCCCAGGTGTAGTAAATTGATAATTGAAGCTAGCCAGCACTTAATCCTGACTGCAACAGTGTTTAAGGTGGAATCGAAGGGGAGGGGTTTTGCTCACTTGGGCTCTGCCCTCTGGAATGAGTGGATGCCAGTTGTAACAGGGCTTGAGGCTGTGGGCTTGACCTCTTGGCCTACCTCCCCTCTCAACTTCTCTAGCTCTTTCACCTCACACTATGGGATGATACAGCAAAAACATCCCTGATAGATGCTGGTACTCTGATCTGGCCAGATCTCACCATGTGAAGAAATCAGGCCACAGTCTCCCTCCCCTTAGTCTCTTTCTGGGACAAAGAGTTAAGAAGTCATGCTGTGGCGGGGCATGGTGGCGCATGCCTTTAATCGTAGCACTTGGGAGGCAGAGGCAGGTGGATCTTTGTGAGTTCAAGGCCAGCCTGGTCTACAGAGTGAGTTCCAGGACAGCTGGGGCTGCAGGGAGACCCTGTCTAGAAAAAACAAAAAAAAAAAAAAAGGAAAAAAGAAATCATGCTGTGATGTGACTTTCACAACCCCTAATTTATGGTCGTATCCAGTATCTGGCTCCTCCATGCATCTTCTTTTGTAGACTATCCCAGACTAAATAACATGGTATGGAACTTTCTACCACTTGCTAAAAGGATGTAAAACCAGATGTTTGTCTTTGAGGGATTTCTCTGGAGGTTCCTTCTCCCACCATCCTGTCATGACTGCTCTCTCTCTCACTGATACTTTAACCTCTACCCCTTTCAGTGAATCTCCTCTTCAGGTTTTAAAGGGAAGCTTCTCTCTCCCATCAAGGCTTTAGTGTGTTGTCTCTGATATGATATACTTTCCCTTTTTGATGCTTTTCTAGCTCCAGGCCCCGCCATAGTTCCCATGGTTGCAAAGCCCTCTCTTCTAATACAGCTCATTCTGAAGGATAATTTGGCATCAGCTCCTTTTTCCAAACCAACCCACCTGCTGCCTTCTTCTCTTTTTAACAAAGCCCATATTAAGCATGTAAATATGAACAGGGAACATCATAAACCCTAGCCCAGCCCTGAGTAGCCACCAGAATCCTAAATTACCTCAGCCATTTTTCAATAATATTGACTACAGAATAAAATTAATTCCAGAATATGAAGTCACCAGAATCCCCAGGGACTTGGAGAAGGAGTCCCATGGGAACTATTGGTTTCATATTGCATGGGATTTGGATACCTTGTATCTATTTCCGCTTTTGAAAACAGGACACCGGGATTTCCTTGGGGGTAACTGTTAGGTTATAAAAAGGCCATGCGGGCTGGAGAGATGGCCTAGCGGTTAGGAGCGCCGACGCTCTTGCAGAGGACCCGGGTTCGATCCCCAGCACCCACATGGCGGCCGAGAACCGTCTGAAACTCCAATTCCAGGAGAACTCCAGTTCCAGGGGAATCCGACACCCTCTTCTGACCTCCGCGGCATTGCACGGACACGGTTGTTGCACCCAACTGCAGCAGACAGTACATTTCATACAATACAGAATAAATTAATAAAATTAATATAAAAAAAAAAAAAAAAAAAAAAAGGCCATGCATCCCCAGCCCCCAGATAGAAAGGCACATGAGGCTTAAGTCACTCTAGGAACATGTTTTACTTCCATGTGGGCTGCCAGCATGGGCCACCTGCAGACATGTGGTGGAACTGGACAGCATGGCAGGGCTGGGAGGCAATGGCAGGTGCAGAGGCAAAAAAAAAAAAGGGGGGGGAGATAAGCCAGGTGTGGTGGCACATGCCTTTAATCCTAGCATTTAGGAGGCAGAGGCAGGCGGATCTTTGTGAGTTCAAGGCCAGCCTGGTCTACAGAGTGAGTTCTAGGGCAGCTGGGGCTACAGGGAAACCCTGTCTGGAAAAAACAAAAACAAAAAGCAAAAAGTTGGGGGGGGATGGCGGCTGCAGTCCAGCCATTTATGTTCATGGGGGCGGGACCTCAGGTATAGAGGAAGAGGTCAGAAGATTGACAGCAGCTGGAGGAAATGGGCACCTGTGTCCCTTGGGATTCTGGGAAGCCCAGACCTAACAGTTACTACCCCTTCCAGTCCAATGTGAGACTTGTCAAAGCTTCAAATTGCTACATTTGTCTTCAGCTGAACAAGAGGTGGGATTGTGACTCATCCCGGAGTTGCTTCCCTTGAAATTGAAGTCTTGATCAGAGTGGTACAACTGATTAGGGCCAGAGGACCTTCAAGCAGTAATTGACTCTGTTTAAACAGCTTCTGCTACTCAGGTTCCCAAAGAGCCTCTGGGCCAGGATTATTTTTAATCCCTTTTTGGCCTTCTAGCCTTACACCCTGGCAATTAAATTTTTTTTTCTCAGATTGGTTGAGTTTCATTGCTTTCAACCAAAGAATCCTGCCTAACACAGGTCTGGGTTATTTCTTGAGTTTGGTACCCCATGTTTTATGTTATTTTTAACCTGGTATAACAGCCGTTTGCATTATTAGTAGTGCATAACAAACCACATCAAAACCCAGAGAGTGAAGGAGATGTAAATTTGAAGGTGTTCTGGGACGCAGCACAGCAAGGATGATTTCTCTCTGCCCTAAAAGGGCTGAAGCTGAGAGGACTGGGAACAGAGGGAGGGGAGGCACTCTACAGCTCGTCTTGAGGTGCCTGTCCTCTCTTACGTGTACAGTACCTGGACTTGAGTGACTTGGAGGTGGGTTCAGCCAGTCCGCTTATGGCTTCTCCGTGTGATCTAGATTTCCTACAAATGGTGGCCTTGGAATATTTGAATTTCTTCTATAATGGCTCAAGACTCAAAAAAAAAACAAAAACCCTCAGCCAATAAAACAAGTTGATTGCCTTTTTTTTTTTTTTTTTTTTATTTGTGGGGGTTTTTTGTTTTTAAATTTTTTGATTTTTTTTTGTTGGGGGGGGTATTTTTTTTTTGAGACGGGGTCTTCCTGTAGCCCCAGCTGCCCTAGAACTCACTCTGTAGACTAGGCTGGCCTTGAACTCACAAAGATCCACCTGCCTCTGCCTCCCAAGTGCTAGGATTAAAGGCGTGTGCCACCATGCCCGGCTGTTGATTGCCATTTACAACTTGGTCTCTGAGATCCCAGAGCTCTATTTTCAGTTCTTCTTATCGTATGTAAAGGAGCCTTCAATCCAGCCCTGGTTCAGGAAGGGATAAAGATACCCTCTTTTGGGAGCAAGGGAGATGGCTCAATGGATAAAGTACCTGCTGCCTCAGCATGAGGACTTAGTTCAGATCACCAACACCCACCTAAAAAGCTGGAAGTAGAAGCATATGCCTGTAATCCTAGCACTACAAAGGAAAGGCGGAGTGATCCCAGGGGCTCCCTGGCCAGCCAGCAGTGACTTTGTGAGCTCCAGGTTCCCTGAGAGAAACAAATGGTCTCAAAATGTGGAGAGCGAAAGAGGTAGGCACACTGTGTTGACCTTTGGCTTCTATGTATACACACAAGTGCTTGCACCCCTGGACACATGCATATACTCACATCCACATACACCTGACACATAAAACAGATTTCATTCACCCCTTGATGGAGCCGGGTCACAAAATTTGTTGACATGTTTTAAAATAATAGTAGTAAAGTATATAAGTTAAGTACTCTTAAATCATTAATATGTAGGTGAATCAAGTTTTCCTGTGAACTCATTTATACACTTTCATTCTTAGGACCCTTCATGTCCCTTCAAAATCAATATCCACAATCCTCCTTAAGGATTACCACTTAGGTTTGTTAACTGAATCATAGCTGAAATTTTGTGTGTGTCTGGCCTTTAAGATGCTCTCCCACACACACTATTTTATTTTTTTATAAAATTTTTTTTAATTTTATTTATTTCGGTATGTGTATGAATGTACTGTCTGCATGCAGGTGTGTGCACCTGTGTTGTGCAATGCCGCAGAGCTCAGAAGAGGGGGTCGGATTCCCCTGGAACTGGAGTTCTCCTGGAATTGGAGCTTTAGACGGTTCTCGGCCGCCATGTGGGTGCTGGGGATCGAACCCGGGTCCTCTGTAAGAGTGGTCAGCGCTCTTAACCACTAGGTCATCTCTCCAGCCTGACACTATATTTTATTAAACCAATACCTGCCGGGCGTAGTGGCACACCCCTTTAATCCTAGAACTTAGGAGGCAGAGGCAGGTGGATCTTTGTGAGTTCAAGGCCTGCCTGGTCTACAGAGTAAGTTCCAGGACAGCTGGGGCTACAGGGAGACCCTGACTTGAAAAGACCCAAAAAAACAAAACAAAACAAAAAACAGAAAACAAAACCTTTGAGATTCATCTCTGCTGTGGTATGTGTCTATAATATGTTTATTTTAAGTCTTGTGCAACAGTCCATTTTACATGACTATTCTGCAGTTCTTTTTATCTATTCTCTTGTTAAGAGACTTTCAGATTGTTTCCAGTTTTGGGAAATTATGAATAAAGCTCTTGCCCTTGTTTAGCTAGAGACCTATTTTTAATATCAAAAAATATTAAGGAACTCCTCTATAATCTAGTATCTCTTGATTTAAAACCTATATAATGCTCAAACTTTGGATGAGCCCAATCATGTTTTTATTTATTTTTTTGTTTTATTTCTATTTTTGAGACAGGGTCTCCCTTTAGTCCCAGCTAGCCTAGAGCTCACTCTGTAGACCAGGCTGGCCTTGAACTCACAGAGATCTGCCTGCCTCTGCCTCCTGAGTGCTGGGATTAAAAGGCATGCACCATTACGCCAGGCCCAATCATGTTTTTAAAGGAATGTCTTCAAACCTTAAATCGATTCTATTAAATATAGAATAAAAATAGATGATAGATAGATAGATAGATAGATGATAGATAGATGATAGATAGATGATAGATAGATAGATAGATGATAGATGATAGATAGATGATAGGAAAAGAGATGATTGATCAATAGATAATTTAATATGGAACATATGAAAAAGACATTATTCTTTGTATTGATGAAACTTAACTATTTCATGGATTCATGCACCAATTTGCAATTGGCTGTGCTTCTCAGCCTTATGGGAGGGATTCATCATTGAGATCTTACATCTTACATAAGAAACATGCAGATATGTGATCACAGCACAGCGCAGCCTTCGTATGCGTCTCACCTCTCACCTCCAATGCCCTCCCCCACATACTCTCAGGAGGACCTGGCCTCTCTAGATGGAGGCAGTGTCCTCTCGTTGGTCTCAGTTGGTTTGCTTTTTCTTCCAAACAACCAAATTCAAAGGTGACTATGTGAAAGGTAGCAAGGAGGAAGGGCAGGGCGAGGAGATATTACAGAGATGAGGCAGACTCAAACTGTGCTTTGCTTCAGAGTCGGAGCTATAGTAATCTACCAGAAAGCAGTTTTTGGTCACCAGTCTCCTGTTATGCACCGTTGCTTATCTCTGAAGACAAAGTCTTTATCCTAGTGAGGGGTAGAAGCCGAATTAACTTGCTTCTTATTGCTGTAAACACTCTGACCAAAAACATAGAGGAGAAAAGGATTTATTTCCACTTAACATGTAATAGTCCATCATTAAAGGAAGCCAAGGCAAGAATTCAAACCAGGAACCCTGCTTATTGGCTTGCTCCCAGGATCTTGGTCAGCTACCTTTCTTTTTTTTTTTTGGTCTCCCTGTAGCCCCAACTGACCTGGAACTCACTCTATAGACCAGGTTGGCCTTGAACTCACAAAGATCCACCTGCTTTTGCCTCCCGAGTGCTAGGATTAAAGGCATGCAGCACCACACCCGGCCAGCTACCTTTCTTATGCCCATATAGCACTGCCTACAGTAAATTGTGCCAGCCTACATCCATTAGCAATTAAGCAAGTCCCCCACTGGGAGCTAGAGAGATGATAGAGGACCTGGGTTCCTAGTACCCACATGGCAGCTAACAGTCATCCATAACTCCCGTTCTTCTGATTCTATGACCATTGTGGGACACAGGTGTATTTACACACACACACACACACACACACACAGGTAATAGGTAATATACTCATACTCACTCATATAAAATAAAATAATAAAATATTTTAAAAAAGAAAAGAAAGTGTCCCATAAACCTGCCCATATGTCAATATGTTAATAACAATTCTTCAGTTGAGGTAGTCTCTTCTCAAGTTGACAACCAAGATTAACCACCACATAAACCAAGATGTTTGCTGCCAAATAGAACTGGACATGGCAAGAATGGATATTTATGAAGTATCGATAATGAGATTATTTGATTTTGAATGAAATTTTAATTTTATGCATCTAAACTGAAGTAAGCAAAATCAGAGATAACTGAGAATTCGTTTTGGAGTTATAGTAGTCTCTATCTTTGCTTTTGTTTTTATGGTACTAAGGTCCAAATGCAAAAAGTAGAAATTCCTATAAATAAACAATTCATAAACCTTGTTTAAAATATTTTTTATTTATTATTTGATTTCACGTGTATGAGTATATCACCTACATAGGTGCACCCTTGTCATGCAGTGCCTGCAGAGGTCAGAAAAGGATGCTGAATCCCCTGGAACTGGAGTTATGAATGGTTGTCAGCTGCCATGTGGGTGCTGGGAACCAAACCCAAGTCCCCTGCAAGAGCAACCAGTGCTCTTAACCACTGAGCCATCTCTCCACCCCTTTTTAAAATTGTATATCATTTAGAGTATCATAAAGAAATGTCATGCCATCCTGTTCAATCTGGCTTGGGCATGAGATATCCCTTATCTAGCTGATGTAGCCACTCTGAATGTGCTAGCCTCCCAATTATCATTAAGTAGTCAGCTCATGGTGTGTTCAAGGAAACCTTATTTTCTCTAATAATGGTCCCAAGCATGGGGCAGTGGTGTGCCAAAGAAAACAAGGCTGCTTCACAGCAGCACACCGAGGATGAGTACAATGCAATAAGGTGTGTGTGTGGGGGCACTTACATAGCTTTTCTTATAGCATCTTGGTATAATTCCATTGCTAGTTATTAGTCTTACTGTGCCTAATTTATGTTAAATTTTATTATTATTACTATGTCTATACGGGGAAACATATGTGTGTGTGTATATATATATATATATATATATATATATATATATATAGTTCAGTATTATTCATTGCCTGAGGCATCCACTGAGGGACTTGGAAAGTATCTCCCTGGGTAAGAGGAGATGGACGATCTTTTGATCCTTCCAGTCTCCAGAATGATTGCTCCCAGTGGCCATTTTTATCATTGTACTGAGGTCTACTCCTACCAAATCCCTGAAGCACAATTTGAGTCCGCCCTAACTCTGTAACATCTCCTCGCCCTGCCCTTCCTCCTTGCTGCCTTTCACGTAGTCACCTCCGAATTTGGTTATTTTAAAAGAAAAAGCAAACCAACTGAGACCAACGAGAGGACACCGCCTCCATCTAGAGCGGCCGAGTGGTCCTGAGAGTATGTGGGGGTGGCCGTGGGAGGTGAGAGGCGAGCCACGTATGAAGGTTGCGCTGTCCTCCTCTCGAGGTATTCTAGACTCGGAAAAATGCTTTCTGAAAGCCGTTGCTTTTTGATGGGTGTGATTGCTTGGAAGCATTTTCTGTGCTGTGATCACTATGCTAGGCCACATTAAGATTGGTGATGGAAATAGCCTGCGCTGCCATGAGCATCATCACCTGCAAGCTCCTAATGAAGAAGGGATCTTGAACAGTTCAAAGTGGGAACACACGGTTCAGTAAGAGCTTCCGGGTATACTGTATCATTCTTTTACAACCCGAAGATGTGAGTCTTTGGGCTGCCGTGAAAAAGACTTGGACCAAACACTGTGACAAAGCAGAGTTCTTCAGTTCTGAAAATGTTTGAGTGTTGGAGTCAGCGAACATGAATATGAATGATATGTGGCTGATGATGATGAAAGCTTATAAATACGCCTTTGATAAATACAGTGGCCAATACAACTGGTTCTTCCTTGCGTACCCCACGACATTTGCTGTGATTGAAAACCTAAAGTATTTTTTGTTTAAAAAGGATCCATCACAACTTTTCTACCTAGGCCACACTGTAAAATCTGGAGACCTTGAATATGTGAGTGTAGAAAGAGGAATTGTCTTAAGTATAGAATCAATGAAAAGACTTTACAGCCTTCTTCATGTCCCTGAAGTGTCCTGAATGGGAAGGAATGATCTGGAAGATAGCTGAAGATAAGCAGCTAACAACCTGCCTATGGTTGGAGTATTTGCAGAAAATCCAGAAGATTCGAGTGGGAAAGATGTGTTTAATACCAAACCAGTTGGGCTTGTTATTGAAGAGGCAATAACTAATCACCTAAACCACTTGGTAGAAGGATGTTGTTCCAATATGGCTGTTACTTTTAATGGACTGTGTGGTCTCATCAAATGCATGTGATGATGTATGGAGTGTACCAGCTTAGGGCATTTGGACATATTTTCTTTTAATATTTTTTTATTTTATTTTTTTTATTTATTTCTGTATGTGTATGAGTGTACTGTATGCATGCATGTAGGTTTGTGCACCGTGTTGTGCAATGCCGCAGAGGTCAGAAGAGGGTATCGGATTGGTTTTCTTACCACCAAATTATTCTGACACCGACTGAGAAAACACAAGAGCATGTATTTGATAACCACATTAGGCTAGGCATGTTATCATTATTTGTAATAACAACATGCCTAACACACTGATATGTTTCTCTTTTCTAATCCAGTCACAATGATATAACCACAGATTAAAGTTTACCTGTACATTTTCAAATGGGATAGTATTTTTTTCCTTAAAACACTTGTGAAATTTTTAAATTTGTTTTTTTTTGAAATTTGTTTTTAATTATTATTTTTATGTGTATGAATCTATTGCCTGCATGTATGTGAGTGCATCTGTGTCATGAAATGCCATGGAGGTGAGAAGAAGGATCTGCGCAGCTAGAGTTGCCAGACCAGAAAATCCCAATAGTAAACATCCACAAAGCCCGACCTCAGTGAAGAACTTCCGAGCTGATGCACTCTTGTCACTTCCCTTAGGCCTGCGCCTTGGGCCTCCAAGTGCAGCTAGGACTGTGGCGGTTTAAGGCTTCCAATTTAGGAGCCTCTTAACTCCTGAGGGAAATGCGCTGTGGCGCGGCCATTCGGGTCTGCAGTAGAGTCTGCAGGCGCTTGCGGTCAGGCTTGGGGGGGTCATGTAGATGGGGGTTCTCCAGAGCTGACGGCAGCGGGTCCCCCCTGAAGGCCCCTGTCACCCCCCCACCCAGCAGCCTGGAGCTGTAGTTAAGGACCTTTCTTAGACATCATATGGGTGCTGGGTCTCAAACCTGGGTCCTCTGGAAGAAGAGTCTGTGCTCTCAACCACTGAGCCATCTCTCCAGCTAGGAAATAAATGTTTTAAGAATAATTTTGCCGCTGGGCGTGGTGGCGCACGCCTTTAATCCTAGCACTTGGGAGGCAGAGGCAGGTGGATCTTTGTTAGTTCAAGGCCAGCCTGGTCTACAAAGTGAGTTCCAGGACAACTGGGGCTACAGGGAGAGCCTGTTTCGAAAAGACCAAAAAAAAAAAAAAAAAAAGCAAGCAGTGGTCATAACTCCTTAGTTTTTGCTTTATCTCTGTGTAAATCGTTCCAGTTTAGAAGGGGGGAATAAGGAAATCTGCATGGAATATTTCATGGGACTGCACACAAAGATTGCTAAACAAAATGGATGGCGTTATATTGTATACTTTGATATTAACCTAAGACTGCCAGGCAGAACTTAATTGATTGATGATATGCCAAGGATCCATTTGAATTGTGCTAAACTCATTTATTTTAGTTCTGCTGACAATCTAAACAGCATGTTTGTTAGCACAAAGTCAGTCTCTGGGTAAATATGCTGTCAAGAGTGACATTGCACAGTCTTTTGAGGTGAGATATGAAAACTCCTATCAACAATTTTTAATGGAAATAAATCTCAATTTGAATTTTTTAAAGCCTACCCCCTCAGCCCCTAAGGCATTTGTAGGTAACTGGCATAGCTATCTTTCTCCATTTCATCATTGTGCAACTGGGCAATGTAATCATATTCTTAGAGGGACTGTATGAGAGAGAGAGAGACAGACAGAGACTGTGTAGTAATATTGAGGGAGGGCTCTGATATGGGAAAAAACTTTAGTTGACAGTAAAACACAGATAACTACTTCACTTTGATGCTTTTGTATATAGGTCACAAATTATAATAGAGGCTTGGAATAATTCATCACAACATGCATGCTACAAAATTGCAAGTAGTGCCAAGATGTCATTAACCTTCATTTACAAACAATGACTGTGTTTTCTTCCCCCTGAATCACCTCAAGATCCTATTTTATTTTCATGAATTGGCCCTTCATCTTCCACTGATACGTTTATGTTATGCAAGGTCTGACAAGAGATTACTGAAATCTCCTTATTTTCCTTCTAAAGAGCTGCTGAGTGATTACTGCATTTGCTCATCAGAAGATGAACTGGGAGTCTGTTCTAATATTTACCACTCAAAGCTCAAAGAGACTCATACAAAGAGACCGGCCTATTCCCTGACTTTCAACCTTTCCTAGTCACCACACGCGCGTGCACACACGCACACACGCACACGCACACACACACGCGAACACACACACACACACAGGATCTTGGCCACTGGCCTCAGTCTCACTTAAAAGCAACATTTCTGGAAAGAAGAAATGAAGCCTAGTGACATCACTTCTGTCGCCCTTCACTCCAGGGGAGCAGTCTGGGAGCATGATAGACTTATTTGCTGATGTCACACTGAATCACTCATTTTTACATGGTAAACTGAAGCCTGCACCACCTCTCAGATGGAAAAAGCAACTTGATAACTCTAAATAGCAGCTAGCAGCTCTTGGCTTAATTGCTGATGCTTTGATTCTTGTACTGAATAACTAGTCAGGTTGATTTTGAAGTGTTTTCAAGATGTTCAGCAATTGGACAAAAATACTTGATTATAAAAATTCAGGAAAGCTATTCTAAACCATAAATAATAATAGCATGCCTCTGCCTCAGGCATGTTTGTACATTTCAAAGTACATGTACAGATCTTGATACTTCAAAGATTTATTCTTTCAGTAAGGCATTTACAAGAAAGCTTTTTTTTTTTTTTTTTCCTTTTTGAGACAGGGTCTCCCTTTAGCCCCAGCTGGCCTGGAACTCACTATGTAGACAAGGCTAGCCTTGAACTCACAGAGATCTGCCTGCTTCTGCTTCCCGAGTGCAGGGATTGAAGGTATGCACCACCACGCCGGGCCACATCTTGTTTTAAAACACAATGGTGCATATTTAAAAGGTTAAACAGGGCTGGAGAGATGGCCTAGTGGTTAAGAGCACTGACTGCTCTTGCAGAGGACCTGGGTTTGATCCCCAGCACCAACATGGTGGCTGAGAACCGTCTTTAATTCCAGTTCCAGGGGAATCCGNGGAATCTCCTGCTTCCTGGTCCAACAGCATCTGCGCCATGTAAGGACTTGCTAGAGATGTACAACATGATGGCCCATCCCAGAACCAACGTTGGAGAAAGCTTTCTCGGGAGACCCACTCACCTTCCAGGTGACTCTCTTCCATGCCAAAGTCTGACAATGTCTGGCAGTGTCTCTGGAATGAATGTTGTTAAAAGCTGTTCACTGATATGTGAGCAACCTCTGTTTCTCATGTCTCACAGAGACTGGGCTAAAGCACTAGCCCTCAGATTTGGCTGGACACTGGAACTCCTGGGAAGCTTTAAAAAATCTTGACATTCCAGTTCTACTGTCAAGAAAATTTTCTCAAAGATTAGTTTTACTTTTTTTTTTTGTCTTTTCGAGACAGGGTCTCCCTGTAGCCCCAGCTGGCCTGGAACTCACTCTGTAGACCAGGCTGGCCTTGAACTCACAAAGATCCACCTGCCTCTGCCTCCCAAATGCTAGGATTAAAGGCGTGCGCCACCAGCCGAGGGTCACATCTCGCAATGAGCACCATCTCTCTCTCTCTTGATGGTGCTCATTGCGAGATGTGACCCTCGGCTTGCTGCTCCAGCCCCAGCCACCATGGACTCTGATTCCCTGGAACCGTCAATCATAAGCTCAAATAAACTCTTCCTTTTATAAGTTCCCTTGGTCATGGTGGTTTATCACAGCAACAGAAAAGTGACTAATACAGGCAACATGGCATTTGGACTTTTTCCTGCTGTCTCCCCCTTTTCTTCTCTAGTTATCCCTTATATTTTGAGACAGGGTCTCTCACTAAACGTGGAGCTCACTGATCTGACCAGCAGGCCCTAGAAATCCTCCTGTCTCTACCTCCCCAAGTCTGCAATTACAGGAAGGCATGACTAGACAGGCTTTGTATGTGGGTATTGGGAATCAGAACTCATATCCTCATGCATGCACAGCAAACACTTTACTGATTCATCTCTGCAGCCCCAGTATAACTCCTTTGAATATGGCTTATTTTACATACTATACAGTATTTAAATCCACTCACTTTGTACACAGAAATAGTTCACTCATTTTTCTTACTGAGTAATATTCCACTGTGTTGGATATACCACATTTTTTTTGAGGCAGGGTCTCCCTGTAGCCTCAGCTGTCCTGGAACTCACTATGTAGACCAGGCTAGTCTTGAACTCATAGAGATCCACCTGCCTCTGCCTCCCGAGTGCTGGGATTACAGGTGTGTGCCATCACGCCCAGCTTATACCACAATTTTTTCATTCACTCTAAGTTGATAGATGTTTGTTTTATGTTCTATTTTGTACAAATAATAAAGCTGGTATAAGCATTTATACAGAGGTTTTTCAGTCATCTCTCTTGGGTATTAGGTATAACGAAATCTGCATCATTTAGAAAGTATCCCCCTAACTTCACGAGACAGTTTTCCAAAGCTGCTTTGTATTCCCATTGGCAATGTGTAAGGTTTCCAGTCTGCCTACATCTTTGCCAAATTTTGAAAAAATATTCAAATAAGTGTGTAATTACACGTATTGTGGCTTTGATGAATATCATCCTAATTCTGCGGAGTTTCTTTTCATATGTTAATTTACCATCCATACATGTTGTCTGGTAAAGTATCTTCAGATTTGGCTAGAGTTTAATATTTTAATTTCAAATTATTGCTGAGCCTTAAGAATGTTTTGCATATTCTGTATTCAAATCTTTGCAGGTAAATATGTTGCAGATATTTTCTTCCAGTATTATAATTCTCTCAGTATTGTCTTTTGTGGGGGAAAAAATTTACAATTATGAAGTCCCAGTTTATCAGTTTTTAAGGTGTTATGTTTTTGGTGTCATATCAAAGAACCCTTTGCCTTATGCAAATTCACAAAGCCTTTCCTTAATGGTTTGTTCTGAAAGTTTTATAGCTTTACTTTTTATCTTTGTCTCTCTGATCTGTTTTATTGAAATCATATTAAAGGAGTTCTATTGGAATTAAGTCTGGAAGAAGGCTGTGATTTGATGGAGGATTTCTAAGTAAATAGCCCTAATGCAGTTTGGGGGACAGCTTCATGTTGTACAGGCTTTTTATAAGCAAAGAAAATCAGACCTGAGAGAGACCCTAAAGCCCCAAGGAAGTGTTGGGTACAAATTCAGGTCCTGAATTTTACATTCCACTCCCCCCCCCATTTATGTCTATCCAAGAGATTGGATTTGGAGATCCTTAATTATCTTTTTCTCTGGCCCCTGAGTTAGCCTTAAGGGGTTTCTGAATTTTGCCAACAAGAGAACTTTGCCATAGACAGTTCTACAGAGCACGAATAAGATCTCTCTAGTTTCTCCCTCCTCCTTCTCTGTATGTGTTTAAATAACACAATATGGTATATAGAGAAGAAATGTAAATTTCCTTTGTCTTTAAATAATAATGACCCCTCCTTTCAGGCTCATATTTTTAGCCTGGAAAATATTTACTAAGTGTCCCATCAGATAGAGAATTTATTTATTTTTTAGTCTTTTCAAGACAGGGTCTCCCTGTAGCTCTGGCTGTCCTGGAACTCACTCTGTAGGCCAGGCTGGCCTTGAACTCACAGAGATCCACCCGCCTCTGCCTCCCAAGTGCTAGGATTAAAGGCATGCGCCACCACGCCCGGCAGACATAGAATTGAATCTGGTCTGGTAAACTATGCTGCTTCTTTAGGTAATATTGGCTTAGGTATATCGTGCTAAGCTCTCTTGACAACCTTCTTCAGCTCTCTGCAGAACAAACAGCTGGTTGGAAAAGCAAAAGGGTTCAGGATTCTCAAGCTTCTGGAGCAAGACCACCTCACCATCTAGGTGGGGCTGCCTGTCGTCTCCAGGGCCAGTTGACTTAAGTGGTAGCACTGGCTACCTGGCCTCTAACTTGGACAAATGTAGTGTTCTAGACACCTCTCAGGATTTCACTTTCCTACCTTAAGCTATGATTTATGCATTTTTACCACTGAGGTGGGTTCTGGAATCCCAACTCAGATCACACTTGTGATCTGAGTTGGGATTCCAGAACAAGCACTCTTCCCCACTGAACCAGCTCTCCAGTGTATAAAAACAATTGCATATGTTGCCTAAAATTAAAATGAATTTAAACTCAACAGAACAGAAGGAAGAATAGGAGGGAGGAAGAGGAGGAGGAAGAAAGGGAGGGGTAAGAGGAAAAGGAGGAAGGATGAGGAGGAGAGGCAAGAGGAAGTTGTTGATCATTTGGTCACAGCATCAGTCTGTGATGTGTATCTCTGCTACTTTGAGCCTGTGGCAGCTCCGTACTTCACAGAAAAGGCTTATGAGGAAGGAAAGCACCCTGTTCCTGGGAGTCAGGAAGTGAAATAAAGGAACCAGAGGGTCCCACTGTCCCACGGCAAATGTTCAACACCAGTAATATAACTTCCTACCACTGCGCCCACCTTCACCTACTGGAGAGGGCCCACACCTCCAACACACAGACCTCAAGGGGCTCTCTATCATCCAAACTCCCATCTGGAAACTCTGTGAGCAGCTTTCTGACTGCAGTAAACTTTAGCACTGTCTTTTGACAATCCATCAGAAGCCACAGTGGAATCCTGCCTCCTATGTTGGTACCTGAGGCCTGAGATCTGGAGAAAGATAATCTTTCATCAATGCAGACATACAAAAAGGATGTCTCAGTAAATATTCAACATACTTACCTGATCACACAATGCTTACACATAGACTCAATGGTGCTAATGCACTTTCAAGGAGACAAATTTAACAAGGAAGATGTATAAAATTAATTAGGTTGCTCAAAAAGTCCTTACAGGCAGGGATAATGATCCATGCCTATAATCTCACTGCTACAGAGGCTAAGACAGACTTATGCAGGAGTGTGAGTTCCAGCCAGCAGAGCTTACAAAGCAAGTTCCAGTTGAGTCTAGGTGACATAATCAGATACTGTCAAAAAGGAGAACATATAACACACACACACACACACACACACACACACACACACACACACACGGACACGGCAACTTTGTATGCTGCTGAGCATAAACAAATAAAATAGAAGTCTTCATGCAATACCTCCAGCCTTGGAAATTATGTGAAGAGTAAGTCCTTAGCAGAAGTAGTTGTAAAACACAATGCTGAAAATTTAAAATAATGAGAAAAAAACTGAAAGAAAATTCAGCCTGTGAAAAAAATATATTACAGAGCTAGATTCAGGCAATTGCACAGATGTAGTCTCTCTGAGCTGCCAACTCTGTGATCATTAATTATATTTTGAAGTTTCACATTGCAAAGAATAACTGCTTTCTCTTTTTCAGGTCAGGCCTTTCCTTGGAGAATACTTTCCCATCCATTTCCTGTATGTCGGTGTTCTCTTTATAAATTCTCCTACGCTTTCAGCAACGTGAACTTCCAGGTAAAATCTTCCCAGCTCTGCTGCTCTGCCTCTACGTTCTTTGGATAACTTGGAAATCCATTTGCCCTCCACTCACATGTAAAGGGTAGATTTGCAGAAACAGCGCTAGAGAACAAGTGTGATTCCATTGCATTAGCTCTGTCCTACAATTACTAGCTTTTAACCAGTCAATGCTGGCTTTCCCACTGGCTTTTTACCTCTCTTATGAACACATACACACACACACACACAAGCCCCAACACACAAAACCTTTCTATTTTTATTTTGTTTTATTGATTTATTGATTTATTGATTTATTGATTTATTTGTATGAATGTACTGTCTGCATGTAGGTTTGTGCACCTGTGTTGTGCAATGCCGTGGAGGTCAGAAGAGGGCGTCGGATTCCCCTGGAACTGGAGTTCTCCTGGAATTGGAGTTACAGACGGTTCTCAGCCTCCATGTAGGTGCTGGGGATCAAACCCAGGTCCTCTGAAAGAGCAGTCGGTGCTCTTAACCGCTAGGCCATCTCTCCAGCCCCCACAAACCTTTCTAAAGGGGGAATTGCAACTTTCAGAACTGGGTCATTCATGATTTCAAATTTCAGGAATTTTACCTTTTCAATCTGCAATTCTTGGGATTTTATACTTTAAGGATCCTTAAATTTCAGGATTAGGACATTTGGGGTTGTGCTGTGGCAGTATGCGTATGAATGAGCATATACATATATGTATTTGTGTGTTCATGGATGTAGAGGCCAGAGATCAATGTAACTTGTCTTCAATTAATCTTTAATTTATCTGTGGGGACAGGATCCCTCCCTGAGCCTGAGCTTAAGGACTCAGGTTAACTGGCTGGCCAACGAGTGGAGTGCCAGGATCCTCCTGCCTGCCTCGCCAGCCCTGGGACCACAGGCACCAAGCTTTTAAGGTGAGTGCTGGGTGTGAACTCAGATCCTCATGCATATGCCACAAGCACTTTCCTGGCTGAAGCTCCCAGGACTGTGTCTTCTCAGAGTTAGGATTTGTGCCAGAAGAAAGGACAGCTCCACGGAGAAGGACTTCAGGGCTTCTGTGGTGGGGAACATGCTGGGCTATCATGCTCCCTGTCATGGCTTCATTTGGACTCCTAGAAGTTGCCAGTTTGACAATCTTTCTACAGCCCAATAGACATCAGAGGGAAGGTGAGCGAATCTGTGTCCTTGCCTCACCTTACTCCCAGAGCAGGCGCAGAGTGGCTCTCTTTTGCAATCCCCCTTCCTCCCTTCCTTTGTCTTCCAAACTCCCTGGGATTAAGAGAGATTTATCTTCCTGTCTGGCCTTCCATTAAGAGATTATCTATGGAGTGCCTTTGCGAATTTTGATATACAAATGTAAGAGGAGTTTACAACTTATCTATTCAAGCAAACCCTGCTTTTCAAAACTGTTAACTTACTGAAAAATATTTTTGGATGATGCATTATGATGGCGTACGTAGCCTAGGTAACTCCATTTTGTTTTGGTGACTCCTTCTTAGTGGTCCCCTGGCCCAGAAAAACAAGTCCAGGAAGAGCCAGCTGATTATCTTGACCTTTGTAACCCCCTGTCCACAGATGTCTTATGACTGCTTGTTAACTACCTATCTTAACTTTGTAGATATTTTACAATGGCCTACTGCCTGTCAACTGCTTATCTTAACTTTGTAATCATGTAGCAGGCAGGATCTGAAGTTTCAGTTTTTTTTTGTTGTTTGACTGGAGTTCCTTGGAACAGCTACCAGGATGTGATTTTTACTAAGTCCACCAGGATATGGTATTCACCTTTATAAATGTAACCTGCCCCTGAGTCAGCACTGCGCCCTCTGAATCCCGACCCAGGGTGCAGTCACTGGCCGGGTCAAATAAAATGAATTTGGCTAACTGGGATCCTGGAGTCTGCGTCATCTTTCTCCCATAATCTCAAATGACTATGAATTTACTTGCCCGTCTCCCCCATAACAAGAAATCCTGAGGGCACTAAATGTGTGGGTTTTAAGTGCCTGTCTGATACAATGCAGACTGTATCGAACTCCTAAGTGAATTTTAAGATTTTGACTTCCAGATCTGAAACTAGTTCTAACCTATGAGCGACAACGGAATAGACTGGATAAGCAATGCTCAGTAAAATATAGTATTCTGTTGGGCTGTTGTTTGGGAATGAAGAATGGCACTGAAGGATGAAGCATTGAAGGCAGCAGCAAGAGGAACAGGAAAACTGGGGAAGATGGAAGATCCAGTGAGGGGGCAAAGCCAAAGAGTCGCTCATGATGAGCACAGGGCAGACACTCCACTTCAAAGCCACAGCCAGGATCCAAGCACAGCTCCCCACCCCCTGCTGAGATACACAAACCTGTCCCATATGGCAGGTAATGGTTCCTTAGTGCTCGGTTCAATACTGAAGTCTAGAGGTCCTGAGCAGAGCAGAGTGGGAATAGATGGGATAGAAGGGTCTGATGGGTTAATTAGCATGTGAGGGACAGAAGCCCTAAAGACTGTCTACTGTCCCCACTGCAGGGTGGGTGCAAAAGCTTCAGGACCACTACACTTGCTTCATGGGCATCCTCGGTAACCCACACAGCCTGATCTTCAAGCCCTCCAAAGTGCATGATTGTGTCTTGTGTGTAGGTGCTGTGCATGTACATGTGTGCATGGGTGTGCGCCTGTGTGTATGTATGTATGTGCATGTTTGAATGTGTGTGTCCATGTGCTTGTGTGCATGTGTTTTTCCATGTGTGCGCCTCTGTATGTGTGTGCACCTGTGTATACATGTGCATGCATGTGTGCGCCTCTGTATGTGTGTGCACCTGTGTATACACGTGCATGCATGTGTACATTTGTATATCTGTATATATACATGTATGAGTATGTGTGTATCTGTATGTATGCAGGTGTGTGTATGTGTTGGTATGTGTATGTGTGCCTGTATGTATCTATTTGTTCCTGTATGTGTGTATGTTTGCTTTCTTGCATGTGCATGTGTGTATATTTATGTGTATATATATATATGTATATTTGCCTAAGTATGTGTATATGTATGTATGTGTGAGGTGCCTATATTTGTGCCTGTATGTGTACCTATTGTTTGTGTCTATGTGTGCCTGTGTGTGACTGTATGTGAATGTTTGTTTTTGTGTATATGTATATCTATATATGTTGTGTATGTGTTTCTGTGTACCTGTGTGTGTGTACCTGTGGATGCCTGCATGTATGTGTATGTATAGTATGTGTATCTGTATATCTGTGTGAATGTGTGCACATATTTGTGTATGGGTGTATGTATGTAAGTATGTATGTATGTATGTATGTCTATGTGTATCCTGCCACTTGAATCTGAAAGGGAGCACTCTCCATAAGAGGAATGAAAACTCCACGGTCCCAGATTACAGACTTCTCAGGTGTTGTACCAAAGAATCATTCTTTACAGTCCACTATTTTGATTTCCAATTTGGCATTTTCATCGCACTGGTAAGTCTAATCATAGCCCAGCTTGGGCCGCAACTTCTTCAAGACAAACTGAACCAGTCAGTGAGCCACTGTAGCTAAGAGCCACTTGGCTCCCTTCACACACATAGACCTCATTCGGAACACTTTCAAGTTCCAAGTGAAATGGGACGTTGTCTTATGCAATGCTTGTCTTTGGTGGGGAAAAAGCAAAACAGTAGTCAGTCAGCGAAGATGGTGTTATTTCACTATCAAAGATCAAGCTCTGTTCAAGAGACACTGCCCATTGTTACAACCAATGTACTCCTTGGCTGCCTGAAAACCTTCTCAGTCAGCAGACCTCTGAAGCTCCTCCCCCTGTTCTTCCTCTCCTCATCATGATTCTCTTCTGTCTTTTGTTCTCCTTTATCCTAACTATAAACATCTCTTAACATTCTGAGTCTTGGTTTCATTATTTGTAAAATAGGCTCTATACCACCTTTCTCTCTGAGTTATGAGAATCAAATATCAAAATGTATGTGGGTTTCACTGTACAGTACAAAACACAAAATGCATGTCAGTCTGTGCAGTCTTTCCTGTGCCTACAGTGAGGAGTGAAGGATCTTTAGTGTGCACTCTTACACAGAATGAAAACGTACATACCTGCTTTCATGTGACAACCCAAATGAATTCTGTTGCACTTGACTAAAAATGAACATATGCTTCAAACTACATTTAGATAGGTCTGGAGAGATGGCTCAGTGGTTCAGAGCACTGGCTCCTTGTGCAGAGGACCAGGGTTTGATTCCCAGCACCCACATGGTGGCTAATAACCAGCCCTACTCCAGTTCCAGGGGATCTGATGGCCTCTTCTGACCTCCATGAGTATTGCACAACATTGGTGCATTTACATACTCGTAGATACTCACAAACATAAAATAAAATATTTGAAACAAAAACACATTTATACAAGAATTTTCCCATCCATGACGGATCTATGAGTATCCTTTTTCTCCCCGGGTCTCAAAATGTGAAGTTTCATTTCACTTCTCTCTCTCCTTTGAGCCTCCCCAAGCCCCAAGATTTTCTTTAGGCTCCTTCAACGAATTTTTTTATATCATCAATATTAATATTAACTATTGAGGGCTGCCCATTTTCTAGATGACACTAATCAAGGACACTCCTTACCACCTCAATTGCCAACAACATCAAATTCCACATCAGTTTTTATATCCTGTTCCTTGTAATCAGCCCTATGCTATCCTTAATGTGCCTAATCCTGCTCTTCAACTCCACACCAAAGCTCTGGCTACATGCCATGGCTGTAGAAGTGTCGTCGTTTTGCTTGCCTACATCTCAAAATGTGATGCTTTCTAAATACCAGATAAATTCTTATGAAGCTCTTTCCAAAGCAAGGACATCTCAAAATGACATTTCCTTTTTTGGAACCCCTTGGTACTCAAAGACACATATATCATGCATATTTCACCTGTTCATAGTCACCTTAGTCTAGTCTCAAATCTCATATTTAAAACATTCACACACATACCACATATTCACATCTTTATATATCTTCTAATCTCATTTCAAATTCTTCTGTTTAATTGTATTTCTGATAATGCCTTGCAAAATAATACACATGATAGGCATTCAATAAACCCTGTTGACCTTTGAACCCACTGTGGACTTATCTACTCTAGATGGTGATTAAAAACATTTTCTCTTCCACTTTCATATCACAGTGAGGGTGGAAAGGTTTAAATGGGGAAGAGAGGGGCTGGAGGGATGGCCTAGCGGTTAAGAGCGCTGAACGCTCTTGCAGAGGACCCGGGTTCGATCCCCAGCACCCACATGGCGGCTGAGAACCGTCTGTGACTCCAGTTCCAGGAGAACTCCAGTTCCAGGGGAATCTGAGACCCTCTTCTGACCTCCGCGGCATCGCACGACACGGGTGCGCAGACCTGCATGCAGACAATACATTCATACACATAAAAATAAATAATTAAAAAAAAAAAATAATAAAATGACATCAATAAATAAAAATAAATAAATAGGGGAGACGAGGGAGGGCACTTTGGAAATGTGGGGATTTCAACCCAAACTAATGTGTACAAAAGTCAAAAAAGCTGGCATGGTTGTGGTGCATGCCTTTAAGCCAAGCACTTTATGAGTAGTCAGAAGCAAGGCAGAGCTGGTGAGTGCAAGGCCAGCCTGTCCTACAAAGTGGAGTTACAGGCCAGCTTGGGGCTATAAGGAGACCCTGTCTCAAAAAAGGAGACAAAAAAAAAAAAAAAAAAAAGTCAAAAGACAGAAGTTGTAGCGAGAAAGAAGTAAACATTTCTTTGACAAAGTCTGAAGGAAGGAAGTATCCTTCATGGGTACTTGAAGCTGCTCTCAGAAGACAGGGGTTATGACCCCCATAAAAAATGCAGTTTTAGCCCGGCATGGGTGGCGCACACCTTTAGAGTCCTGACCGCTCAGGAGGCAGAGGCGGCGGATCTTTGTGAGTTCAAGGCCACCTGGGCCTACAGAGTGGTTCCAGGATAGCTGGGGCTACAGGGAGACCCCTGTCTCAAAAAAAGACCAAAAAAAATAAAACAAAAAAAAACCCTGCAGGGTTTTGCCACTGTTACTGACTACCCATCAGAACTAAATGGTAAGACCATATTGCAGAGGACACAACTTGCTCTGATCACAGAACATAGGGAAAAGAAGTCGGAACTGGGCTAAAAGCTTCCTCCTACCTATTAGCCAACACAGAGCCAGAAGTGTTAGTTGCATAAGCTACTTGGGAGGAATCATCCAAATAGTCTCACTCACCTGTGGACCAACCAGTCCAAGTAGAGCTACCTACCAGTCAGGTAAAAGCTGGTGCAATAGTGGCAAGCCTATTATAGGCCAACCTAACACTTTCCGATGGGACTTGAGACCTACTCCACAGGAGGGAATACATATCTGATGCTGTAAACATGGTCAAAAGCTTGGGGCTGCTATTCTTCTGGCCTATCAAATTGTTTCCTAATTAATTATGTTTATGCCTATAGATTAGTGCTGCTGTCAGCTTTGGTCATAGCAGCTTCTTTTAAAAAAATTTATTTATTTATTTATTTATTTATTTATTTATTTATTTATTTATTTTTGGTCTTTTTGAGACAGGGTCTCCCTTTAGCCCCAGCTGGCCTGGAATTCACTCTGTAGACCAGGTTGGCCTTGATCTCACAAAGATCTTCCTGCCTCTGCCTCCTGAGTGCTAGGATTAAAGGCCTGTGCCACCATGCCCGGCAGTAGCAGCTTATTTTTACAGTGGTCAGTGTAACCTGAGAGACTGATAATAACTCATCCAAGTGCTGAAAGTAGGTTACTGCTGAATGCTGCAAGTAGGACAGCTACATGACCCTCTCAGAGTCGTGGGAGGAAGGCAAGAGCTAGAGGATGGACAAATGTCTTCTGGGTGTGACATGGCCATGGCAGTCTTGAACTCACAGTAGCTGTGAGGATCTGCACAAGACTGGGCCTGTTGACATCCTGTGGCAGAGGGAAGAAGGGGCTCATGAGGACCCCAACCTTCCTGAAGATCTACAGGCCATTAATGGTTGCTGGGGAGGGGGAGACATTTCCTTGCATGGTGTAGTCACTGATAAAATGACCATACTCATGCAAACTGTCCCTCATCCAGACTCCCGTTTGCAATCCTGATTCAACTCTACAGGTCACAAAAGATTAAAAGAGAGGAAGGAAGGAAGGAAGGAAGGAAGGAAGGAAGGAAGGAAGGAAGGGAGGGAGGGAGGGAGGGAGGGAGGGGGAGGGGGGAGGGAGGGAGGAGGGAAGGAAGGAAAAAAGACACGAAAGTAAAAATGAACAGAAGTTAGAAAAAGCATGGTGATCAGTGGAGGGGCAGGGAGGAAATAGGGATGAACATGATAAACATGCAGTATATGTTATATATGATACATTATACAAATGCATGAAAATGTCAAAATGACATGCACTATTATATAACTAACATACTAATAAGAATATAAAAATTTAGCAGGGCGTGGTGGTGCACGCCTTTAATCCTAGCAGTTGGGAGGCAGAAGCAGGCAGATCTTTGTGAGTTCAAGGCCAGCCTGGTCTACAGAGTGAGTTCCAGGACAGCTGGGGCTATAGGGAGACCCTGTCTCAAAAAAACCAATAAATAAATAAATTAATTAATTAAATAAAAATTCTCTCAACATATGAGGCTCATGTATGAAATAAATCATTTCACAAGCACAGTAATGAAGAAAACTAATTTACCCACTGAGAACATTCTTTTCAGTTTCTCTCAAATATGAATAAATCAAGAAAATTTAACTTTAAAACATTTTTAATTCCATTTATTTATTGTGGTATGTGCATGTGTGTCCAAATCAAGATAAGTTTAGTTCAGAATCAATATACCCTTGCCACCCTCTCTAACACTAAAATCTATTCTTTTAGAAAAATAAAATTGGGCCTCAGGCCTCAGTCTTAGATCTTTTTTAGCCTTTAGAGTCTGAAGACCAGGGTTTTCTTTATAATATTTATACTGTCTTCTATTGATAGCGTGTGATATCTTCTTTCATTCTATTTAAGTTAAAGTCATTATCTTATTTTTTTTTAATTTAGTGACTATCAGAAAGATAGGTTCACAAATAATTCAAGCATAAAAATAAGCATTTACAGTAGGGTGCAGTTATCAGTTTCCATCTTATTTAGATTAGTTTGATAACCAAACAGTTGAAAAATGGTCTCTACATAGATAGGTTTCAATGCCTTTATCAGTCAGTTTCAGTTGTTTTTAATAGCTTTGTTGAAGTGTAATTGATATATAAGGCACAAGATATATTTGTGTTCCAAATATTTTGTTTGATATGTCTAAACATTCATAATAATGTGACCACAATAAAGGTATGTGGTGTATTGCACATATGCTAAATTGTTCTATCTCTTTGTTTTGTTTTCATATATTTATGTACGTTTGTGTGTACAATAAGAAAGCTGAGCATATATTAAATACTCAATACTATTAAATTTTGAAATACACAAAAAAGATAATGCTTAAAAGTACATTTACGTCAGGCATGGTGGCATATGTCTTTAACCCCAGCACTTGGGAGGCAGAGGTAGGCAGATCTCTGTAAGTTCAAAGCCAGTCTGGTCTACGTAGCGAGTTCCAGGCCAGCTGGGGACCCAGGGAGACCCTGTCTAAAAGCAAGCAAACAAACAAACAAACAAAACAAATTTGCAAAGCCAGGTATGGTAGTGCAGGCCTTTTGTCCCAACACTCAGAAAGCAGAAGCAGGCAGATCTCTGTGAGTTCCAGGTCAGCCTGTCTGTGTAGTGAGTTCCAGGCCAACTGGGGTACAGGGAGACCCTGTCTCAAAAAGACGAAAAAAAAAGAAAAAAACAACAACAAAAAACAAACAAACAAACCATTTACAGAATGGCAAGATGGCTCAGCAGGTAAAGGCATGTGCTGCCAAGCATGATGACCCAAGTTTAATCCCCAGGATTCACATGGTGAAAGGGGAGAACTGAGACCTGCAGGTCGTCTTACTGTGCACACACACACACACACACACACACACACACACCCCACACACACAAATGCATGAATAAATGTAATAATTTTAAATATATATATATTTATTTATTAAAAAATTTTCATCTGTAGGCACCGGTGTTGCCCTTTGGCCCCGAGCTCTGCATGCACCTAGCAGAGCATCAGTGAGCAGCTTGGAACTGGTTCTGGAGGAGACACTGGGAGCAGGAAGAGGGACTATGGACAGAGAGGCTGAATACAGTGGCTAGGCACACCAATCCCCCTCAGATCATCTGCCAGGACAAGAGAAGCTGTGTGCATCCTCACCACACAGATTTTGCTTTTGTGGCCACTCTCAGATAGAATTCATTCTAATAGCCCCCACTCCAAGTTCCATGTTCAAATATGGAGGGGTAGGTCATGTAAACTCATCCTAGACCCAATAACATCCAAAAGGCTTGCATTTTTCCTAAATCTGTTCAGCACACCCAGATCATTACTCCTATTTATTTTTGAGATATGTATAAAATAGAGATCACAGCCCAATTAGGCAATCTTAAATTTGATCAGAACTAATCAAAATATCTAGCATTAGGAATTCATATGGATATCCATTCAAGGAAATTAGTATTGCCAAGAATGTGGGCAAGAAATAATTCTCCAGAAATTCTTTTGTTATCTGTTGATGTCAATTGCCTGGCACTCTATCAGTAAAGGGGAAAAAAAATGACCCTGATCCTTCAGTTCATACTCTGGGAGAGAGATAAGAAAAAACAATAGGTCTTATTTGGGAAGAAGCAGGCTGTTATTTTTGTGGTAAACAGAAAAGGTTTTCAGTAAGTCCTGTTACCATCTGATAAGGAACCAGGAAAGATTGATGGTTGAGATTAGACGTCCAAGGGTTTTATTCCGCACCGAATTGGAAGGACAGAAAAGTACCAGGTAGCCTGGAAAGCTGTTGGGAATATCAGGAGTTGAACATGGAGCAGGAGGCAGGGGGCAGGGGGCAGGATTTAGGAGTTGCTCCAGGAAATAGATGAAGAGGGTGGTAGTGAGGCAGGGAAGAAAGAAGCTGTGCAGGCTGAGGGTCAAGTAAAGATTTTAGGAGCCTCCACTCTACCACAGATCAGTTCAACTACTGTGTAAAAGTTACTAAATAGACTTTTATGTCATTAATATGCACAGATGTATCAGCATTGGTGAGATCTTCCTTTTTAAAGTTAGTGGAAAACTCTAGTTAAGTTTCTATGAATGACGAGAGTAGACTTCAACTTTGTAGAAGACAGTACTGTCTAGTTCACCAAAGAGCTGAAGCCAGCCTCTCCAATGCAGAGAAGGTGGATTGTCACTAACTACATTGACATCTTGAATTTTATATTTTTAATAATAACTGTGCTTTCATAGGTTTTTGAAAACATATTTACACAGATGCTAATAGGTGGGGATAAAGTTTTAGATTTTATATGTTTAAGGTAGGACAATGTAAATCTGTTAGGAATAAAGCTACACTAGAATAATTTTAAAATTCAGACTGATTACTCTCAAATATCACCCACATTATAGAATAAGATACAAATTACTAGTAGTCAACACAATGAGAGTGAAATTGTCAGTTTTTATGTGACATGGCTATATATATATATATATATATATATATATATATATATAACTTCAATACATACATATTGAATATATACAATACTAATTCCCTGAATGTATATATTCAATATGTATATATTGAAGTTTTATATATATTGAAGTTCTTCCTCTATAAAATACAATGGACACACATGCCAGAATTCAAGCTCTCAAGATCTGAAGATTTAAAGACAGAAATACCACTTAGTGAAGCAATTTCTTTACTTCCATGAAGCTTACAATAAGAGTGGTTTGTTAATATTCACAACAAGTGTGCAGCCAGGCAGCAGAACAAAACATCTGTGCATATCCACGGCTAGAGCTAGATAAGCCTTTCTTCCCCTGCCCCTTGTTTCTCTTTTATGACACATAAAGTGATGTTGATGGGTTCACATTTCATGACTTGAAATTACCTTCAAGACCCTTTTGGTTTCTGACAGGATGATGATTTAAGAGTGTTATATAGGGCCTGGAGAGATGGCTCAGTGGTTAAGAGCACTCCTACTCTTCCGGAAGACCTGAGTCTAGTTCCTTACACATGGTAGACCACAACCTCCTGTTGGCAGGGGCACACACACACACACACACACACACACACACACACACCCTCTGTAAGAGCATCAAGTACTCTTAACTGCTGAGCCACCTCACCTCTGCAGCCCAATAAATGCTTCCTTTGAGGACAAGATAGGGTACTGTGTATCAGGCCCATAAATATTTCCTGGCATCAAGTGTAGGCACGATATATACGCCAGCTATTGCCCCAACATCATGAATAGTAGTTTCAGTATTTAGAAGGGTTCCAGTTAGGGCTTCAATGAAGTTTTCCTGAATTCTATTTTTTTTTAATATTGTGCTTATTATTTTATGTTTATGAGTGTGTTACCCACATGTATGTAAGTGCACCCATATCGTGCGATGCCAGCAGAGGTCAGAAGAGGGCGTCAGATTCCCCAGGAACTAGGCAGTTGTTAGCACCATTCAGGTGATGGGAATCAAACCCAGGTCCTCTTCAAGAGTAGCCAGTGCTCTTAATTGCTAAGCCATCTCTCCAACCCCTGTTTCCTGAATCCTTATTCAACTCAATTTCCACTAAGCCAAAGTCATCAATGCTATTTCATGCAGTTTTTAAGATTGCGTTTTACAGAATTGATGAATGTGGCATATCCGGCTCAGCTTCATCCCAACTGTACAGTGAGGCCACAGGACCCGCTGGCCGTGTGAGAGGAAATCACATCTGAATGAGGTCTTTGGGGCAGCTGGGGAAATTCCTCTTGTGTTCCATTACTTTAATTGTGACATAGCTCAGCAGACTCTGAGAAATGTCCAACCTGGGAACACTTGCCCGCAGAGGCACGCGGTCCCTGGCTGTGGCTCTCAACCCCATTCCTCAGTCAGGTGTCAGGCAGAGCACAGGCACAAGCAGACAAGCAAGTTTTGTTTAGAATACCTCAAAAAGCCAGCCAAGTGGCAAATGTGGACATCTGTGCTAGACTGTGGCTATCCTGTTTTTTCAGTCTAATCTGTCAAGATAACCATTTCCCCAGTCTCTTAAACAAACACAGACTTCCTTGTTTAAACACTATAACAGTTCTAACTGAACGCGCAGCTTTTAATCATTCTGTGTTAAGTACACTGGCAAGAGCCTGAGAAAAGGATCAAAACATCTTAAATGGAAACTGGCTGATTTTGCTACTTTATGAATCCCAGAAAACAGAAGAGAGAAACCTGAAATTTCATATAAAAGGAATACAGCATCGTAGGAGACAGTATCATGGATTTACAAATTACGAAGGAATTATAGTAACAATTGTAAACTCAGTTCTACTACGCCAGAGAGAGAGAGAGAGAGAGAGAGAGAGAGAGAGAGAGAGAGAGGAGGCCATGCTTTATATATTTTTATTCAGCAGAATGCTTTAAGTTTTGCAAATGTAAGTTCCTGTGTTCATAGTGTTTTGCATGTATTCTAGGGGGCGTAAGGCACTCGATCAGCAGGCTGTTCTTGGAAAAGCTATTTAAAACCGGAGCAAGGTTGTTTCAGTCAACTCCCTTCTGCAAGCCCTTTAGCAGAGAGCTCCGTCACAGCACAGTGACCATTCTTTGTCATTGATGAGGTGGTCTGGGTCAGTTCCTAATATTTAAGAATAGAAATGTGAAGGGCATGGGAAGGAACTTTTCACGGTGGAATAAGCAAGAATATTGACATTGCTGGAGTCCCAGCCCTGAGTCTTCAGCCTTTCTACTCTCCATTTCACTGGTAAAATATTCGAATTTACCTTCAAGTAGGAAGTTAAGGCCTGATATGTTTTCTATTTAAGGGAGAAGATATTGTTAAATAGTCCACACTTCTCATTGTCCATGTTTGGGGTCACATCCAGGATCTGTGACATAGACACAGGCATGTGATTTTTAGATGAGTCGATAAACCCTCTGAGCCTTAGTTTCTTTTTCTGTGAAATGGGATGAAAAAAAAAAATCTCTTATGGTGCTGAGCGTGGTGACCAAGCCTACAATCCCAGTTTTCCAAGGCAGAGGCAGGCAGATCTCTGTGAGATTGAGGCCAAGCTAGTTTACCTAGAGAGTTCTAGGCCAGCTGAGGCTACAGTTCTAGACCCTGTCTCAAAAAACAAACACAACAAAACAAAATCTCTTACAAGTTTCTCGTGAAGATGGAAATAGATATATTTACAATGGCACACACTTTATAAAATTAGCTGTTACTAAATAGGGAATCATTAATTCCTATCATAAGTGGATGGAGCTCTGACTGACATAAAATGTAGGTTAATAGAGCTCATATATGACATATGAATTAAGAGATTCATGCAATTAGAAATTAATTTAATATTGTGATAGTCAGTCACATGTAAAATTTCCTATGGAAAAGGTAGCTCAAATGTGCACAGTTTTCATAGTCATCCCATTATAGCCAAATGGACCACAGTTGGGCACAGGTGGGGCCTGAGACTGAGCTCTGGCATCTGGCCACCTTATAGGCTGTGTTGGATCTGACTGGCCCTATCAGATCTTCTCCTTAAATAACAAAGTCAAGGTTGAGTGCGGGCAAATTTCAGCAAGAACTGAGTTTCTATAGTGACAAGTCCTGGAGTTGGGAGCCCCAGAGGCCTGTGCGGAGGGGACAGGCAAACTCTCCAGCAGGCCCCAGGCAGTAATGAGATTATTTCTAACCCTGCTTTCTTTCTGTCTGACTGTCTGTGTTATAGACCCTAACTGAAAAAGCCCAGATAGATAGCTGTTTTGCAACATGGATGCGTTTACAATCGGGGTTTCATCTTCAATGACTTAGGAAGCACTCAAGGATCTCAATGCACTCGAAGGTCACGGTTGCTCACCTCAGGTTTCATCTAAACGCAGACCTCTTGTTACTTGAGATTTTGTTGCTCAATTCAGATAGCTGCTACTAGAGGGTGAAAAATAAAGCTAATCAAGGTCTCTTTGGCTCAACCCAGGTCAAGAAACAGCTACATATAAAACACATTGCTACAACTAAAAACAAAAGTGCTTCCTTGGCTTAAAATAAACATTACAATTTGTGCTGGGGGATGAGGGGTGCACATCTTTAATGCCAGCATTTGGGAGACAGAGGCAGGTGGAATTCTGTGAGTTCAAGGCCAGACTACATAGTGGTCTATATAGTGAATTCCAGGTCAACTGGAACTACAGGGAGACCCTGTCTCAAAAACAACAACAACAACAAAATTACAATTTGGGCCAGTGCGTTGGCTTAGTGGTTAAAGATGCCTGCCTGCTTCTAAGCTTGGACACTTGAGTTTGATTCCCAGGACCTACACAGGGGAAGGACAGAACCAAATCCCCCAAGTTGTCTTCTGACTGGCCCGTAGGCACTGTGGTGTTTATCGACGGACATATCTACACCCCCAACACAAATAAATGATATATATATATATATATATATATATATATATTTTTTTTTTTAAATTAAAAGGACTTAAGAGAGAAACAGATGTGTCACTGTTATCCCTAGGAGAAAAAAAAAGTTACAAGCACTTGGAAAAAAGAAGCTCATTAGAAATCAGGGAAGGCAGTAGGTGTGTATGACTCTAAACACCTTGAAACTCAGGTGAAATTTTCACAAAGCAAAGCCATAGTAGAGAGAAAGAAAGACCCTGGCCAAGAAGAGTGGGTATCACTTAGAAAACAGCGAGGATCAGAGCTCTGCTGGTGTGCAGGCGGCTTGCAGCGAGAGATAAAGATGAAAGGAAGTTTGGAGCTGGGGAAGGAAGGACCTGAAATGTCAGAATACAGAATTCAGAGTTGATTTAGTAGGTAATGGAGTCTAGTGAGGTTTTTGAGCAGGGAATGATATAATCAGCCGAGTTGGAGCCTGACACATGCTTCCACACTTGAGTAACTTTTCTATAGAAATACGGCTTTATCAAAATATCTCTATGAATAAAATAATGCATACTATAAAATATGAATAAGCAATTGAAGCACAATAAAGACTACGAAAGTAAACGGTGTAACATCTAGGCATAATATCCACTTTGCTTGTCAGAGAGAGACGTCAGTGTTCTAACAGTCATTTCAGGTTGCTTCCTGCAGCCAATCTCTCCTTTTTAAAGAGCATTGAACAGACTAGTACTGCTTGTCTGGTTCTTCCCTTAGGCTGCAACTCGGAGGAGATTCAAAGAATATGAGTGGCACAGAACTGAAACTATAATGTCTCTTCATAATTCCTGTGCATAAATTGGCCTAGCCTATTTCATAGCCAGCAAATTGGCACATGTAATAAAAGATAGGAAGTGTTCATACACAGTGCCCCAGCTTGTTCAGGTCTGGGTGTCTAGTTTCAAGAAGGACATTTCAAAAATTAAAAGAAAGTGATATAAATGATTAAGAGTCAGATATTGTATAGTAATGTTCTCACATTCGCACATATTCTATAGTAATTACAAAGCAATTGTACAGTAAGGTGATAGAATAATGTTGATTTCTACTTGTAAAAGAGAGTGAAAATCAACTTTAGACTTGCAAACAGAAAGAGTATTAAATAATGAACCAAGTATTTCTTGAACTGTTACACATCTATTTTTATTTTTATTTATTAAGGTTATTTTATTATTCTTATTTTATGTGTATGAGTAGATTGCCTTCATGTATGTAAGTGCATCCATGTTGTGCAATGCCAGCAGATCAGAGGAAGGTGTCAGATCTGCTGGAACTAGAGTTACAGACCCTTGTTAGCCACTATGTGGGTGCTGGGAACCAAACTCAGATCCTCTGCAAGAGCAGCCAGTGCTCTTAGCCACTGAACCAGCTCTCCAGCCCCTATACACCTATTTTTAAATAATAGCTATGTAGAGTAGGTAGGCAATGTAGCTATGTGTATGTGTGAAAAGATATACCATTGTTTATGAGCTGTGTAAACACAAATTTATAGAAAGAGGCTAGGGATAGTAGATTAAAAAAACCACCAATTTTGTTGGAAGCATTTTATTAAGGGGGTGGGGTTTTCCTCTATTACAATTATCAAAGAGTAAAAGATTAAAAGCAAATCTCTAAAATAATCTATTATTGCCTTAATTCAATATGGAAGAAGGAATCAGTGGTTTTCTACATCATTTTTTTTTTTTTCCCCATCAGACACCATGGTCTCAGAGGGTTGTGGAGATTCCCAGAAGACTTGGAGCTGGCAAAGCCACAGAGTGTTAAGTGAAAACTGAACTTGGCAGTTTTGTTCTCTTTGATTCAGAAGAGGAGAGTGGAAGGGAAGAAGGATGCAGGTAAGGCATTCCTTTGGGTTATAGGACTAATAAATGAATCATCAAACTTAACCCTCCCTCATCTGTTCTCCAAGTTACATTTCTTATGGCTGGTTTCCAAAGGTCCAAACATGAAATGAGCAACAGAATACAGAAAATAAAATCAACTAGCAGCTGATGTTGGCCTCACTGATTTAGATACAGAGTAATCTCATTCTCTTTTTAAGTAAGCCAGAGAAAAAAAATGCAATGTTTTCTTACCAATCAGGCCATCAGCTGAAACACTGATAAAGACCCTTAAGTGTCTTATGATTAGATCATTGTTGGTGTCAAATGGTCACAGTATCATCTCTATTTCTGAGTAATCTTATCTACAGAATTATTAGTAATTCTAATAGAATAAGAAAACAACTCATCACCATATAAAATTTAGCAATTAAACTATTTCACACAGATTTAAATGTTACTCAATAACATTCTGCCACTCAGGGTTTTGGTTTTTTTTTGGGGGGGGGTCTTTTTGAAACAGAGTCTCCCTTTAGTGCCACTCAGTTTTAAAGTAAAGTTCTGATACAAAGGCGATTAGTGCCACTAGATGGAAGTTTTGCTTTGGGGACTTTTATTATTTAGGTGATTTTTTTTTTTTTTACCATTCATTCAAATTAGACACTCAAGGGAGACTGTACTATGTATACTATAGAAGACAGAAACAGGCATTCTTCTACCTATTTTATGTGTAGTTTTTTGTTTGTTTGTTTGTTTGTTTTCTGTGGTGTTCCTGGGTCAAATCTGGTCCTATGTACTTAAGTTATTTTCCAGATGTGCAAAAGTCTTTAACTCTGCCTCTCCTCACTACTGAAAAGAAAGAATACAGAATGCATGTGAAGTCTTGACAGTATTTCACACTTCATTCAAAGGAAGAGGCAGAGGTTAAGAATGAGGAAAATTAAGCAGACAGCCATGTGTGGCCAGGAAAAAGGCCTCCTACCCTGCAGAGGCCGAGTCCCTCCGCAGCAGCAGAAGAAAGGTCTGTGAATGAAATCACATCAACTTCCTCTGCTTACACAGTAATGCTGGCCTTCTTTCCTTTTGGAAAAACAAGCTATCCATGCCTCAGAGTTCAGGACTGCACTGTAAAATGTTTCTGAACTCACAGAGACAGCATAGTGACACAGGTCCAGGGGACAGGCACTAAAAGGCTTCTCTAGGCCTGGCCTCCAAGTCCTGTGAGAATTCTCCGAGCTCTAACTCTGCATGCCAATGAAATCTAAACCTCTGATTATGCAACAGACCAGGACCATCTAAAAATGTGTGCTAGTGGAAAAGAGTGGAGTTCTGTGCTGAAGCCTGGCTTCAGGAATCTCAAGATGGTGCTGAGTTGGTTTGAAGCATAATAATGCATAAAGTTTTAAATGTTAATGGCAGGTGTTTGTCTTTTTTTCAATGCCTGTAGTCACACAGGATAAGACTTAGTAAAAATCACTTCACAGATGAACTCTTAGTCACAAAGCTTTTTTTCTAAGTATACGTTAATCATGGATCAACACACTCAATTTCATTTATGATTCTTTTTGTCTACAAATTATTTTTGCTGTCCCAGAATGATTCTAGTTAGGGAGTATGACATCAGTTCACATGGTCGATTGAAAAACTTGAGATCACAATATCATATACAAGAATGAGGTTCTAGTAGTCAAACGTTACACATTACACAACTGTCCTGTGGGAAAAACAGTTTTTATGTTCCTGAAAATTTGACAGTAAGTCAAATGTTGCTATGGGAATTATACATTAAGATCAGATTGTGGATAAATGTCATTTGATTTTTGGCATATTTGAATTTTCAAAGTATCTGTTAAAACTAAAAAGTTGAGGGGCTGGAGAGATGGCCTAGTGGTTAAGAGTTCTAACTGCTCTTGCAGAGGACCCGGGTTCGACCCACATGGTGGCTGAGGAGAACCTTCTTTAACTCCAGTTCCAGAGGAATCCGACACCCTCTTCTGACCTCCGCAGCATTGCACGACGACACAGGTGCACAAACCTACATGCAGACAGTACATTCATACACATAAAAATAATAAATAAGTAAATAAATAAATAAATAATAAAAAGTTGAAAAGACCCTGTGGGTTTTAAAAATAGAGATATCAAGGGCTGAAGAGATGGCCTAGAGGTTTAGAGCACCAACTGCTCTTGCAGAGGACCTGGGTTCGATCCCCAACACCCACATGGCGTCTGAGAACCATCTTTAACTCCAGTTCCAGGGGAATCAGACGCTCTCTTCTGATCTCCACAGCATTGCACGACACAGGTACACAAACCTGCATGCAGACAGTACATTCATACATATAATAAATAAATAAAAAAATTTAAAAAAATAGAGCTATCAAAACAGGAGCCCCCTCTGCCAAGACAGAAGAGTTGGGTAGACGGATAAGCTGTTATTCCATCTCCTTCCATTCCTACCTCATTAGAAGGTTTCCAGGCCAGTTATCTCTATAAAAGGAGCTAGTCTTTAAGACTTCCAGAGACAAAGCTATCTCCCCCCAGGTGATTTGACAGTATAGTATATACTATGATACATGACCTCCAAATAGTCACATTTTCAGAGTGCTGCTGTCTTTGCACTGGTTGGAGGCCACTGCACACAGATGGCTCATCTCCTTGCTAATAGGTTCCTTTCCTAAGCAGAATGACTGAGTGGTCATGGTCTCACCAGTTCTATTATACACTCACTAAAAATAAACTTATTTTTGCTCTCCAACCTGTTTATATTAAATGTCTTTGTTGTGACAGCTATGTAATTTATCTAGTACTTAAAATAAACAGAAAAAAATAAAAGTGGCAGAAGAAAGAGATTTGTGTTTTCTTGGAAAGAGGTTTTCATTAATGTCATCAAATAGGTGTAAGAAAATTATAAATGATTGTTAGAATATCATACACAATATTTTTCCTCAGATTGATTCAAAAGTTTTTAAGTGCCTACTCCATTTATAAAAAACTATATTTTTTTGCCGGGCGTGGTGGCGCAAGCCTTTAACCATAGCACTTGGGAGGCAGAGGCAGTGGATCTTTGTGAGTTCAAGGCCAGCCTGGTCTACAGAGTAAGTTCCAGGACAGCTGGGGCTACAGGGAGACCCTGTCTTCAAATGACCAAAAAAAAAAAAAAAAACCACTATATTTTTGCCAGGCATGATGGCACACTCCTTTAATCCCAGCACTCAGAAGGCAGAGGCAGGCAGATCTCTGTGAGTTCAAGGCCAGCCTGGTCTACAGGGCAAGCTCTAGGTCAGCTGGGACTAAAAGGGAGACCCTGTCTCAAAAATACCAAAAAACCCTATATTTTTATTTACTTATTTGTGTGTGTGTGTGTGTGTGTGTGTGTGTACATACACCATGGTGTGAGGTCAATTCTCTCCTTTCACCATGTAGGTCCTGGGCATCGAACTCANTAAAGGGAGACCCTGTCTTCAAAAGACCAAAAAAAAAAAAAAAAAACCACTATATTTTTGCCAGGCATGATGGCACACTCCTTTAATCCCAGCACTCAGAAGGCAGAGGCAGGCAGATCTCTGTGAGTTCAAGGCCAGCCTGGTCTACAGGGCAAGCTCTAGGTCAGCTGGGACTAAAAGGGAGACCCTGTCTCAAAAATACCAAAAAACCCTATATTTTTATTTACTTATTTGTGTGTGTGTGTGTGTGTGTGTGTGTGTACATACACCATGGTGTGAGGTCAATTCTCTCCTTTCACCATGTAGGTCCTGGGCATCGAACTCAGGCTTACTGGCAGAAGCCTTTACTCACTGAGCCATGTTTGTGTCCCCCGGCTGCATTGAAAAGAAATCCGAGCCAAATAAACCATTCACTTCAGAAGCTCAAGTTGAAAGAAATATTGAAGAAATGTATGTATCTCACTCATGATTTCCTGCCAATTGATCTTCCTTTTGTTAACCTGCAAGCTATGAAGCCTGACATAATATGTAATATCCATGTAGTTTTAACTTCCACTCTCTGATAGCTAGTGAGATTTAATATCTTTTTACATGTTTATTGGTCATTTATAGTTTATTGTTAGAGAATTACTTATTCATTTCATTATCCCATTTATTGATTGGGTTGCTTGATTTCTTGTTATTTAGTATTTGCGTTCTTTGTCTATTCTAGTTATTACTTCTCCAACAGACTGTGGCAGTTTGAATGAGAACTGTCCCCACAGGCTCAGGTATTCGAATGCTTGAGATGGTTGGGGGACCTGCAGCCTTGCTGGAGGAAGAAGTACATCACTGAGGGTGTGCTTTGAGGGCTTCTAACATTCCTCCACTCGCAGTTCACTCTCTGCTTCATGTTCGTGTGGTTAAAGATGGGGCTTCTCAGCTTCCCACTCCAGCTGCCTGCTGCCATGCCTCCCCCAGCGTGATCTACTCTCCCTCTGGAACCATAAGCCAAAATGAACTTACCTTCTCTAAGTCACTTTTGGTCATAGCATTTTATCACAGATGCACAGAGAGCAACGATTTTCTTATGTTTTGTGGATTGTCTGTTTGAGGGTTGTCTATACCATACCAAGCTTTTTAGTTTCATAAGCTCCCATTTGTCAGTTGATGGTATTCTCTCCCGAGTAACTGATGTCCCATTCAGAAAGTCCATGCCTACATCTAGAACTTGAAGTGTTTTCCTTACTTTTTTCTCTAAACGATACATTTGGAGTTGATTTTTATTCAAGTTGAGAGATAGGAATCCTGTTTCATTTTTCTAAATGTTGACGTACAGTTTTCCTGAATGATTTTAAAAGGCTGTCCTTTCTCCAATGTGTGTTTTGGGCATCTATATAAAAAAAAAATCAAGTGTTGGGGCTGGAGAGATGGCTCAGTGGTTGAGAACACCGACTGCTCTTGCAGAGGACCCAGGTTTGATTCCCAGCACCCACATGGTGGCTAAGAACTGTCTTTAACTCTAGTTCCAGGGGAATCCAACGCCCTCTTCTGACCTCTGTGGCATTGCACCACACAGGTGCACCAACCTACAAGCAGACAGTACACTCATACACATAAAAAAAAAAAAAAAATCAAGTGTTTAGTTTTACATCTGGCTCTTCTATTCAATTAAGAGGATTTCTACTGAAATATGTAGAGCATCTTGGAATGGAAACTGCAAGGAATTAGACAGGATTCAGAAAACCCTTTAGTTAAAACAAGAAAGACAGTTAAGACAAGAAAGTCGGGCTGACCTCACTACCACAACCAGGCCCTGAGTTTGATCTCCAGCAAAATATAAACTAGGTGTGGTGGTAGACACCTACAATCTCAGCACTGAAGGGTAGAAATGACAAATTTCTGAATGTTGAAGAAAAAGAGTTAGCAAGATTCTACCCTCTAAGTCTGGGTGAGAGAGCACCTTAAAGAGATCCAAAGAGTCTGGGGCTGGAGAGATGGCCTAGCGGTTAAGAGCACTGACTGCTCTTGCAGAGGACCCAGGTTCGATCCCCAGCACCCACATGGCGGCTAAGAACCATCTGTAACTCCAATTCCAGGAGAACTCCAGTTCCAGGGGAATCCAACACCCTCTTCTGACCTCCGCGGCATTGCATGGCACGGTTGCACCAACCTACATGCAGACAGTACACTCACACACGTAGAAAATAATAAAAAATTAAAAAAAAAAGAGATCCAAAGAGTCAAGGAGAAAAGAGTGATGGTTCCTATCTATAATCAGCACTTGGCTGGCTGAGGCAGGAAAATCACCCACCATGAGTTCAAGGCCAGCTTGGGCTACAGTGCGTCTCAAAATAAAAAGAAGACATCTAGATAGGGAGACCTATCTAAATGAGATAGAGATACCTTGATATGCTTAGGAAATTGTCAAAATATCTGAGAGCAGTCAATGATAGAAATACAGGATAGAAATAACACAGAGATTAACAGTTGCAATCCAGCGGGTAGAAAAACCCTGAAGGAAATCAAGAGAGAAGTGGCCCAAGGGAAAACCTATGTCAAAAGGCAGAAAGTTTGAGAAGAGCCACTTGAGGAGACAGAGCGTTCAAAAAGCAAAGAGAATTAAAATTGGACTGGATCTCAGAAGTCACATGAACAGAGAATTGGGAAAGTAACAGATGGACAAGGACAGGGTCTTTGGGTAAGTGTCATTTAATCTGTCAATCACCAGGCTCTCAGTGGAAAGATGAGGGATATAGAGGACTTCCAAAGTTAAGGACTAAGTATCAAGTAAAAGACAAAGGGCAAGGACAATAGAAAGTTCACTAAGTTTGATGGTAAACAGAAAGGAGACCTTCTGTCTTTGGGGATCAGAGACCGAACAACTGAGAAGATAATAAAGGGAAGAAACATTAAAGCTGCAGTTGTCAAGGGACAGCAAAAGAAGGCAAAGACCACAGGAAGTAGAAGAGAGAATGAGAACCTAAGTGGGGAAACCTTGGCAAAAAAGGAACTGATCATGAGTTGGACACAGTAGTATGCCTGTGATTCCAACACCTGGAGGTAGAAGCAGGAAGATGGGTTCAACGTCAGTCAGTTTTGGATGCTACACAGCAAATGTAAGACCAGCCTGGGGTACATGGGACTTTGTCTCAAAAGAATAAAGCCAAAACCATATAAACAAGAAAAGAAACAGAAAACGAGCTCCTGTGCTAGCTTTCCATAACTGTGATAAAAATGTGCTAGCTTCGACAAAGGAAAGGCTGACTGGGGTTCACAGTTTTAAGTGTTTGAGTCCACTCGCTGCTTACAGGGCCACAGCGAGCAGGAAGCTGCTTATCTTATGAAGTCTGGAAAGCAGAGACGGGAAGGGCCTGAGGTTCAGAGGCCTCTTAGAGCGCAGGCGCAATGATCTAGCCTCCTCCTCCAGGCTCCACGTCCTAAAGCTTCCGCTGTTTCCCAGTAGCACAGTGTGCCGAGGAACACACGGATCTTTGCAGGACATGGCAGATGTAAACTATATAGAATCCTTTCTTCCAAACAGAAGTGAGGGAAGGAAAACGGAAGGGAGCAAGGGCAACCAATGGGCCCATGCCCACTAGCCTCCGTTTTCTTACTAAAGTCTCTCCACGTAGAGGCCAAGTTGATGTTTAATGAATAAAAATCATTAGTGGGGGAAGATTACTAAGGAAAGGGTTAGGGAATCGACCGATGCAGGGCACGTAAGAAATGTATTTACCAAATGGACAACCCGTCAGGACATGCAGTGACACAAATGTCCGATGCCACTTAAGCACAACAAAAATATCTATTATTGATCTTTTCAATCTGGGGAAACAGACAATCAAAATTACTGCTAGGAACTTGGAAAAGGTTGACTTCAGAAGTGATGGCTTTCTCTTCAAGCTCTCTGGTCGAGTCCTACTTTCCATGGGACAGATGGACTGGCAGCAGTGTACATAACAGCATAGCTATTTGGAGAGTCCATCCTGCCCAATGACTTGTCTTCTAATTTTTGCATCAGCTTGAGTTCTTCTGCACACAAGTTTCCTATAGCTATGATTGACACTTCTCAATAAATTCTTGCCAAATAATGTGGGTATATATATTTTGAAAAGTAAGGCCATAGGATTTCTAGCTCTGCCTACCACAGAAGTCACCCAGAAGACCCTCTTGACCCAGACCCAGATGATTAGAAAAGTGTCATTATTTAAACATGAACCAGGTAGACTCATTTTTGCTTTTTAGAAAGCCTGGACAGAAGGCTAGAGATATAGCTCAGTAGTTAAAAGCATTGCTTCTCTTGCAGAGGATCTGGGTTCAACTGCACCCACATGGCAGTTCATAGTTTATGGGCTCCAACACCCTCTTTTGGCTTTCAGGGGCACCAGACACGGTGTGGAATACCTACATGCATGCAAGCAAACACTTCTACACATACAATAAATATAAATAAAAATCTTTAAGTAAACAAATGGGAAGGAAGCAAGGAACGAAAGAAGGAAAGTATGAAGGAAGAAAGAGAGAGAAAGAAAGAAAAAGAGAAAGGAAGGAAGGAAGGGAAAGAAGAAAGAAAGAAAGAAAAAAAAAAAAAAAGAACAGAAAGATTGTAATCAGCAGGGCAATTTCGAAAGAAGCGTGACAGGACTCAAGCCTAACCAGCTTATTTCGGTCTTGGGCTAAACTGGCACTGAGTAATCAGGACACAGAAGAGACATGTTTTGTTTCCAGCGTTCATGAACATTGCCTCACTGATACTACAAAGAGATGGATAGAAACATGTTGAGGATTTGAAGCTGGGTGGAAGGGGGTACTCCCAGGCCTTGCCTTCCCACAAACCCTATTTCACTCTTGCTAATGAGGCCACTGGAATGAGTCACCTCCCTTTACGGGTCACCTTTAAGACCAGGAAAGCTCCAGAGAGGAGATTATTGTTAGAATGTTATAAATTGCCTGACCAAATTAACCTGTTTGTTGAGGAGATTTATACTGAGAACAATTAAGGACAGAAAGCAAGGGGGCAAAAAGTCTTCACTTGAAGTGAACCTCAGAACAGACCAAGGCAGCAAGCCCTCCAAGGTGGAAGATCCCCAGGCAGTCAGCAGGGGCGGAAGGGATCACAGGCCCTTAACATACAAAGGGACCCAGAGGTTTGTATATTGGACCCATTCCTGAAGAAAGAATGTTTAATAAAAGATCCCCTGACTTACAGCTCACCAGACAACGCAGCCCTCTCTAACCCAGTGATTGGTTCACCTTTGTAAGCTCAAGAGGAGACCTATGAAAGCAGATGATGCATAGGACCTTTTCCAACATCCACAGTCTCTGATGCTATAAAATACTACTGTAAATATAAAATACTAAGCTTAGCATTTCTTAGGGATGGCACAATGGCTCAGGGGTCTCCTTCTGCTCTTATAGAAGACATGAGTTCAATATCTAGCACCCAAATGGTAGCTCATAACTGTCCATAACTCCAGACCCAGGGGATCAAATGCTCTCTTCTGGCCTTCACAGGCATCAGGCATGCAGGTGATGTATTTACATATATGCAGGCAAACACTCATACATACAAAATAATAAATAAACATTTAAAAATTTTTGATTTCTTTAAATAATAGTATTATCCCAGGTGACATGGAGCTCACTATGTAGACCAGGCTGGCCTTGAACTCACAGAGATCCACCTGCCTCTGCCTCCCAAATGCTGGGATTAAAGGTGTGAGCCATCATGCCTGGCTCTATCTACTTCTCGACTGGATGTAAGTATAGAGAAATATGAAATTTAAGAATATATTCCTGCCGGGCGTGGTGGCACATGCCTTTAATCCTAGCACTTGGGAGGCAGAGGCAGGCAGATCTTTGCAAGTTCAAGGCCAGCCTGGTCTACAGAGTGAGTTCCAGGACAGCTGGGGCTACAGGGAGACCCTGTCTTAAAAAAGACAAAAAAAAAAAAAAAAAAGAATATATTCCTCTATTCATCTGGAGGAATCTCTCTCGTGCACATTATTTATGTTATTTTGAGATTGGAAAGGGAATAAAAAAAGAAAAAGAAAATAAATATAAAATATATTGTACAACTCTTACACTCTTTAAAATTTATTATCTTTTTCAATTCTCTTCAATACCAATTTATTTGGTTGTTAACATTTTATAGCTGAGCAAATGGATGTCACTGAGATTAACTAACTTACCCCATAACACAGAATTCAGGGTCTAACTAGCTGGGGTTTTTTTTGTTTGTTTTTGTTTTTAGGTAGACTATATTCTGTCTCATACTTTGAATTACAAAATATGTACTTTTCAATGGATTTCATCAAGTCACGACATATTCAATGGTGAAAGTCAAATACAAGTTTAAATGTAGATAAAACTCAGGGATAGCCCAAGTAAGCTCTTGTTAAGTCCTTCTTATCAAATAAGGAAGTGTTTGTGCCTGTTCTATTCACAGAACAAAGTTCAACAGACTGAAATGTGGTAAATCATTCAAGAATTTTAAGTGCTAGATTTTAAAGCATAGTTTTGTTTGTTTTGTAAGTTTAAGCAAAGACTCAATGGAAAAAATGCAGTCAGTGAGGTTCTTTAGGAAGAATGTAGTAGTACTCTAATATACTTGCAGTAGAGCTAGAATTGCACATAAAAAAAACAATAATGACCCTGGAATAGCTCAAAATTCCTGTTCCTATCGCCAATGTAAATCGTTATGTACTCTGCTGTTCAAATGTTTACTAAAGTAATAAATAGATTCCTTTGAAATATGGTGTCAGGCCTGCGAGCAATAATATAATCATTATTTTTTAAAACTTATTCTTGGATACTGAACAAACTAACAAATAGGTCACCAGTTTCCTTATAGTGAAAGAAAAAAAATGAGAATATTGTACCCCCATGAATTTGAAAACAGTTCTATGTAACATATTGATAAAACAGATATTCAACAACCAAGTTAACTATTTTTCTGTCATTTTGCTATTGTTGTTAGTTCATGTTTGTTTCTTTTTTAAATAAATAAATAAATAAATTTATTTATTTATTTATTTATTTTTTAATTTTATTTATTTCGGTATGTGTATCAATGTACTGTCTGCATGCAGGTTTGTGCACCCGTGTCGTGCAATGCCGCGGAGGTCAGAAGAGGGTGTCGGATTCCCCTGGAACTGGAGTTCTCCTGGAACTGGAGTTTCAGACGGCTCTCGGCCGCCATGTGGGTGCTGGGGATCGAACCCGGGTCCTCTGCAAGAGCGGTCGGCGCTCTTAACCGCTAGGCCATCTCTCCAGCCCCCTATTTATTTATTTTTATGTGTATGAATGTACTGTCTGCATGTAGGTTTGTGCACCTGTGTCGTGTGCAATGCTGCGGAGGTCAGAAGAGGGTGTTGGATTCCCCTGGAACTGGAGTTAAAGACGGTTCTCAGCTGCCATGTGGGTGCTGGGATAGAACCCCGGTCCTCTGCAAGAGCAGTCGGCGCTCTTAACTGCTGGACCATCTCTCCAGCCCAGGTTTGTTTCTTTAGACGCAGATTGTGAGAGGTTTCTTCAGGGTAAAAGGAGTGGGAACTGCAGGGATGGACAAGGACCTTGGCTGTGAACAGGTGTAATCAGCATAGGCAGCAGGTGGACTGTAAGGTGTCCATAGTTCTGGGCCACAGAAACACAGCTCCTCACTGACGCCAGGGGAAGCTATATGATTGTCACACAGGGCTTCGGGACAAAGAACTACTGATTAGAGTCCAGATAGACACATAGGGGTGGGTTGGTTTTATGTCTGTTATTTTGTTTTGTTTGTTTTTTGAGACAAGGTCTAACTATATAGTCCCAGCTGGCCTGGAACTTGCTATGTAGAACATCTCAGGCTGATCTCTATCTCATAGAGATCTACCTGTAGCTTCTTCCTAAGTACTGGAATTAAAGGCATGTGCCACCATTCCCTGCTGGGTAATGCGATTTTTAACCATCAGAGAAAAGGAGATGGGGGAAAATTTATCCCTGAGTAGGGTCTGAGGGCCTTCGGAGACTGTACCAGAACAAGTGAATGCAAATGTGTGATTCTTTTTAAAAGAAAGAACAAATGGAGGTTACTTATTAAATATTTGAAAATTGAATGTAAGCCTAGGAATAACTGACATATAACAAAGCTGTAGTCTCACTGAAACCTACTCTGATGGCTAGGAAAGGTGGCATATGTCTTTAGTCCCAGCAATCCAGAAGCAGGGGCAGGTGGATCTCTGTGAGATAGAGGCCAGCCTGGTCTACATAGTGAGTTTCAGGCCAGCTGGAGTAGCAGGGAGACCCTGTCTCAAAAAGGCAAAAACAAAAACAAAAGCAAAACGACAAAAAAACAAAAAAAAAAAACCTCTACTCTGGGACTTTGCGAAACAGCAGCAATACCTTTGCTCACAGATGGGGTCTTCAGAGGAAACCACTTAAATGTCCTTGAACTCCCTCCTGCCTTTCATGAAACAACTCAGTATGCTTCAGTTTTTTTCATGAAGTGATATGTTTGGGATCCAGCTACTTTCCAAGGACTTTGTAAATGCCTAGCCCAGAGGAGAAGGAAGACTTAGTCTACCAAAATTTGGTGGACTAACCAAAATTTTCTGTAAAGATGGATTCCGGATGAGTCCCAGAGTAGAAAAAAATCATGCAGACACTTCCAAATTTTGAACACACTTCACAGTAACTGCTGCGCTCCTGTAGCAGTTTTTGGGTTGATGTCTTGTGAAATCCTTTCCCATGGTCGCATATCTGATTTTACAGTTTGCATCAATGGGGACGTGGGACACATTTGTGTAGAAATTCACTTTAGAGCCAAATCTGCATTTCATAAAGTGAAAGATAAATTTATTTATGTTCATATTTATCTTTTTTGTCTGTGCCTACTTCTCTGAGGCTTCCTTCATGCACCATCTAACAGGAGAAAACCGACTTCGAGGAAGACATGGTCGGTTCAACAAATCGATACTATGTGTTTGGGAAAGCTCAACATAATGTTCATAATCATCTTGCAAAACTGTTCCAGATAGAGCTGTCCACTCTTCACCTCCAAATCCCCCAATGTAAAAATCAAAGCATACTAATGAAGACAGTATTAGTCCCATCCTTACTGTATAAATCATGAGATCAAGGTAGTCGTTTTATTTTCCCATGGTCTCCAAGTTAGAAAGTGCACCAGTAATCTCCCTGACCCCAACCCCTACTGTTTTCTTCATCCGTGAAACCACATTGTCAGGCTTGTTTCTCCTGACAATATACTGACGGTTTTTCTTTCTTTTACTTACATACAGTTCTATTTTCCTTTCTGCCTATTGAATTTCCTTACTGACTTCTTCACCCACCTGAACAAAAATAGATTCAGGAATTCCAAATTCTTAGAATCAAGCTTCCTGTCCCCTACTGGTCTCTAAGTTCTGTGATTAGAAATAAAGCTCTTAGCACTCTTGCTTTCAGGTTAGAGCCATCTTAAAGCTGAACTGTGCACTTGGTAGAGAGGAGCAAGAACAAATAAAAGTGAGATGCTCCAGGCACCCAGGCGGGCTCTCTAAGTAGGATTCATAGAACTACCACTTAGGAGTTGGGAAAGAGACCGAAGCACCGAAGTCTCTCTGAGTACTCACTTTTGTAACTAATCAATAATTGTTATAATTAAAATTGATAGCTGCAAATCACATGACAGAAGGCTGCTGCCAGAATACTGATTGTGTCTTTGGCTTGGAAAGATAGGCAGCAGTGTGGAACACTTATTTTCCAATTTGCTTTTAGCTGTGTGCAAATTGCTTTCGCTGTATCCAGCTGATTTAGACCTTGCCTGGAGGTGCACTAGATTAATTGGGAGCCTCACATTCATTGCTTACAGAATGGACTCTGTAATTGGTGAAATTTGTTAGTGCCAGTTATAAAATAACTATATAGTTCTGCTTTTAGCTGTCCTTTCATTAGTCTTTCCATGAGAGGCAAGGAGAGGCAATTAGAAAGCCTCTGATGATTAAGGTGGGTGCTTTTCCATAAGAACTCAAAGAAATCTGTCTACAATCAATTTCTTATACAAGCAAAGAGTAACATGAATACATTATTCATTTTTCCAAAATTGAAAAAAGTATTTGAGTGCATACAAAAATTGGCCCATCTTGCTCTGATTGAAACTTAAATAAGAGAATGTATTTTATTAGAACTGTGAACAGCTTTTGTCAAAATGATTCTTTGTTCTCTCTCTCAACTTTTTGGGGTTAGATAGCCTGAGCACTCTTTCTTCTTGCAAATGAAAGCAATAAGAAAAAGCCCCAGGTCATAGTCGGGTGCCCTGCAGTTTGTCTTGTTTTGTCTACTCTCTTCTCCGGGTCACAGGATTTCATAGGACCATCCGCATTGCCTACTGGGAATATCAGATGACGGTCAATGGGTATTGAGGTTACTTCTAGCAGGAAGGCAAAAACTGAGAAGGTAACAATAAAACATAAGCCGTAGTGACAAGGGAGCAAGCCAAACAGGTATCTCTCTTTTCTTATAAGGCTCTCAAAAAAGTATTTTATGCTGAAACATGATGGTTCACACCAGCAATCCCACCACCCAAGAGACAGGAGACAGGGGAAGGGTGGCAGAAAAAATGACTACCTCAAGGCCAGTTTGGGCTACAGTGTGAGATGCTGTTTCAAAAAGAGAAGTAAAACAAAACAAAGAGCAAGTATTCTATAAAATAGACATAAACATGCAAAATAGTATATTAATCTCTCAAGCCTTCTTGGTTTAGTATAATTAGAAATGTACAGAAGCTGTTCTTACGCCATGTTTAAAAATCATGTGTGCACAGAACGGAAACATTGGCAAAGACTATCGTTCAAATGACAAAAAGTCCAATTTATATTTATTTAAACATACAACCATCTATGATTCCAATAACTAGAAAAGTGCAGAAAGGCTGCATCTGTTAGATACACTGGATTCAATGGGTCTTTCATTTCTTAGTGCTATTTTATTCCTGTTAGCCTTACTTCAAAAAAAAAAAGTTCATCTTAAGGAGGTTCCCATCAGACCTGTATTTATAGGACATCTGTTCAATAACCCCACTTCTTCCCTAATAGTTTTGTAAATTTCAGACACCACAGATCCACAGTTACCAGCTTGCCTACTCTGAACAGGACCATTCTACACACTCTGAGGTCAGAAGTACGTAGCAGACCGCTTAGCCACCCCCGAGCCCTGTGCTCCTCCTGGAGCAGCAGTGAGCCCCTCCCCTACTGCACCTGCACTGAACTTGAAGGAGGGGAGCCCCCAAAGGAATGCTGTGGAGGAGGGGAGGCCTCCGGGGAATGCTGGGTAGTCCCCAAACAGAGAGACAGATGCCATTACAAGACACAACAGTGATGAACTATTAGCAATACTTTTTTGAGCTCAGCCACAAAAATGGAGAGTAAAAAGTCTTTCAGAAAGAAAAGATAGTTCACAGGGTTGGGGAGATGGATCGGGGAGGGGGGTAAAAGACTTGAGTGCAAGATGAAGACCCTGGTTCAGATCCCCTGAACCCACCTAAAAACTGAGCATGGCCAGTCTGTATCTGCAACCTTAGCACTGAAGGGGTTGAGACACGCAGATCTCAGAGGCTCCCTGACTGGCAAGCCAGCCTAGCTGAAATGGTAAGCTCCATGTTGAGTGAGAGGACCCTGTCTCAAAAGGTTGTGGAGAAAAAGAAACAGACGAAGGACAACCAAAGGAAGTTATATCTGTGGCCTAAACACACAGGCAAGCACATCACACATGCATGCCCTCCCACACAAAATAAAGTAAAAAGATAACCTCTCAAATACACTAAATAAGTACAATAAAAGATACCCCCAAAGCATCCCATCTCATATATAAGCTGAAAATATTTAATTTGCCAGGTGTCCTGGGGCACCCCTTTAATCCTAAGCACTCAGAACTCTCAGAGTTCAAGGCCAGCCTAATCCTCAGAGTGAGTTCCAGGAAAAAAAAAAAAAAAAAAAAAAAAAACACCAAAAAAAATAAATTAATTTAAAAAAATTTAAGTTTACTTTTCCTTCCTTTTTCTTCTTCAAAGTAATTATTTTTAATGAAGCAGAGTTGGGGTACAATAGATCCTTTAATATAAGCTTTAGCATGAGTGTTAGAGAAAGAGATGCACTCAGAAAAAGGTGAGGACACTGAAAAAACATGGTTTTGGCCCAGCTTGGTGGCCCACACCTTTAATCCTAGCACTTGGGCAGAGCAGGCGGAGATCTTTGTGAGTTCAAAGACCAAGGCCTGTCTACAGAGTGAGTTCCAGGAAAGCGGGAGCAAAAGAAAGTCCCTGTCTGAAAAAAAACAAAAAAAAAAAACAAAAAAAAAAAACAACAAAAAAACAAAAAACAACATGGTTTTGGGCTTCTGTAAGGAGAATTGCTAGCCAACCAGTTCCAACGATGGAGACTTTTTATGTGGTCCTTTGTCATACATAAACTCTGAAAGCATACACTGTGCCAATTACTAATTTGTTCAGACAATAGATGGTCCAAAACTAACATTTCCATCAGAGGGCTAATGTATACACCACAAGACACCTTTGTTTGGCATAAGAAAATGAATGTTGTGAGCTATAACCTTGTAATGAGTCTAATTTAAGTACTCAACATGAACATACAGCCTACCAAAAATTAATTTGCTTATTATAATTTTTGATAGAGTATCTGCTTATAGCCCCAGCTGGCCTGGATATCAATATGTAGACCAGGCTGTCCTTGATCTCACAGAGATCCACTCTGAGGAGTGCTGGGATTAAAGGTGTACATCACCATGGCCAGCTTGCTTTGATCTTACTTTATGTAGGACTATACATGATTGCTAAGGAAAAAAACTGATGTACAATAAGGCAACTTCTTTTATGGTTAGGATCAGAAGAAATGCTTAGAGATGAAAGTGACCACTCAAGAAAAAATTTCAGAACATTTACTTAGGAAATGTTAATTTGAAAGTTTAATTTAATTTTGTCATGATTCAAAAATATTAATGGCATAAAACCATGAAAATATTTTTATAAGGAAGCACTTGGTGGCACTTGCCACCAAGACTGATTGCCTGAATTGGAGCCCCAGGATGTACACGGTAAACAGAAGAACTTACTCCTGAATGTCCTCTGACCGCCACATATGCACATTATAACATAGGCATACATGAGCAAGTGCAAGCAGAGAGAGACAGAGAGAGGAGAGGAGAGAAGAAGAAAGAGATGCTAAGAATACTTTTATAAGAAAGAAAAGAAGGAAAAAGAAAAGGAAGAAGGGAAGGAGAGAGAAAAGAAAAAAATCTTAGATGAACAAAAAGCAAGCTTAAAGTAATAAATTTAAATATATGCGTAGAGAAATGTTTCCTTGTAATGTTGTTTTCAGTGAAAATCATCAGGAGGAAGAATGGGGAGGCATATCTTCTTATGTGGTTGTACAAGGCTTGTGCAATGAAAATCCTGTATAATCAAAAGGAAGCTACTTTATGTATGAGAATAACGATTTGTAGCATAAACAAAATAACACTTTTCCTCCCAGAAACTCTAACAATCAGCCGGAACTGTGAAAAATAATTCATAAAACCCATATGCCAAGAACACTATACAAATTTGTACTATTCTTGCCAGGCCTGAGTGTTGGTGTGGAAGGATGGCTGGGCACAGCCCCCAGGCCTGCTCTTCATGTGTCTGGAGAGACCCTTATCCACTGCAGAAGCAGTTTTCAGAAAATTGGAAGACACACAGTGAGGCTATGTTTGCATGCGAATAGGGAGCCCTAGACCATGAAAGGCAGCGTGGCGTGAGGAAGCATATTTCCAGGACTCATGTTGTTTGGCAGGCTACCAACCAAGATTTTGCCACAATGAATTATATACTGTGTAGAGATGAAAGCAATCCAAAAGATACGAACAGAAGAAGTTATCAAGTTAAAAACTGCAACACTTAAATGGACCTACATGAGAGCTATGAGCCACAGAAATGTCTCATTATTGAAGCACCTATTAGGGCTACAACTCCAACTTTGAGTGCTTTTATCAGGAGTGCCTCCGGTGCTGATGGGTCTTCCTGGAGAAGGTCCTGCCAGCCAGTCACGCACTAACCGACCAGTCCTATATCTGAGGATGGTGGAGAGTCTTAGTCCTAAACTCCACCTGTATCTTTAGCTAATTTATCATTTATCTTAAAAATGATTGTAAATGGAGCCAGGCATGGTGGTGCACACCTTTAATCCTAGCACATGGGAGGCAGAGGCAGGTGGATCTTTGTGAGTTCAAGGCCAATCTGGTCTACAAAGCGAGTTCCAGGACAGCTGGCACTACAGAGACACCCTGTCTCAAAAAGACATAATAATAATAATAATAATAATAATAATAGTAAATGGAAATTAGTTGTATTTGGAGAAGAATAAAAACATCTGAGTCAGACAGCTCTTGGACTAGTGGAACCTCTTCTTTGCCCTTAACTACATTAATTTTTTTTTTTTTTTGGTCTTTTTGAGATAGGGTCTCGCTGTAGTCTAGGTGTGGTGGCACACACCTTTAATCCCAGTCCTCTGGAGCCAGAGGCAGACAGATCTCTGTGAGTTCAAGGCCAGCCTGGTCTACAGAGTGAGTTTCAGAATAGCTGGGGCTACAGGGGAACCCTATCTCAAAAAGACTTAAAAAAAAAAAACTGGATGTGTTAACACATGCTGTCATCTAAGTATGGGGTAGGAAGGGTGAGGCAGGAAGGTCTTTAGTTCCAGGTCAGCCAGGGATATTTACTAAGAGGCCGTGTCAAAAAGAGAGAGAGAGAGAGAGAGAGAGAGAGAGAGAGAAGAGAGAGAAGAGCAATAGATGAGTAGAATCAATCTTTTCCACTCTTACTTTGTTTTCTTTATTTTAGCCTATTTATATTTGAGCCATTTTGCTTCTAAAAATTTAATGATTTCCGGAAAGGACATTTGTATGTAGGGGAAAAGTCTGTTTATATGTACAAGCAACACAATTATCATAAAAAGGTAGTTTAAAGTTGGAAGAAGTTCTTTATGTTATGTGCTTAAATACTGGTTTGTTGATAAGTATTTTTCACCAATGTTTTTTTGTTTTTTGAGACAGGTTCTCCCTGTAGCCCCAGCTGGCCTGGTACTTGCTGCACAGACCAGATGGCCTCAATTTTACAGCTTCCGAGGGCTGGAACAAAAGTCATGAGCCACCACGTCTGGTTTCATCATCAGTGTTTTAAAAAGCAAAGCCGGGCGTGGTGGCGCACACCTTTAAATTATTTTTTTTTTAATTTTTTTTTTATTTATTTCCGTATGTGTATCAATGTACTGTCTGCATGCAGGTCTGTGAACCCGTGTCGTGCAATGTCGCGGAGGTCAGAAGAGGGTCTCGGATTCCCCTGGAACTGGAGTTCTCCTGGAATTGAAGTTTCAGACGGTTCTCAGCCGCCATGTGGGTGCTGGGGATCGAACCCGGGTCCTCTGTAAGAGAGGTCGGCGCACACCTTTAATCCTAGCACTTGGGAGACAGAGGCAGGTGGATCTTTGTGAGTTCAAGGCCAGCCTGGTCTACAGAGTGAGTTCCAGGACAGCTGGGGCTACAGGAAGACTCTGTCTCGAAAAGACAAAAAAAAAAAAGTTGAAAGCAAACATAGGCAACTTCTGAGGCTAGAGGGATGGCTCAGTGGTTAAGAGCCCTGGCTCCTCTTGCGGTCGACCCAGGTTCGATTCCCAGCAAGCACAGGTGGGTAACAACCATCTGTAACTCCAGCTCCAGGAGATCTGATACCCTCTTCTGACCTTCATGGGTGTTGCACAGCATGTGTACATTTACACACATGCAATAGATACAGAATAAAAATAATAAATAAAATATATTTTAAAAAATATTGGCAGCTTCAATGCACTTTCAGATAGCAGATCTCAAATTCATGTCAGAAAAGACAGTGAAATAGTCTGGAAGTTGTCGAATAATTTTTAAAAACCCTTTTTATTATTAATGCTGCTTCCCAAACCTGATATCAAGCACAGTTTCTAGAGAAGATAGGAAGGAAGCGAGAAACTACAGGACCGCAGGCTGGCAGCAGATTCTCCTAACCCTGAGCACAAGGGCCTGTAGAATGAACAGGAACCAAGAACTGGGAAGAAAACCTAAGAAGGCGAGACCCACAGAGATCTGCCAGGGCCAGAGAAGGGGGAAGTGAGCTCAGATCATAGACACCCACCGATGCCTCTGACAGAGCACAGGAAGGAAGGACCTTTTAGTCTCTAAGCCTAATATCCTGCTCCCTCACTTTACATTCCTAGGAAAATACATCCTAGAAATAAGGGCCAGGAAAATCTATCTCAGTCAATCTCACACAACGTGACTAAATACTTTTTTCATGTGAAGCTTCAGAATTTAGCAGCAAATTTTAAAATACACATACATACCCCTCTGCCAGCGAATGGGTCAAAATTTGTAATCACAAAGTTTACTGTGAATTTAACAAAGAGTAATAAAATAACTACCTCCATAAAGGCAGACTACAAAATAAAATGTTAAGACCACAAGCAAACTTGAGGGTACCTGATAAATGGTGCTGGAAGCGCTTAGGGAAGAAAAAGAAAAGAATTAGAGACATAAATTTGTAATAGAGGGAACCAAGAAGAAAAGAGACATTTTACAAACCTGAAAGGAAATACTGAAGAGTGTACTGAAATGAGCTAACAAAATGAGAATAGAGGGCTGAGGGTGTGGGCGCTTGCCTAGCCTGCAGGACAGAGTAGTCTCAGTCCCCAGCAACATAGACACATAGACACACACATTTTCTCTTTTTTATACACATATACACACAAGTACTTCCACAGACACACACAGATACACACACACACATTTAAAATGAAGTTTTTGTTTATCTAAGATATGAAAACCTTTTATAATATATCTTATAATTAAAAGGCGCAGCCAGGGGAGATGGCTCAGTGTGTGAGAGTACTTCCTGAGCCTACAGAAGGACCTGAGTTTGGATCCCCAGACCTGATATAAAAGATGTTCGTGACCACACATGCCTGTAACCCCAGCACTAGCTGGTGGGAAAAGCAGGCAGGAGGATCTCCAGAGCTTGCTGGCTGTCGGCCTAGCCCCAAAATATTTGAGCTCCAGAATCAATGGAAGATCCCATCTCAAGGAAATCAAACAGGACACTTGACAACCTCTTCTGGCCTGTGCGTCCATAGCCATGTGCACACATGCACACCATACACATGTCCACACACACAAATTTAAGTGTACATGGTTAAATAAGATTGAAACAAGAAGGGAGAAGATAGAAAATAGAAGAGTATAAAGCATGTCATTTAGCATTGAAAAAGCAAATGGTGACATAAAAATATAATTACACTATAAAGGTAAGGGGAAGGTGATACTGAACTTGAAGAGAGGAGGGCACAGAGAAGGAAGATCACATGACACCATTTATCACTGATAATAGCAAGGAGCAGAGAAGATGGCGGGCTTTCTGTCAAGTGGCCTTTGTAGGAAGTAGACTTTGTTTTTCTTTTTTTGATTTTTATTTATGTATGTATTTCTTTTATTTTATGCACATGAGTGTACTGCATACATGTATGGAAGTGCAATGCCCTCAAAGAACAGAAGGCTTTGGCTCCTCTGGAACTGGAGTTATGGAAGGTTGTTAGCCACCACATAGAGGCTGGGATTTGAACCTGGGTCTTCTACAAAAGCAGCCAGTGCTCTTAACTGCTGAGACAGCTCCCCAGTCCCTTGTATGTTTTTCTTTTACAGTGCTAAGGATGAAAAGGCTCGTGCGTGCTAAGCACTCCACTGCTGAGCTGAAGCTCCACCCTGAAATAATCCCTAACTAATAAAAAGGAATTGTATAAAATATCTGCACATAATTAAAAAAATTTTTATGCAAAGTAGGAAGCTTCAAAACTGCCAGAGAGATGACGCTTGTGAAAATGCAGCAAAACAACGTGACAGACCAGAAACAATCTTTCAGAGTTGTAAATAAGAATGAGCTAAAAATTATTCAAATAAATCAATGTTTCAATTCGATTTCCAAGAAGATACCCAGGCCAATGTAAAATAGCAAAAATGCTGCCTTGCTTCACTAAGTGTAGGAAAATGCTGAGTGTCTGATATGGAAAAACAGTGCAATAGCCAACTTAAGCATGCCTGGCTGGCCTGCACCTGTCAGTTACTATAGGCCCAGAAGGACAAAGCAGGGGAAGAGGAAAAGAAGGCTGTGAACTACTGTGGACCTTACCAAACTTTACTGCTCCCCATCTTGCTCCACATCGGAGCCCCGGGTGTCCTCTGGCTCACGAGCTCTAGCCTAAGCCTCCACAGCCCAGGACACTGCTTAGTGCTAGCTGCCCATCATGAGTGAGTCTCATAAAATAAAGAGACTCTCTCTCTATCATTTCAAAGTGAAATAAGATACCCGTTTAAAGAACTTGACAGAGACTTCTTCCCAGTACTCTTTTTCATTGTGGGTTATGAAGTCCCATGTGGAGGGATTTACCATCTTATTAATGAAGGCATCTCTTTGCATTTCCTCAGACACTTAAGTACTTTTGATTTGAGTGCTTTCCTCATTAAGCTTGTAACATAATGCACATAATGTTATTCCAAAATAAAACTCAATCCACTAATAGCCCAGAACAAACTTTGTAAAGTTTTTTTTCTTTTCTTTGTTTTGTTTTTGGTCTTTTCGAGACAGGGTCTCCCCACAGCCCCAGCTGTCCTGGAACTCCCTATGTAGACCAGGCTGGCCTTGAACTCACAGAGATCCTCCTGCCTCTGCCTCCCTAGTGTTGGGAAGTGTTTTTTCTTTTGAAATGCAGTTAACATCACTAAACTTTTTATAACTGATATACATTCTCTCATCATTAAAGACATTAAATTAACTAAATGATAAATTAAGTAGAGAGAATGATTTCAAGAGGGAGAAGATGAAGACATATCATACTATGTATTACTGGTGAGAAAAAGTCAATTTATTTGTAAAGTGATTCACACCCACAACTTTAAAAGAACCATATAGCGAACAACAACAGAAAGACTGCATCAGAAAACTGACTGAAATGGTGAATCGGGAGGGGTGAGAGGGGCAGGAGAGGGACATGGGTCTATATTCTATTAATGTATATTTAATTTAAAATTACATGGTATTTTACTTAAAATCTATATAACAATAACTTTGGGATTAACATATACAAATGTTCTCTATAATTTTTGTGTTATACAGTATCATCTTGTAACATTCTCTTTTACCTGTAGGATAATTTAACTTAAGGAATTAAGTTTGCTTCCCAAATTAACAACATACAGTCACCCAAAACAGCTTGGATAAATTTAATGAAATTTACACCTTGATTCCTGCCTATAGGTATGTGCACTACAACTGCCTTTTTTTTGTTGTTGTTGTTGTTGTTGTTTTTTGTTTTTTTTTTGTTTTGTTTTGTTTGCCTTTTTGAGACTCATGGGTCAAAAAATAAAAACCTAAAATAAAAAAGGGGGGATACAGTTATATATTAAACCTTTTTGTCAAAAACTTTAAATTTAATCTTAAAATTAACTATGGGAAAAGATTTGTATGTTCCCACAAGTCAAAACGTCACCAAGTTAACAGCTGAGAAAGAAGATACAGCCTTTTATTGTGTAGGTGGTACCAAGAAATACCAGCAGAGAAGTTGGCCAATCATAACAATAAAAGGAAGAAAAGCCTTGGACTGCTATAGGTGTCAAACATCTCGGTGGATCATATTTGTAACAACTGTTAGAATTGTGAGTTGAACTCACAGAAATTGCCTGCCTCAGCCTCCCAAATGCCGGGATTAAAGGCATGCACCACCACGCCCAGCCCCTTTGACATTTTTGTACATCATTAGTTTTGGTTTAAATACCCAACTTTCCTCCCTCTCTAGCAAAAAAAAAGGTAATAAATAAATAAATATATGTCACAAAATATTTTATTTCTTTGTGTTACTTACGTATTGTAGTACATTTGTTGGGGCATACTCCATGGTGCACATACGGAGGTCAGAGGACACATGGGGGAGTGGGTTGACTCCTTCACCACATGGATCATTGGGCTTAAACTCAAGCAGTCAAGCTTGGCAGCAAGCACCCTTGTCTGCTGAGCCAGTTTACTGCCCCCACAAAAACATTTGGAAACAACTTTTTCAGCAGAATCTAAATTGGCTTTCAGAGTTGTCCATCTCTTTCATAAGTGAAACTGCTATATGTTTCAGAAAACATATTAGTGCTCTATCTCAGCTAACTCAAATTGTGGAAATGGTACAATTAAAGTATCTGTGAGCCTATCATTCAAAATCTACTCAAATGGGCCAAAAGAAGTATAGAAGTCAGAGCTAGAAGGGCTCTTCATGGAGGCAGGTCAAGGTTATTACAAAGCTTGGTTAAATGAAAGCAGCATGTCTCTTGATCCTGAGGGTAATAATTTATCTGCTACCTTGCAAGCTTGCCCTATTGAAGTTCCTTGCAGAGTTGTCTGACTCTACCCTCTGGGATGAGCCTTGTCCATGTTGCCAGGAGCCCCTCCCCTCCCATCCTGGGATGGCTGCTTCATCTCATACTTTTTCTTCTCTTACCAGCATGACAAAATTGCAATGGCTGGTAGGCAGACAAGTAAAATTAATATTCATTAACCACATTCCCCCGCCCTCCACCCCCAAGGCCAACTCTCGTTCTAACCGCCTTTCACATGACACCACTCTGTGAAGAACCTACTTTTGTAATTTCTTCTACTTCCTGCCTTTCCTAAAAATCTCCCACATGTTAAACATGAGGCAGCTGCAATATTTGGAATAAAGGTGAAATGCTTACAAGAGATTACAAGATTCTAGTTAATGTTTCACCCCCTATGCACTGTCCACCCAATTCTTGGACATCAAGCAATGGACATTTCTAAATTGAGAAAATTGAATTCTGTTGTAAAAGACAACAAAACAAATGAGACTGATGGATGTATACTAGATGTGTTAAGCAGAGATAATTAAATTATTTACCTGAGAGATGAACAAAGTAAGTAGAGCATGTGTGTGTGAAACTAGATAGACAGGGATGGGAAAAAAGGGATCAGCACTAAATATTCATGATACTCTAAGAGCTCATGAACTGCAGCTGAGTGAATATTCATTATATCCTAAATATACATGAGGACATAAAGCACTCAGTATCCACAAGGTCTCCCTTTAGCCACTTGCCAGTGACAGCTGTGTACACCCGTCCCTGCACCCTACCTGGCAGATGTAAATAAACCCTAGCTGCTCATCAGGATCAATACAGGCAGTCCAGTAGAACCAACACGTGGTGGTTACAGGCTCTTGCAGCTTCCTCACCCTCAGCTCTGGCCCTGTAACCACACCATCAGTAGGAAACAGTGATGCAGCACAGAGATACACTGTGTATGAAAATTGTGTCTGCCGAATTCATGCAGTGTTAATCAGCTCCATTTCTTTACACTTGGTCTTCACTTTTTTTGTTAGTCAAAATTACTCCAGTAAGCCATATAACCAATGCATCATCCATCTACAAGTTCTCTGTCCAATGATTATGGAAAAGCTTTTCTGGCTGTACAGCTGAAAACTACCATTGACCTAAGCCCGAGTCTCAGGACATCTCATCCATCCATCTCTATCCTCCACTTGTAGTGCAGACACACTGGTCTCCTTGATTTCACTGAGCTACTTCAAACACATTCTTTTCTTTCTTTCTTTACTTTTTTTTTTTTTTTTCTTTTATGACAGGGTCTTCTTGTAGCCCCAGCTGTCCTGGAACTCGCTATCTAGACCAGGCTGGCCTTGAACTTACAGAGATCTGCCTATGAGTTCAGGGATTTAATCCTTGCACACCTCCCAAGTGCAGGGATCAAAGGTGTGTGACACCACGCCCGGCTTCAAACACATTCTTTGCTCAGGGTGTCTGCAGTGACTCTTCTCTTAGCCTGAAACATTTTTTCCAGACTTTACATAATTTTTCTCCTAAATTCCATTAAGTATATCTTCCCTAAAACCCTTCTATAAAATTACAATATTTTCTAGAGATTTAAAAAAAAATTTAAAACATGTTCATTTATTTGTAGTTTATATGTATGAATATTTGGCCTGTGTGTATGCAAGTGTACCAAGTGCGTGAAATACCCAGAGACCAGAAAAGGGCATTGGATACCCTGGAACTGGAGTTACATTACAGACTGTTGTTAGCTGCCATGTGGGGGCTGGGAACCCCAGTCCTTTGCATTAGTAACCAGTGCTCTTAAGCTCTGAGCCAACTCTCTAGGCCCTTATTTATTATTTTTAGTGTGTATGAGTGTGTTGGGGTGCGTGTGGGGGAGTGTCTATGTATGCCTGTGTGAATTTGCGTGCATCATATGAGAGCAAGAGCCTGAGGAAGTCAGAAAAGGGCATCAGATTCCCTGGTACTGGAGTTACAGGTGGCTGTACTACAGGTGGCTGAGCTACCATGTGGATTTGAGGAACTGAATCCATGTCCTCTGAAAAAGTGGTACTTACTCTTAACCTCTGAGCAATTTCTCCAGCCTCTAAATTATATCACTTTTCAACAATTTTCTAATGGTCTTCTGCCAATTAAGTGTCCAGCAATTCAATTTTGATACTTCTCTGGTATTAAGACAGAGTCCACAGGCTGGGCTAAGCCCTCAGTCCTACAAGGCTCCTCCACTCTAAGGTGCCACCACAAGTGGGGTACAAAACTACCCCTGGGTATGCCCTGTAATCAACAAATCTGAGGTTTCCTGTGACCCTTCACCCTCATTCCTGCCTCTGATTCAAAAATTTGCTGGAATGACTCACGGAATTCAGGAGAATAATACAGTTATGGTTTTATCATAAAGGATATATACAACCCAGGAACAACCAAGTGGAAGAGATTTATAGGCAGTACGGACCGGCATTGGGAGAAAGGGAGCAGAGCCCTCTCCAAGCTATCACCTTTCAGAACAATTATGTCTCACCAACCTAGAAGTTCTTTGAGCTTTGTCATTTGAAGTTTACTTGGGAATCACCTTCTTTAAGCATGACTGATTAAAATCGTTGGCCATTGGTGACTGAACTCAATATTCAGTCTTCCTCTGGACAAGTTCCAACCTGCTGATCATGCGTTCCTCTGTCAACAAGTCTCTCTAATCTGAGGCTCTTTGGGGGCTACCAAAGTCATCTCATTAGTATAAATCCAGGTATGGTTGAAAAGGGTTCGTTAGAATGACAGAATCTGCTGGGCATGGTGTCATACATCTTTAATCCCAGCACTAGGGAGGCAGAGGCAGGCAGATTTCCGTGAGTTCAAGGTCAACCTGGTCTACATAGGTAGTTCCAGGCCAGCTGGGGCTATAGGAAGACCCTGTCTAAAAATAAAAGCAGAACAAACAAAAATAAATAAAAAGAAAAGAAAAGAATGACAGAATCTTTCTAGAGGCTGTGAGTAAAAGACTCTTAGAAAAGGCAGTGGGTACCGTATTTACTGAAGTGGCACGACATCACTCATCTGAGCATACTTACAGAGCACCAGTTATAGAAAGAACAATGTTCTAGGAGCCAGAGATAAGAACAGTAATGTGATTAAGTCCATGCCTTTACTGAGTTCATCCTTAATGGGAGGAGAAAACCATAAAAATCTATGAACAAATATGTACTATGTCAGATCATAGTAAATGACAGCACAGTAAAGTAGGGCAGAGAGGACAGGAAGAACCTAGGGAGAACAGGAAATGTCTAGCTTCTTACTCAATAAGGAAGTACATACTTGGTCTTTGTCCCCACACCCTCCTCTTCCTATCCTACTCCCTCCTAAAACCTTTGGAATTTCCCACACCACAGGAGCCAACCGTCCAGGGCTTTATACAGTGCCGCCCAACCTCTCCCATGTCGTTCCCCTGTCCCTCTCAGCCACATTTGGTTATTCCAGTGCGGGAAATCCACTGCACTTGGCTCAGGGATTTGAAGTGTGAATGGAAAGTCTGGGCCAGTTAAATGGTGAGGAATGGGCCAGAGGGCACAACATAGCAAAGCCAAGGTTGGTCCAGTTTTAGGAACAGAGAAGCCAGGAAGAGTTAGAGAGCCTGGTAAAAGAAGCAGAAGGCATTATGTCCAAGAGAGGCAGACATATGTGAGTGGCCAACAGCCCATTGAGGCTTGGGGCATGGTGAGACACCGTGTCTGGCCTGCCCATCCCTTCCTCATAGGCTTTCAGTAAGCCCTTTTTGTAAGAAAACAGGTTTGGATGGGCTTCTGCTTCTGGTCCCAATGGTCTTAATGAATGGTTTTGATGGCAGAAGCATGAAGCCAACACTAGGAGCCAACTTAGCATCCTAGGGGCACTCACCACCCCTACCCAACACTCCATCAGGCAGGTCCATGCCATTCTGCTAGACCCTCGGACTCATCACATCCCAGCAGGCTTGGCTCCAGGACCCTTTGAGCTTGGAGCCACTTTGAATCCTGCTCGCCTTTGAACACTTTGGTCCCCGGGTTAAAACTGTCTTTTTGCTCTCTGTTACATGTATACCTGCAAAGGCATGATAGCCCTGGTGAGCTGAAAATACATAAGGAGTCCTGCCAAGCATGGAGAAGTATAGCCCATGTGACTGTTCATATTGAGTGGGACAAGGTTTGATACTTCACCTTCCAGGAGAAGGACGTATTCATATTTAGTATCAACATGTCCATTTCTAGCCCCGATACCGACGGTTCTCACTCCATCAGTATCAGGGAGGCTGATACACAAACTTCATCCACTAAGTTAAAGGGAAAAGGGAAAAGGAATGAAAGGCAGCCTCCAGTGGCTGTCCTTAAACCTTAGGGCTAAAGGCTGATAACTTTCCCTTAGCCCAGCTGTCTAACATCTACACCAGGCTGTGCCCTAATTGCCTCTCCTGGACCGCCAGGCTGCTGCTTGATTAGCACTCTTCAGCCTAAATTCCACCAGCACAAATTCACCCCACACCAGTCTCCGGGCTGATTGCACTCACTGGACTTCCCAGGCTGGCATCTGATTGGTTTTCCCCAGCCAAATTCTGCTAGCAAACACCATTTAAGCCTTGTAAGGAGCTGCAGACTTTAGCTTGCTTACGCTGAGCTTGCTTACAAGGAAGTTGACTCTGTGAATTGTCACCTCGAGCCTTTTTCCAAGAGCTGGGTGCGGACGTGCAGTAAAAGTCACCAGATACTCCAGCCCGATGTCTCAACTCAGTGATTTTGCAAAAACAGACCCTCCTCTGATGCCAGAGAGCCCGATCAACTGATTACCCTGCTTTACACTCCCCCTATATGCTTCCCGCCTTTTGCCAAATATATACTGCTGTCATAATTCAATAAATCAGACTTTGACAACCTTCGCAAAGTCTCGATCTTTTCTCTCGCCCATTATATTTCAGGTTTTGGGGTCCTTCTCTGGTACCTGACGTTACATGACCCGTAGACAGGGTCAAAGCCTGATGAGCTAAATACATGCACAATAATAATGGACCTGAGATTCCTGTGTGATGGTGAAAAGAATCTGTTTATTCGTCCACAGCATTCTGTTTTTACACCCAGAGTGACATCATATCTCAGGGCCTGTTTTCAGACCCCCCCCTGCCTCACGTTCTGTAAATATCATGAGTACTTGTTAAAGTCTTTAATCACAGGACAGTCTCAAGGGTTTGCTAATGCGGGCAAATCCCGCCTAGGGCCAGGTTTCAGTGTAAACAGACAAGCAAGTGATTTAGCCCAATGTAGCCACAGGTGGTCTCTTTCTACCTACATGATGCAAAGGAGCCTTGGAAAGTGGCTTGGTCACCTACGCGCCCTCAGCACATCTCACTTGCCTGAGTCGGAGGAATGTCCCCAATCCTACAGTTTACAGAATATTGCTGCATTGGGAAGACAGAACCTGGGACCATCTTGGTTTCTGGAGGAGGGGTGATTGTGGCTCTTTTTTTTTTTTTTTTTTTGCCTCTAAGCCTCATAAGATGGGAACGCAACTGTCTGCATATTCCATCAAGGGATAAGAATGAACCACACATCTTCTTTCCCTCCTTCCCTCCCTTCCCCACTCCTTAACTCCCTCTCTCCCTCCCTTACTATCACCCTTCTATGTTCTCTGTTTTGTGAGACAGGGTTTCATGTAGCCCATGCTGGCCTTGAACTCAATGTGTAGCTGAGGACGACATTGAACTTCTGATCTTCCTGTATCTACCTCTTGAGTGCTGCCTTTACAGACATGCACTACCATTCTCAGTTTATGTGGTGCTATGGATTGATTGAACCCAGGGCCTTATGCAAATCTACAACTGAGCTACATCTCCAGATCCTTTTTATCTGTGTGTCTTATCACTGAGAGTGTTACAGGGGTTCAGGAGGATCAGAAACACAGACACTTGGGATTTTTTTGAGGCTTCAGAGCTTAGAGCTTTCATCCCAGGCTTCCAAAGTGACACCATGCAGCATCTTTAGTGTTGCCTTTGCTGGACTCTTGAGAAACATTCTCATTTATGCAGAGGAGAGGGCTGTCTCCTTCTGTCCATGAGGGCTAATAGGGAAATGTCTGGACCCTCCATCTCTAGGAATTACTTGCCTTCTAATAATTACTCAGAAACATTTCCTGGAGAGATTCTGCCTCATGTCATCACCCATTTCAAAAATTACTTCTTTGAAAGAATTTTTCCCATTTGAGGATCCTGGGTAGCAGATATGCTAGGTGGGGCACAGCCCACACCATGTCAGGCACCATTTAGTCTTCTTTCCTGTCCTAAGTCTGCTAGTTGAGTGTGCAGGGAACCTAAGCAAGGCTAAGGAGGGGCAGAGAAGTGGGACGACCCCTTTGCCTTCTTCTTGACCTGAAGGGCTCTGTTCTGAGCAGAGAGTGAAGGCGGAGAGGACCACTCCCCTTTGCAACTGGACCATGCCAGGACTTCCTCTCTACTCTTCTTCCAGCAATAGCAACATTTTGTTGTTGTTTTTGCTGTTGATCCTTTTTGAGATATAGGCAAAGGTCTTTCTCAACCTAAAAACCTCAGTAACTCCAAGCCAATAACTCTAAGTCTAAAGCTCATTTTTCCCCAGGAAATCTTCCTGAGATGGTGTGATTATCTCTCTACTGGTGGTTAATGTCTCCTTGCTCTTTCCATTTTGAGTGTACAAGGCTTCAACCTCTGCCTTCCCTGACATCTATCCAATCCCTTACTTCCTGGTTGTGCTTTTGTTTCTGTAAGTTCCTCTAGTGTTTCTAAAGTAAAGTCTGCTTGACTTAGGGAGAACAGAGGTCCCTCTTCTATCTTATAGACTATGAGTTCTGATATATCTCTGCAAGTAAGAGGGGAGGAGGTGAACTGCTATAAGGGTGGTATGGTAGAGAGTGGTAGTAGGGACTGGGATCTCTCTTCTAACAAATAGTCTTATTCAACTTTTTCATGGAATAAGAAATGTGTCATGCTTATGAATTCCCTGTCCTGTTCCTTTGGGATCTTAATGGTGCCCAATAATAGGAATGTGTCAGACAGGCAATCAGACACAACTGAAGTGCAATCAAATGTCTGCTACCTGCACCATCCCCCGCCCTTCCCTTGGGGACCAAAAAGGCCTGCAGAAGAAGCAATCCATCATTTTGGCCTCCAGGTGAGGCTTATAGGAGTCAATAAAACATTTGCCTCTAGTCTAGGCCACAGTTCACCCCACACATACTTGATCTAGAGCAGAGTCAGTGTCTTCTTAGCCTCAGGAGCCTGAGGAGCCCATGACTGGGATAATCACTCTCACCGGTGAGGGTTTTGGAGGGAGTGTGTGGCCTCGTGGGGCCCAAGGGACAGGGCATCATCTAGAAAGGCATCCTCTTCCTTCCTAAGAGACAGGCACAGGAAGACGATGTTCTCCCTGGATGCTGATGCCTCTGGGGGTGTGTGTGTGTGTGTGTGTGTGTGTGCGTGCTGTGTGTGTGTGCTGTGTGTGCTATGTGTGTGCTATGTGTGTGCTGTGTGTGTGTGCTGTGTGTGTTGTGTGTGTGCTGTGTGTGTGCTGTGTGTGCTATGTGTGCAGTGTGTGTGTGCTGTGTATGTGTGCCGTGTGTGCTATATGTGTGTGTGTGTGTGCTGTGTGTGTGCTGCGTGTGTGTGCTATGTATGTGTGTGTGGTGTGTGTGTGTGCTGTGTGTGTGTGTGTTGTGAAACAGCTGCAGCCTTAAAAATGGACTAAGCAAAGAGTATTCAGATGAGTTGCATGTGGTTTCAAATGCCTTTAATCCCAGCACTCTGGAGGCAGAGGCACCTGAGGCTAGCCTGGTCTATATAGTGAGTTCTAGGCAAGCTGGGGCTAAAGGAACCCTCTCTCTCTCTCTCTCTCTCTCTCTCTCTCTCTCTACACACACACACACACACACACACACACACACACACACACACCGTATTTACTACCCTGGCAATCCCATTCCACCTCCTTTTTATTTATTTATTTATTTATTTATTTATTTATTTATTTATTTGTATGAATGTACTGTCTGCAGGTAGGTCTGTGCACCCGTGTCGTGCGATGCCGCGGAGGTCAGAAGAGGGTCTTGGATTCCCCTGGAACTGGAGTTCTCCTGGAATTGGAGTTACAGACGGTTCTCAGCCGCCATGTGGGCGCTGGGGATCGAACCCGGGTCCTCTGCAAGAGCGGTTGGCGCTCTTAACCGCTAGGCTATCTCTCCAGCCCCGACCATTCCACCTCCTTAACTGCTGCATACTACATGAGAAATGGACCTTGAAAATTTGGATCTGATTGAGGAGGATAAGGTAGGTAGTTGAACCATTTTCTCTGGAGAGTTATGGGAAATAGGATTACCTTTTGCTTCTAGCCTATAGTTCTATTTTTAAAATTTTTTTTATTTTGTTTTTATTTTTGAGACAGGGTCTCTCTATAGCCCTGGATGGCCTGGAACTTTTTATGTAGACTAGGCTGGTCTCTAACTCACAGGAGATCTGCCTGCCTCTGCCCCTTAGTGCAGGGATTAAAGGCATGTGCCATCATACCCAACCCCTATTTCTTTAATATATAATATATATATATATATTGTCCCCTTGATGGGCCAGCAAGTGCTTTACAAGCTGAGCTGTTTCTACACCTCTTTTCTTGACCTCTGAAAGAAATCTGTTTCAAATGATATTTTTTAGAGACATAATAGGCTAACTATGTTTCAAAATTCTTCCTAATAAAGATGTTAGGGTCTCAAGTCACTGTGCCCCTTTTCAATCACTAAAGAACTATACACAGGTCAAGGGGGGCAGGCGTGAAGAGATGGCTGAGTGGTCAAGAGCTTGCAGAGGACCTGAGTTCATTTCCTAGCACCCATGTCAGGTAGCTCACAACTGCCTATAACTCCAGGGGATCCAATACCATTGGCCTCCACAAGATATCTGCACTAACATGCACATAACCCCACACAGACACACACACACACACACATACACACACACACACACACACACACATGCACACATATCTGCACACAAAACTGGTCCTACAAACATACAGACATACATATACATCACACATACACACCACACATACATGTACACAAAAAGGAAGAAAAAAAAAGAAAAATCTTAGTCTATTTAATTTTTGAGGTTACTGTCATATTAAAGTAAAAAAAGTAATTTCAACTCAAGCTTATAGAAATCTCAGTTTCAATGTTTATATTGTACACATCAAGGTTTCACATGGCTGTCTTCCGTTGTCGCATACAGAATGTGCCAGAGGAGGATCTAGTTAGGGGAAATAAGTTTAAAGTTATGGTTTAAACATCCTCCTCTGCTAATTTATTCAGAAGTCCTCTGGGAAAGAAGTCTGACATTGTTTAGAAATAATTAAGTCCAAAGTTGAGAGCTGTTGTCAGCACATAGCAGCGACCTGTGCTGCACCTCGTGACTCACGAGCTTCAAAGCCCCAGGCCCAACTTCTGTATTCTAGGCTTCTCGTTATTAGACGCATGTCCGGCACAGTATATCCAAGAAAGCAAGGGCTACCATGGCAACATGAACAAATGTAAGTCTTCCAGCAACCACTGCAGCAATGCCCTGAGGGTCCCCCAAGCTCTTGAGGGGTCCTGGGTCTGAATGTGGAAAATAACAGGAGGGGAGGCCTGACTCTGACACAGGCTGTTCAGGCTCTGCCTCAGAAAAGACCGGAAAAACAGAGTAAACTTCCCTCATCTCTGACTCTCCGGAAGAAAAAAACTTAAGCTAAGGAAAGCGAGTTTGGTCTTAATTGCCTAAGGAGTTTATGTTTTTTTGTGTGTGTGTTTTTTTTGAAGCAGCATAGCATAGTGTTTATGAACACTGTCCATCGCATAGCAGGAACTTGGGTAAATAATTCTCCTGTGGTTTGAATGCATTCCCCAAAGTTCATGTATTTAAAGTTGACCCCCCCCCCCATGCAACAGTGTTGAAGGGACTTTTAAGAAGGCTGTGCACTAGTTAATAGTTGAATGGTATTGCCACAGGAGTGGATTTTCTCAGGAGTGAATTCATGATGTTTCTGGTCTCTTTCCTTTATGCTCCCACGGGATGCCTGCCATGATACAATAATGCAGGAAGAAGGTCCTCACCAGACATACTCTTTCCAAGGACAACTTGCCAGTTTTCCACAACTGTAGGCCAAACAAATTCCTGTTGTTTAGAAATCACCTAGCTTGTGCTATTCTATCAACCAAAACAAAATGAGACACTCTTAGTTTTACTTTTTCTAATCTAAAATAGGACATTTCATAACCTGAAATGGTTATGAGGTTTAATAAGTAGTTAGTTATAAGTGAAATGCTTACAACAGCATCCAGTGCATAATATATACTGTACATTTTATTTATTTATTTATTTATTTATTTATTTATTTATTTATTTATTTATTTATGTGTGTGAATGTATTGTCTGCATGGAGGTTTGTGCACCCGTGTCGTGCAATGCCGCAGAGGTCAGAAGAGGGCGTTGGATTCCCCTGGAACTGGAGTTCTCCTGGAATTGGAGTTACAGACGGTTCTCAGCCGCCATGTGGGTGCTGGGGATCGAACCCGGGTCCTCTGCAAGAGCGTCGGTGCTCTTAACCGCTAGGCTATCTCTCCAGCCCCGAACCCGGGTCTTCTGCAAGAGCGGTCGGCGCTCTTAACCGCTAGGCTATCTCTCCAGCCCCTATACTGTACATATTATATTGATCATATACCTGCTAATATAAGACATAGCCATATTATTGTACTTTTACCGTGTTGTTAGGGAGGCAAAAAGAAAATTGTTTTGGGTGTTGTGATAGGCACAACAGTGGCCTATCAGGGACATCCAGAACCCCAGCTGTGACTATGTTACCTAACATGGTAGAGGGTAATTGAGATTGTAGATGGTGGCCAGCAAGATGGCTCAGCAGGTAAGGGCCCTTGCCACCAAGCCTGAAGATGCATGAGTTCAAACACCAGAACCTACATTGTAGAAAGAGAGAAAAAGTTTTCACATGACCTTCACACATGCAGCCTGGCATGTATGCACCCAACAATAAATAAATAAATAAATAAATAAATAAATAAATAAATAAAACATAAATAAATGAAAAAAAAAGTTTTAGATAGACTTAAGATGATCTGGGCAGACCCAGTCTGGCATCTCTGTAAAAGAACAACAGGTGAGGGCTGCTGAGATGGCTTAGTGGGGAAAGGGATCTATTGCCAAGGCAGATGACTGGACTTGGAACCTCGGACTGCAAGGTAGCAGGAGAGATCTGAATCCCACAGTTGTCCTCTTACATCTGCATAGGCACTGTGGCACATCCACTCCACATACACACACACAGACACACATACACACACACACACGTAGACACACATACACAAGTCCACACTGATAATAAATGAAATTAATTTTTTTCAGAAGTAGGGGAATAGAGCAGGATGTGATGATAGTTTAACAGGTAGAAAAGTAAAAAAGGGGAGTCAATAGTGATTCTGATACCCTCACTTTTCTGACTAAAAGAATGACTGCCTTCGAGATGAGGAGGGTGATACCTTTGAAAGCTATATGGTGGCGAAGACATGATGCTGTTCTTCAAGAACTCAGTTTGTTACAAAGGTGGCAGGCAGGCTTCATTCTGAATGTCAAATTCAATCTGGTTCCAGAGGCTGCTGAGAGAACTGTGTGCTGAGGTCTCACACCATCTGGTCAGCAAGTGCTGCAGGGACTAGCCTTGTCTGAGACAAGGGGAGGGGTTTTGAAGCAAGTTAATGCTTGGCATTCCCTGTGGAAGGTGCTTCATCACTTGTGGTCTACGTCATGCCACAGATCAGATCCTAAGCTGCAGAAGTTGGGCTCTCTATTTGTGCCTTGGGCTCAGCATGGTCCCAAGACCTTCTGGTCTCCACATCTCAGATCGTGGCATGTTATTTGCAAGTATCCGTGGGGGAAAAAAAAAAAACTCACTGAAATGTACACTGTCTGAAAGTCTTTCAAATCTTTAAAAAAAAAAAAAAAAAGAAAAAAAAAACGAAATTTCTCTCCCCATGGAATGAAAATTCAAGTTCAATTTAGTAACTCACTTAAGAATTACCCACTTTGGGGGCTGGAGAGATGGCCTAGCAGTTAAGAGCTCCAACCACTCTTGCAGAGGACCCAGGTTTGATCCCCAGCACCCACATGGCAGCAGAGAACCCTCTTTAACTACAGTTCCAGGGGAATCTGACACCCTCTTCTGATCTCTGCGGCATTGCACAACACGGTTGCACAAACCTACATGCAGACAGTACATTCATATACATACAAAATAAATAAAATTAAAAAAAAAAGAATTACCCACTTTCTATGTTTTCCAATTTACTGTCTATTATTCTGGGAGACAATATACTGGAGGACCAGTATAAAATAATATCGCAAGTTGATGGGCTGGAAAATGAATTCAGCCCTCAGATATGGTTTTTAAATTGAATTAACTTTCAACCTGTAAAACAAACAAACAAACATGGCACTAATTACTATGTGAAAGATCAGACCAGGGCCAGAAAGATGGCTCAGTGGGTAGAGATGCCTGCTGCTAAGGCTGATGTCCTGAACTCACTATGTGGGACCCACATGGTAGAAAGACAGAACTGACTCTCTGTATCCTCTCTAATCCTCATACCTGCACAGTGGCATGTGTGCACACATAATAAAACCAAAAAATGTGGACCACGCCAGTTGGTGCAGTCTGGGCTATAGAGTAAGACTCTCTTTCAAAACACCAAAGCAAGCTGGAGACTTAACTCAGCTTTATTCACATTAGTGAAATGATGATCCTCTAGTATCAAGAGCCATCAGTGATCACGTGTGCATTTTGTGTGTTTGTATGTACAGGTGTGTGAGTGTGAGTCTGCATGTGCCACAGAGCCTATGTGGAGCTCAGAGAACAACTTTGCGTATTGGTCCTCTCCTTCCACCTTGTTTGAGGGTCTTTGTTGTTTGCAACTGTGTCCCCAGACTAGGTGGGTTTTGGAGTCTTCGGTCTCTTCTTTCCTTCTTGCTCTAAGAGTGCTGGGATCACAGATGTGCACTATCTGGGTGACTTTATGTGGATTCTGGAACTTGAACTCAGGACCCTATGATAGTGCAGCAAGCCCAGCATCCCCAACACAGTTTTATGTTCTAAAGCAACAAAGTACAAGAGTGCCCAGGAGCCTACTGGGCAGCAGGGAGCTAGGCAGAAGTTCCAAAATTCCTGTGCTGTAGTTAGTATAGCTTGTGGGGGCGGCTGCTGCTGTGCTTTCTGGAGCAGAAGCCAAGCATCCCACAGCTCACAGACCACTTGCACAAACAAAGAACTATCTGGTCCAAAACGTCAGCAAGTACTGAGACTGAGAGCCATCGCCTGCTTTAAAAAGTGGTCAGTAAGCCGGGCGTGGTGGCACAAGCCTTTAATCCCAGAACTCGGGAGGCAGAGGTAGGCAGATCTCTGTGAGTTCAAGGTCAGCCTGGTCTACAGAGCGAGCTCCAGGATAGCTGGTACTAAAAGGGAGACCCTGTCTCAAACCCCACCCCCAAAAAAAAGAAAGAAAAAAGAAAAAGTGATCACTAAAATAATAATAAAGTGATTTGTATAGAGAAATAAAAAAGGAATCCAAGGTTGACGCCCTGCTAATAGTCCAACTGGGGGCTTTGCTTAGCTTTCTCTCTTGAAGTTAATGGGAAATAAACAGTGTTTCTGAGAGTGCAGAAGAGGGCATGGATGACTGTGGTTAGTGACAGAAACAATCATAAATGGCCTGTCTTGTCTCTTTTTCAAAGTCAGAGGGACCAAGCTGACCAGTAATTATCATTGAAATGCTGTTTTATCCAGTATCAATCAGTTCTCTTCATTCCTGTTACTCACAGAGCCTTGGGCTGAAACCACACTAAGTCAGGGTCAGAGCCAGTGTGAATGGAAAAGGCCAGCCTTTTCACTCTGTATGTGTTAATGGCCTGGGCTGAGCATCAATGGCAAGTTTCCATGAAAAAGCCATCTGAGAATCGAATCTAGAAATAAATGGTTCTATATGGAGCCTATTGCCTTCTTTTTAATATTTGCTATTCAGTGGGACTACAGCTGTAAACAATGCTTCATTCTCTTTTCTCCATGAAGTTAATTTGCACTGTGCCAGCACTGCAGGCTTTTTGCATATGTTCAGGCCAAGATGATCTGAGCAGGCCTGGAATGAATAATGTTTAGTAAAATCAATAAACCCTATTATTAGTCACTAAGGGGACTGATTTTATGTCTATAAAAGTAAAACAATTAGAACCATATTAATGGAAGATTCATCATAGCAATATAATGGAGCCAAGTATGCTTGTCTTTTGGGAATCTTTAATTTACCATTCGGTGCTGAATATATACTTAGCCAGAGAAACGGCATAGGCAATGTAAGCAAGCTCTAGCCTTTGGCAAGTCATGTTGTCCTGAGCAAAGATGACACGGTAACAGTAAGGGCAAGAAACGAAACCTTTTATGATTAATGTAAACCAGTCATGAATAATGACTAATGTTCCAGGTAAAATCTAGGAGAAAGAACACTGTTGAAATGGCATTGCATTTGGGTCACGGATCTCTCCAGGTCTATCAGCATTCCCGTTTGGTACAGAAGTAGAGTTAAATGTGCTCTGATGCACCTATTTATAATCTTACTGAACTAACCACCTAATGAGAAGCAATTTGAAGCTTGATATGTAATAATGAGCACCCAAGATTATACAACTGAAAGGCAAGACTGGCTTCCATATGTGTGGCTTTAAAAATCAGTAGTACTAAGGACGGGCAGTCCTCAGGAATCTACAGTTATCTCCTAGCCCCGGACAGGAAGAGGAATTGGTAGCTGAGGAAGGTTGAAAGCAGACCTGAGACCAGCTTCAGTGTTTTGGCAATTAAGGGGCTGGTCAGGAACTGGAGCAGCAGGCAAGCTACCAACAGAGAGGCCAGAAATCATGCTTGGAACAGAGGATATGTATGCATTTCACTATAGAAGACAACAACATTTCGTCTTCAAGGAATGAAAAAAGTTGGTGGCCTGAAGACATGATGAATACAGCCTTGAAATACTCTTGTGGGGGTGAAAAAAAGCACAAAACACTGTAACAGCTTCATGGATGCCAATGTGGATGGAAGTCAAAAGAAGAATAAATTGAAAATTAAGTGGAAAACTACCTTCTTCCTCCTCCTGAACTACCGGGACTGTGAAGTAATAAGCAAATAGACACTGGGAAGCTCTTCAAGAGCAAAGGAAGATGCTTTTCAGTTGCAAAATGCTGTTCATAAAGCAATAGCCATGTTGAGCAGCTATACCCAGACAGACTCTGCCAATTTAAAGCACTTTTTAGTACGCCTAATAGTAAAATCAGTAGTCATTGGTAATTATAGGAAACCCATAAAAACTAACAATTGCAATGAGCTTGCAACTGGTTTAAGGGGTGGGGATATAACAGCTCAGTGGCAGAGCACTTGTTTAGCACCACGGAGCCCAGGGTTTCATCCCAGCACCAGAAGAAACAATCCTCCAGTCTCCACTGCAGGACATCTGCAGCCACATCTCTGTCTCACTACAGGGCTTCTCCCCCAGATACTGGCATGGACCTTCTTTCATCAGTTTAGTGAAGAGCCCTCAGTCTGCTCTAGGTATCAGAGCAAACCACGCCCCCCCCACACACTCAGCATGGCCTCCCTCAGCCTTCACCTTTCCATAACATCTATCAGCCACCCTGACAGTCTCTGTGTGTATATTTTATATGTTTGCTCCACCTACTCGAAAATGCAAACTCTATGAGGATAGGGATTTCTGTGTGTTCTGTTTATGACAATATATCACAGTTCCTTATACAATGCCCAGGATAGAGTTGGTGGCTCAATGCATTGAAAGAAGGGAGGGAGGGAGCAGGAAAGAAGGGAGGAGCAGCAGAAACTCGTCATAAAATATTCTCATGTCACCCTACTGACAGCTAGCTGACTTTTTACATGATTTATGTACTGTCCATATGTTACAAGATTTACAGGTTCGAAATAGCACTCCATCCACCACAGACACCTCTGTCTACTAGTGTGTGGTATTATGCGTCCATGTTTGGAGTAAACACCCAGTACTATATACATATTCACAGAATTAAATAGTGTTTGGTTTATATACCTGCATATCCCATGAGAAAAGTTAGCATGTATGCATTCCTGCTTTATTGTACTCATAAGATTAAGAAATCCTTCTTTGAAGGTTAGCATCACTACCAGCCAACTAGAAATAACCCCAGACACACGAGAAGCCATTATAAAAAAAAAAAAAAAACCTTTTTAATTCTGATTGCCAAATTATTTAAGGCAGGTATAAAAAAGGAAAGCATTCAATATACATTTTACATAAAATAAACTAGATTACAGCATAAAACAAGTAACCAGGCAATGGCATTGAAGTCTTCTTCTAAAACTGGATAATTGTAAACATTAAAAAAAAATAAAATAAAAGGATTGCAGGACTATTCAAGTAATAGAACAATCACAGATGTCTCTGGTATGCAGGCTATTGGGTTATTTGCCATTCAAGATTATCAAGAAATGACACCTCATTATTCACAGATGCTCATTATTCCCCCATTTAAATCTTTACATTATATATACAACACAGTTTCTGTGGTTCTGGCAACCCCATGCCTTCCAAAAGTATTTATTTCCACAATAAACAAGTACAAACAGTGACTACAGCAACATTTTACACTGATGCATCTTTAACAGGAGCCACCAATTAGACATCTAAATTGTACCAAGTGTCATCATCACAGCTGGCCTTTCTGAGGGGCTTATGGGAGATAGATGAAGGATATGCAAGTTCAGGCACACTGATACAGAACATTATTTATTTACAATTTTAAAGGAAAAAGAAAAGAAAGTAAGCAGCCTGTTGTGGCTAACACTTTTCAACATGACAAATACATTTTTTTAAATTTCCTTTACTGAGTGGTTTGCAACTTGGCAGCAGACCCTGTGTGTGCGAGCCTGGTTACTGATACAAAAAGTAAAGAATATATATATATATATATAATATATATGTATATATACAGATATGTATATGTATATATATATAAAACAGAAGTTTAATTACAGCAACATTTGTTACTCTTTGATAAAATCTGTAATTTACAAAAATGAAATGACTGGTTTTTGCCTGCCATTAAGGCATTTCAAATTAACACCATGGAACTGATGTTTATATAAAGCGCTTCCCCATGTGATCCAGTCACATGACACTGGGCACTTCCCATCCTGTCATTCTCTGCAAAAGAAGAGCACATTTTAGTACAGATAAGTTCAGTCAACAGTTGACCCAACCTGAAAAATCCTGAGATGGAAAGGCTCACTTTAGCTAGTTCTAATTCATTAGTGGGATTTCTAAGAGAGTGAAGAGACACAAAGTAATGAGGTGCTTTGAGAAAATGTTAATTTTATATTGATAAATAATCTTCTTGAATTGTTTTCATTCTTAGATAATTTAAAATACTACAGAGCAAACATTGGCTTCAGTATTATGATTAATAAATTTCTCCATTTACAACTTTATTTTTAAGTATAATAAAACAAGGAGTAATGTCCTGGCCAATTTATCTCTGAACTTCTGCAGTGCTAAACAGAGAATCTAGGGCCATGTGTGTGCAGGACAAGTGCTACACTACTTAGCCATATCCCCAGCCCCAGGGAATATTTTCACAGAGCTGTAGGGATCCACTTTGCCTAACCTAAGGAAATTTCAACCTTCTTAAAAATCAATCAGTTCCTTATTAATCTACATTACATTGATAGAATGAGGCTCATGGAACCCGAGTTGCACATGGGACATCTAATACAGAACAAAAGAAACCAGGTTTTTTCACCTGCAAAGCCTATATTCACTTCCTCGCAACCAATTAGCACATCTCTGTCTAGAAAACCAATTCCAAGTATAGGGGGGTTTTACCTTCTCTGTGCAGGAAACATTCCTGATGCAGATGCCTGGGCAGCCACTTGCTGAGAGGCAACCAGGGCAGCAGAGGTCAAGCCTAAGGGGTAGAAAACAGCAGGGTTTCCATGACATTGAGAAAGGAAGAGTAGAAACAGACCCAGTAGTAAAGGGCACAGAACCAGTAGTAGTCATCTGTCCCTTCCTAAATACTCATTCGAAATATTTCTTTCAGCAAAGACAGACAATACAGATCTTGGGCTGGCCGGTATCTACCCCTTTATTGAATACTTGCTGGTTTTCTTAATAGCTATTCTGAGGATATGGCATTCCATCTCTCTGGCTCTGCATGGTGCTAAGTGGTTTGCATGCATTCCTGAGTAGGAAGCTGGAGAGAAATGATAGGTACCAGCTAACAACAGGAACCAGAACGAACAATGAATTAGAGAAGCAAACATGCTATTTGGTTGGAACACTTTAATGACTTTTATCACTTTAACATTTTTCCCAGTGATTTAAATGAGATGCATCTGATAAGCACATGGAATAAATCAAAATCAGAAAAACCTGCACTTTTCTAAGTCTAAGTCAAACTTAGCAGCTTCAGAAAAGAATTGATGTGCTTAATAGAGACCTTTTTAAAAATCCAGTAGTCGCCGGGTGTGGTGGTGCATGCTTTAATCCTAGCACTCAGGAGGCAGAGGCAGGCAGATCTTTGTGAGTTTCAAGGCCAGCCTGGTCTACAGAGTGAGTTCCAGGATGGCTGGGACTACAGGGAGACCCTGTCTCAAAAAGACAAAAAAAAAAAAAAAAAAAAAAAAATTCCGGTAGTCAGTAGTCCTGGGAAACATTTGCATGATGTAAAGTTCAAGGCCAGCCTAAGACTTTCTTGGGCAGCATGCTATACCAGGGGAAGGGGAAAGAAAAGAAAAAGAGAAACAAAACAGTCCTGGGAAAAACACAGTAAACAAAGCAAGCAAGAGGATTATTCTCTCTTTCCATGGTCTTTATTTGGACATGTTTTATTTTCCCAGAGATAATTTAAGACATTACAATGACATATAAAAATGGCAAGATATTTATTCTGCTCACATATATACTCAGGGATCTGTAATGCATTAGAAACAAAACTTCTTCTTTTCCATGTTCTCCACACACTCTGTGGCCGGGAGGATATATAAGCTGGCTTTTAACTCAAGTAATAAGAAGTGAGAAAAGAAGCCTGAAAGTGTTCCACAGTGCATCACTTCCTGCATTGGAAAGCATCTGCAGACACTGTCTTGCTTTATCTTCACACAGCAGCCTATGAAGAAACTTGGCCACTGCTATGGACTGAATTGTGAAGTTCCCATCTCTGGGCCCTAATTCCCAATTTGACTATATTTGGACACGGAAGCTATGCAGAGGTCATTAAAGTAAAGTGAAGTCATAAGGACCTCATCTTGAACTAAAAGGCTTAATGCTCCTGTAAGAACAGATTTCAGAATGCTTGCCGCCCTGTAGTGCCCTACCCTGCCCTTTGAAGACAGAAGCTGGTAAGAAAGCTCTCACCAGCACAACCGGCTTCTAGAGCTCCAGTTCTAATCTCCAGAACTTGGACAATATACAGTTCTGACATTAAAATCTGTGATGTTTTGTTGAAATCTAAGGAATTGACAAAGATAGCAAAGTCCAAGGCGAGTGGATCTGTTGGCAAAGACCTTGCTTCCACCCACCCTTTATGAGGGGACAGGTAAGATAAGCTTACCTAGTATACCATGAATGGAGGTCAAGTCTATGGGGAGTTATAAAGGTCTCTCTCTCTCTCCCCTCATCTTTGGTGAAAACCTCATATCAGTGAGGGGCTGACAAGTGCCCCTCAGGTTCTAAAATGTTAGACCTGATCAGGCTCCTGTTGTTACTTGTACAGGGAAAAGAGCAATTTCAAAGGCCTGGAGATATCAGGGGAAGTGATTTCAGGGAAGCACCTACCATCGCTCCCTTTCCCTGAAGTAGCTATCTGATCATCTGATTGCTACACTGTGAACCCCAGACATTGGCTGCCACCCTCAATCTGTAACATAATAGTAAGCCTTGGATAACATCTACCAGTGACAGTTATTAAGAGGTAGCCACTTTATGTCTCAATAGAATATAAAGAAGTGGAAACAGGCTTAGACGGGTCACTAGTAAATACTAGGAAACGAATGTTAACAATCTTCCCTAGAGCTAATATTACACAAAGTTCAATAATTTTGTTTTAGAGGAGTGACAGGCAGTTATAGCAGAGCAGAAAAAAAGAGAACACACTCCACTGTGAAGAAGATGCTGACCTTGAAAAGGGTCATATTGACCAGGAATGAGAGGGTAGCCCATGCCAACGTGGGTGTGGTGGTGTGTGTGCAGGTGCCGCTGGCTGAAGGGAGAGTGGCGATCCCGGTCCCGCTCGGCCTCCCGTTCCCGCTCCGTGGAACCCTTCTCCACAGGCTAAAGAAAAAAAAAGAGAAATTTCCTCCCTTAACACTCCAAAATATAACCATCAAGAGCACCAAACCACCTTTCACCTTCCAGGGCAACACTGTTTATGATCAAAAAGTAGATACTTCGAACTCTGAACAGATGGATGACAATTGCAAAAGAGATACATAAGTTTATTATAATAGAATAAGCCAACAATAAAATATTGACATCATTTAGCTACTTTGGTAGCTAAATGATGTCAATATTTTCTTCAAATACTTCCTAAAATTCTTCTCAAAATTCATTCACAATTTCTGTTTACAATCTACTTGGCATCTTCCAGAAACAATTTTAAAAAATATATTTTATTATGGGGAGACATGAAAAAAATATTTTTTATTATTTTTATTTTATGGATATGAGTGTACTGCCTGTATATACGTAAGTGAACCTGTGTCATGTAGTGCCTGTGAGGGTCAGAAGAGGGTAATGGATTTCCCTGGAACTGGAGTTACAGATGGTTGTTAGCTACCAGGTGGGTGCTAGGAATGTAACCTAGGTCCTCTGCAAGAGCAGCCAGTGCTCTTAACCACTGAGCCATCTCTCTAGACCCCAGAAACAACTTTTATGCATGGATTGAAAAAAAAGTGTCTTTGAGAGTGTTTTTTTTTTTTTTTTTTAGGGTCAAGTTTTCCAATGATACTTTCATTTATTCTTTGTGGAGGGGACTTAGCCCATAATTTAAAAGCAAAATTCTGTATCCATTATATTCCTATAAAAATCTACACCTTAATTCACAAATTAATATACAGCACCCCTTTACTCTTAGATGTTATATTTTAATAATTCCATACTTCTCTTTTCTAAATGTACATTGTATCCAGGGATTCCACATCTGTGATTTAGCAAGCCTTTAATAAAAAATGTTACAAGCTGGGCATGGTGGTACACACCTTTAATCCCAGCACTTGGGAGGTGGAGGCAGGCAGATCTCTGTGAGTTCAAGGCCAGCCTGGTCTACAGAGTGAGTTCCAGGCCAGCTGGGACTAAAGGGAGACCCTGTCTCAAAAAGACCCCCCCAAAAAAAGTTACAGCTGGGCGAGGTGGCGCACGCCTTTATCCTAGCACTTGGGAGGCAGAGGCAGGCGGATCTTTGTGAGTTCAAGGCCAGCCTGGTCTACAGAGTGAGTTCCAGGACAGCTGGGGCTACAGGGAGACCCTGTCTTGAAAAGACAAAAAAAAAAAAAAAAAGTTACAAAGAATATTGGCATACTAAAAATATATAGACTTGTTTTCTTCTCATTGCTCCCTAGGGTAGAGTGTGACAACTCGTATACCATCTGCTTTACATTAGATATTGTAGGTAATCCAGAGATGCAATAAAGTAGAAGGGAAGGTTTACGTAGGTTGAGACAAATACTTTGTGTATGACTTTCCTAAAGGGACTGGAGTATCTGCAGATTTGTCATTCCCAGGGGTACTAGAACCCAACCCACACACACTGGATTTCTGAGTATTCCTGCTCTTTCACATCAGAAAGAGTTAAGGATTATGCCTTTCAAATACATGTCTACCCTTAATATTTTTGATTTATTTATTTTTATTTTATGTGTATCAGTGTTTTGACTGCATGCATGTAAGTGTACCCATGTTCTGCAAAGCCCATAGAGGCCAGAGGAGGGTGTCAGATCCCCCAGAACTGGAGTTACAGACAGTTGTTAGCTGCCATGTGAGTGCTGGGAATTGAATCTGGGTTCTCTGCAAGAACAGCCAACGCTCTTAACCACTGAGCCTTCTCTCCAGCCCCATCAAATATATTTCTACCTTTTAGAGCTTACTACCCTTTCTTAAAGCTTGCTCATTTGTAACAAAGCCTGTGTACTGGAAGGAGGAATATGAAAAAAAAAAAACCCAGGAACTACCTTTTTTAATGCTTTTTATTTTATTTTATTTTTTTTTATGTGTATGAATGTACTATCTGCATGTAGGTTTGTGTACCCGTGTCATGCAATGCCTCAGAGGTCAGAAGAGGGTGTCGGATTCCCCTGGAACTGGAGTTAAAGACGGTTCTCAGCTGCCATGTGGGTGCTGGGGATCGAACCCGGGTCCTCTGCAAGAGCAGTCGGGCACTCTTAACCACTAGGCCATCTCTCCAGCCCTAGGAACTACCTTTTCTAGTTTCTCTGCACAATGGTAGTAGTTATTCATTTTATATTTTATATCCTCTTTTATTTCTTTTTCTTTTTTATTTTGTCTTTTTGAGACAGGGTCTCCCTCTAGTCCCTGGCTTGGGGAGCTCACTATGTAGACCAGGCCAGGCTGGTTTTGAATTCCTCGAGATCCGCTTGTCTCTGCCTCCCAAGCACTGGGATTAAAGGCATGCTCCACCACGCCTGACCCTTCTCTTTTCTAAACAAGAACAATCACATCTTTTCATCTTTTCTTTAGTCTCTCTCTTATTTGTTAAGTCTTTTTTTTTTTTTTTTTTTAAGAATCTAGGACCCAGGAGTTGCCATTTTTTCTGGGAAGCCTCTTTCAAAAAAGCACATTTGTAGGCCGTCAGCGGAGTGATAAGGACATGACATTTTGTCAAGGCCTGAAAGTAGCCGAAGCAGCCCTCACTCCTCAGAGGAATGACTCAAGCCTACGCCTGAACTCAACACCACACAGGATTCAAATTTGTGTCTGAATAATACAAATAATAGTTATTGCATATCATGTAGCGTCAGCATTGCTCCAGGTAAGCTTCTAGCCATTAGTACGAACCATATGAATCACCAGGGCCAACAGAAGGGTCTGAAAACCCAAGCCTCTACTGAGGTCAGTTTCATAGAGATAAGTGATGCAGGCTGGTCAGCTTTATTTCTATACATGCTTATAAGGACGTGGAGCTGGATGTACTCTCTGGGCCTGTTGCTTTCATTAACTGTGTCCATGGAAGCATGGACTACATTTGCTATTGTCTTAAAAGGAAAACATCTTTGGTATTTTTTTTATTTTTTTACAGAAATACTAGGGATGGAATCCTAGCACATGATAACCAAGTGCTCTACCACTAAGCTACACTACCAGGCTCAGGAAAACAATTTTAGGGGCTGGAGAGCAGTTAAGAGCATAGGCTGCTCTTGCAGAGGACCTGGGTTTGTTTCCTAATCCATAGGGCAGCTCACAACCATCTTTAAGTCCAGTTCCAAGGGATCCAAAACTCTCTTTTAACCCGACACGGTACATTTACATTTACATTACATGCATGCTGGCAAAACACTCATGCACATAAAATAAAAATACATTAAAAAGATCACTTCCAAAAAGTCAACAGTTTGTGACCTCTGAACCACTTAGTTACAAGAATGGTACAAATAGTCTTCTGGAACTTCGTTTCCTAATATTTCATAAACATTTTGTACCAAAAATCATTTCCTATAAATATAAATGTCCCCCTCAGATGCTTCATCCTGGGCAAGCAAATTTTGTACAGTAGAGCTCCGCACTCTCGCACAGGCTTTAAGGATACCTTTCTATCTGATGTGGCTGCATCTTAATTTTCAACGCTCCATTCTTTATGTATTGAGATAAAGCAGCACCCTGAAATCCCAGCTGGGTTCCCAAACCATTTATATTTCAAAACCGTTTCTATAGCTTGTCCCCTTTTCTTCCCCCAAACACCGTCCTTTTAACTATCAACAAAAGGAGGCTTACGGCAGGAGACTTGCTGCGGTATTGGTTGGCGTGCTGCTGGAGCAGGTCCAGAGCTTTGGATTCGCTGGTTGCTTTTGTGTTGATGCTGGGGCTGGTATTGACTTTTTCTGTCTCTTCTCTCCCGGACATCTTCCCATAAACAGGATAATGAAATCCTGGAGAGAGATAGGCCCCTGCAGATAAGCAACAAATGTCACATCAAGTTACAGGCAACATCTTAAAAACAAAAATCATTTGGATGACATGAATTTGGGATGAGTCAGACATCTGAAAATAAGGGGTTACATTAAGAATGGTCTGTGTCATTGTTAAACTGTATCTAGGTTCTCAGATTTTCCTTTTTGGTTAATTCACCCCGATGAACTGAGATTATAAACAGAATTGAGCTCACAGCCACTTCATCCATTTATATGTCCACTTAAGTGAAAGAAATAGTAACTATAATGATTATGACAGTAAGTGCTTAGAATAGTTTCATAGGCAATTAAGTATCTGTCAGTCTAGCAAACCATCAGAAGTCATGGAAGCTAGAGCTGGAGGACTCTTGACATTTCATCAAAAATGAAATAAAATAAAATAAAATAAAAATCTCACATTAAATCAGTTTCATCTTTAAGGAGCATTAAAAACAAGCAAAACAAATGTCATTCTTGGAGCTTCTAATTTATCTTCTGTTGCTAATAGCTAATACTTGAACAGAGCCTTTACCCACCAATGACGTTAGAACCCACAACACGTACCAGGATAACTGTGCATTAGGACAGGGGAGACAGCCCGGTATGCAGGATGGCTGGGGTCGTACATCTGCGGGTAAGGATAAGCATGCAAGTACTGTATGTACGACTGATGCTGACTCATAGGAGAGGACACAGCCACTCTTGTTCCCCGAGCGTCCTTCCAGTTCACAGGAGTCTTTCGATCATCGTTTTTCAGTTTGCTTTCATCCACTGATTGAGAATCGGGACGCTTGCCCTCCCTAGGCTCCTCTTTGATGTTTGTTAGCGATACAGGAAGGCCGGACACGCCACTCTCTTTGTTAGGCGTCTTCCTCGGGCTGTCCTCTTTTAATTTCTTTTCTCTGTCAAGTTCTTCTGACTTTTGCTGGTCCAGATACTTGGGCTGGTATACATAATGATGCCATGTCCGTGAATCTGGATCCTAGTTTTAAAAATAAAGATCTGTCTTAAAATTCCATTTTTTAGAAGCAAATCCATGCGTGTTTATGCTGTCACAACATACTATACCTCCTCATACTCAGCTAGCCTGTGTTCATATGCTGTTCCTACTACTCTCAGGAAGCAATGCGTGAGGTTGGCCTGATTATTGATTTCTCTTTAGTGCGTGTGTGTGTGTGTGTGTGTGTGTGTGTGTGTGTGTGTGTGTGTATGTGTGTGTCTTTTTGAGACAGGGTCTCCCTATAGCCCCAGCTGGCCTGGAACTCACTCTGTAGACCAGGCTGGCCTTGAACTCACAGAGATCCACCTGCTTCTGCCTCCCGAGAGCTAGCTAGGATTAAAGGCGTGCTCCACCACACCTGGTTTAAAGATTGTTTTTTGCCACCATGTGGGTGCTGGGAATCAAACCCCGGTCCTCTGCAAGAGCAGTTGGCACTCTTAACCACTGAGCCATCTCTCCAGCCCCTAATTATTGATTCTTATACAAAAGATTAAACCCAAAACTTTTAAAGCTCAGGCAACATCAAGGTCACATTGCAGCCCAGGCCGGGTCTGTCGTGTTCAGAGCTGGGCCCTTAAATATATAGACATATTTTTTAGTACAATTATCCAATTCTTATTTTCCCTTTAATAACTATCATTGGTAAAAAGAATTTTAAAAAACTGTATTTCAAGCTAACAGTAGCAAATACATATATCAAAAAGAAGGAAAAACTCTTGGTTTTTTAATACTTTTTTTTTACTGACTACAGCTGAGGCTTGATATATTGGCTCACTTCTCATTAACATGCTAAAATCTTTAATCAAAACAAGAAAATCTCAAATAAGAAAATCTAAAATTAACAGCATACATTATGGCTTCCGTTAGAAACAAAACTGTCTGTAAACCCTCCCATCTTGTACTATTCTGATGTAATCCTGAGAAAGAGCAGCCTGATTTAGGTCTCTGCAGCACATGGAACTGAACAATCAAACATCACTTATGACCCCAGCACATTCAAGGCATAAATCCACTGGGAATTTAGATCCTACATGACCTAAATCCCATCTTTAGGCAGAAATGCACATGAGGGTTAGACTTCTTGTTCTGATTTCCCAGTGAGTAAGCATGGGGAGTAAAGCCGGGGTGTTGGTGCTGGGAAAAACCAGAATTAACGCTACCAGGGCTGCAGTGACTTAGGGTATCTAGCGTGACCGAAGTTCTAGCATCTGTGTGGTTTCAGGGTGACTGATTTTCAGGTGCTTTCAGGCTGGCTGACCATGGGGCTCCTGGGAAACTGCTGAGGCCCATCACCAGGACCTCCTGAGCCCCTCCCTGGAAGCCCTTAGCACAAGTACTAAACAGAGCATAAGACAGAAATCCAGGCATCTCAGACCTTATGTGAAAAATATTTGGTCCTCAAAGTTCATTAAAAAGTTGAACTGGAAATGGGCATTCGGAGACTCAAGTTTAATATTTATTCTTAGAAGAAGCTACCAGAAATTTGGAAACAGAAAAGAACAAATACTTTAGAGACTGAACTTGAAATCTTAAAGAGTCCGAAGGAGTATTAGCAGCCCTTCAGTGGAATGCCTTCACCATGGGCTTGGGAAGAGATTAAAGGACCTTGTCAGCTACAGAGTTCCTTTTGTTACACACCATGACAAGTAATACCAGAGAATCTTTAAGGATACTTCTCAAGAGAAGAGGATAAAACCCCTGGCGATGGTTTCCTCCCGTCTAAATTTTCTAGCAGATCCAGCCCAGGCATGTGCACAACTTGGACTGCTCCCTGTCTGTTGGGGCCACACTCCACAATCTTACTTGTTTAAATCTCGAGGTTGGGTCTACACCTGTCTGCTTCATAGAGTCCATGACAGACTTCATTTCTACAGCCTCCTTAATAAGCTGGTGGTTTTCCATCTGCTTAGCTTTGAAGCTGTCGGCCTGAAGCTGCTGCTGGTGACTGGAGAGAAGCTGTGATTTACCTGTCTCCTCAGTTTTATTAGGCACTGATGGCCCTAGTTTAGAATGGTTTTTGTTAGGCTCCGGAGTAGAGGGAGCTTTTGATATTGTAGCCGATGGCATGCTTTTCTGCTTACTATCTTCCTTGCCCAGCTCTTTCAGGGGGAGCTCAGTCTTCCTTTCACAGTCTCCTCTCCCACTCTGGGACATTTTCTGCTCTGCCAGCCTCTGGTCCTCATAGTACTTCTCATACTGCTGTCTGTAGGCAGGGCTGGTGGCCATCAGAGACTTCTGGTCCATATAGAGCCCATAGGCATACTGGCCGTAATAAAGTGACTGAGCCAGGGCAGGGTGTCTTTGTGTGATGACAGACTGGTGCTGAGGCTGCAGGGATGTAGAATTATGTTCCACTTTCTTAGAATCTAACTGCTCTGCCTTGTCTTTTTTCTCTCCATCTTCGTCGGACTCCTTCTTGATCTTCATGCCCTGAGAACCCCCTCCACTGCCTGCTGTGGGGGCGCCAACCTGTCCCGGGTGCATGTAACTTGGAGAATAATAAGGATCATAGCCATGGTAATATGGAGAATGGGACTCTTTCAGTTGAGATGATTGTGCTGGGGTTGAAGAATGTCCTTTCACAACACCATCTTTACTAGAAACAATATCTGATGGGGAACTGGCCTTTGACCTCATTCCCTCTGACCTGCTATCGGAACCACCATCATCAGCTGCATCCGATATGTCGGAATAGGCTGGGCTGCTGGTCTTGACTGCTGAACCGTCAGCCCCGTTCTGCGTCAACACATGCAGCGTTGCCACGGGGGCCTGCCCATTCACCAGCGTGCTGCATTCCATCCTAGAGGCACTCCCGATGGAAGGGCTGGGGGCGTTGTCGGTGAATGTGTAAACTTTATCAGCTTCAGCTTTGATACTGGCCATGCGGCTCTCCTGAGACTCTGACAGTCCATTAGCCAGCCCTTCACTCTTACTGAGATGGTCCTTTAAAAAATGCCCAGATAAATCTTTGCCAGCCACCTTGGCATCCTCCGGCTTCCCCACTTTGGCATCCATTTTGGGACTCCCAGTTTCCTTCCCTTCCTTGTCCTTCAGCTTTCGTTTCTCCTTTTTCTTTTTGTCTTTGAGCGACACCAGAGCTGGGTTCACGGTGATGGGTTCTCCCATAATCGTGGGCTTTGGCTGGATGGGTTTCAACGGAGGACTCTTTGGTGTAGCCTGGACCACGGTGGTTGTAAGGGAGGGCAGTCCAGGTATGGACCCCGAGGTGGTGGACGTGAAGGCTGTAGTGGGTATAGCAATCAGCTGTGGGGGTGTGGGAGCTGGGGCAGGGGCGATAGGCCGAGCACTTTTCAGTTTTGAGAGGTTTTTGTCCATTTTACAATTGTTTGCTTTTTTCCCCTTTTCTTTTTCCCCCAAACTTTTCTTATCAATCAATCCTTCTGCTTCTAGTTTGGGCATTTCGGCAGCTAGACTGCTGTCTGCCACTGAGCAACTGTCTAATGTGGCTGTCATGTTGGAGATGACGGGAAGGTTGCTCAGTTCATTGTTAAGGCCCTTCTTTTTCCCAGAATTCTTCCCAGCTTTCGAACCTATGACAGAACCTGGGCCATTGCTCATCAGCTCTCTCTTTCCCTTAGGAGTCCCAGGGGGGTTCCCGGCCGCGGGAGACCCCGGCGCCTTCACCTGGTCGTAAGCTGACACACTTGTGCTCTGCTCACGGCCCTCCAGGGCCACCGTACTCAGAGCTTCCTCGCAGTCCGAGATCTTGTCCTCGCTGTCTGGTTCAAACTCTAGCTTGTTTTCTGGGTCTAAGTGTGCATGAGCCTGGTGGTACCTCAGGCCATTTATGTGCTTGTACTTTTTGTTGCAGTTTGGATGAGGACAATCGATTAACACTGGAGAGGAGCAGCCTTGGTCCAAAAAAGCAGTCTCTGGTTTCCCTTGAGGGGTGGTGGGAGTGCTTCTGGAATTCGTGCGGACTCGTTTCCCAGGTTTATTGTCCTCCGAACTTGAGTTCAGGTCCAACTCCATTGGGGGCTTATTCTTCCTCTTGTTGGTGGACGAAGGGCTGGCTTTGATGTCCTCGGCAGCACAGTTTGGGGGTGTCCTTCTTCCGCTGGCGTTGAGGCTGCCGCGCCTCCCTTTTCCATTGGCGCCCCCTCTGTTCTTGCTCTGCAGCCCTCTGGACTCTGTGAAGCTGGCCTCCGAGCCAGGGGCTGCAGCGGCAGACCTGGCTCTCTTCCCTCTGCCCCGGCCCCCTCTCATTTCCAGGTCACTTGTCGGGGATTCGCAAAACCTAGGGAAGCAAGGAACGGATGTCATAATGAGCATCTCCGAAAGGGCCAGGTGAGATCGCAAGGGACACAAGGCATCAAAGCACAGTCAGCGCCTTGGCAGCTTGAGGGCTGGGTGCGGCCAAAGGGAGGACTTTCTATTCTTGTCCCTACACACCTGCCAAAGAACAGGCTACCAAATGGCTTGTATTCATTACCCAGGGAGAATCAAAGGAAAGTGGCTCCAAGAGCTGGCCTCCAGTCAGTTCACATTCCCGTTTAGGGAAAAATAAAGAAGAAAACAAAGGAGAAAAGGGAGTGGGGGGACTAGATGGGTGGAAAGGAAAGCGAGCATCTGTGCCGTACTGTGCGCAGGCCTCAACTGCTGGGTTCGCTTTTGCCTGGCTTCAATTACAGGAAGAGTTTTATGTATTATTATTCTCTCTCTAGTTTCCCTGCAAAAGACAGGATGGGGAAAGGAAAGGAGGGGGAGTGGAGAAGAATAAAAGTAAATACCTGGGAGGGGCCCAGTCGTGCTTGGTGCAGTCCAGCAGGGTGCCCACGTAAGTCTTGTTTCTCCAAGTGACATTGACCACTAGAACACCTGCAGGGGAGGGTGGGGTGAAAAGGGAAGACATTTAACACCCATTACTTTATTTCCATTTCATTTATTGTTATTTATTCATTCATTTATTTTTTTTACCAGCAAAGTTCTATTCTCACTTTGCTTTCAAAAGCTGTGGTTTTGCATCCTTCCTCTTTCTGGTTTCAGTGACCTCAAGTTAAAACCCTCAGGAAATTGTGTGTGTGTGTGTGTGTGTGTGTGTGTACACGTGCACATGTGCTTGCAAAAGGGTGAGACTGTGTAAGGGTGTGATCAAGATATTGCTGACAGAAGGAAATGGTTTTTGCCATGTCCTGCTGTAAAACAGCAACACTCACCTCTTAATTTTTCTATTATTACACATAATTGCTTTCGCTTGGCAGGCAGCCAACATAAACTAAGCATGAGTTACCAGTGCTTAAACCAGAGGATGACTGAGAGGAATCTGTTTGGTTTCCAATTCAACCATATAAAACAATGGTGAATTATTTTTACTAAGAAAAAATATTTACAGATATATAAAAATAGGTACAGAGAAAAAAGGACTTGCATCAACTTTGGAAAGGACCGTTCCACTGTTTGATTCTGCTTCATATTAAAGGTTCTTAAAATAGTCCTCTTAAGAAAATAAATGCGCACAGTAGATTGGCTCTGGGGGTTATCTTTAGCATCAACTTTGTTAAGCATTTGCCACAGAGAAGAGAAATCTGAAAAGCAACGCACTTGTTTCCCCAGCCACCCTGCTCTTCTCCACTGCTTTGCTGACAGACATTTTAATTTAGCACTGCATCTGTGAATTACTAAACTTAAGTGCACTTAGTGTACCAAATGTCATTGAGAAACAAAATATAACATTCTGTTATTTCTCTTGAGGACAAGTGTCACTTAAAAAAAATCACTTCTTTAAAGCATATCTTTAAAGAAGCTGGATTCTGAGACATATATAAAAGAGTAGGGTTAATAAATAAAATATTTATGTGAACCTTTGCTTTCTTTAGTGCCTACCCTTCCCACCCCCAGAGAACAGTCCTCCAAGTCTTTGAGGGCTGGCTTGTTCACTTGAAAGAGCTGCCATTTTGAACTGAGTTTCTTTATAGAAAGGAAACTTCACAAAATAAGACACCCCCCCCCCTCGTTGGGAATCTTTGAACAACAGGTAAAATGTCTGAATGGTCAGGACTCAAGTAGTGGGGAAGATTTCAAAAGTCTCAAAAAGAGATTTTTAAATTGTTTCCCATATGGTCTTTGTTGCTTAGTTATGCGACAGCTGAATTTACTCACTGCAAATTCAGCCTACTATTGTAGCAATAGTTTAGCTGGAGAAGAAAAGGCAGGAAGAAGCAAAGCAGGCATTTCCTCAAATCATGGCTGATTCCTTTGTAATTCCCTCAGGAAAAATTTTTTAACCATTGAGTATGGAAAAAAATCACATTGCGATGAGAATCAATGGCAATTAGGCATTTAGTCAAAAATTGCACAAGACAGAACAATTGGAGGAAAGGATTATTTACAAGCATATCCCTCCAGGAAAAAGGAGGGGTGGGCGTGGAGGCAGGGGAAGGCCGGGCCGGTTTTCTCATCATCTGCTCTCTGGGGCACTGTGTGTGGTGTCAAAGACCTTTGCAGCTGCTTAAAATTCTTCAGCATGTCAGCTCTGTTTACAGTGCAGGAATGTATCTGTATTGCCAGAAGGTTACTGCATTTTAGCTTTAGAGGCAATGGGCTGAAATCACTGCGTTCCAGAGTCCCTGATGTAGCACAAATGTATAATTAAAATTGCTTGAAAGGAAACATGAAAGAAACAACAAACCCTCCATTCTTGCAGTAATAAAATTAAAAACAGGAAAAGTCTGCACAGACACTTAACATTTGTCTGCAGTGAAAGGCTTTTGTTACTGCTTTTCCCCTAAGGGTTTCGCCTTTCCAGCAAATGCGGGCCGCCGATTGGCCAGCGCCTGCTGCGAATGCTCGCATATGATTGGCTGGACCGAGGGCGGCTGGCCAGAGCACAAGAGGCGGCGGTCTGGAGAGAGGAACTGATGCAGGAAGGATGCTTCCCGCGGCGGGAGGGCTGCCGCGACGCCAGGGCTCCCGAGGCCGGGGCAGTTGGAAGCTATCTGCGGTCGTCGTGACTGACCGTGCGGTGCTCCGGGTTCACGAACCCCGCCACGTGACTGCACACTGCCAGCAGGCCAGCCGGGAGAGAACCCTAGCAAACCAATCCGCGGCCTCAAAACCCAGCCAGGGGAACCGGGGACCCAACGCAAGCCATCAATCAGTGGGTTATCTAGGGCCACAGGTTGAAACGGTCACAAAGGCTGAACTACAGTTGCAACTTCCACATGAAAACGGTTCACATCTGGACTCCCTAGAAGCCACACGAGCGACGTTGTCTGTACCGGGTGGGGGTAGGATGGGGTGGGGAAAGGGGAATATATCAAATCTTGTAAAGAAAAGCTCACTTTCCAGAGGTCCTGCATAAAGCCCCCTTGTTTTTCTAGACACAGTCTGCATTTAAAACACTGGTAACAAATGCTTGCCCCCCCCTCCCCTTTTTTTTTGTCTTTTAGTCCCAGCTGTCCTGGAACTCTCTATGTAGACCAGGCTGGCCTTGAACTCACAGAGATCCGCCTGTCTCTGTCTCCTGAATGCTGGGATCCCACGCCCAGCAAATGTTCCACTTTTAACAAGTCTCCATTAAGCAGTGCTACACAGATTCACTGGCCAGGGTCTGACTTTTCTTGTGTAAGTAAGTAGCTTCCCAGGGCCACAGTATTTAAATGTGCCTAGAATTTATATGGTCTATAGATGTGCCAGTCTACAGCTCTAGGTTGGAGGACTGATTAAGAAATGCTCCGGGGGCTGGTGAGATAGCCTAGCGGTTAAGAGCACCGACTGCTCTTACAGAGGACCCGGGTTCGATCCCCAGCACCCACATGGCGGCTGAGAACCGTCTGGAACTGCAATTCCAGGAGAACTCCAGACCCTCTTCTGACCTCCGCGGCATTGCACGACACGGGTGCACAGACCTGCATGCAGACAGTACATTCATACACATACAAAAAAAATTTTATAAAAAGAAATGCTCCTTTATGAACTCCAAGGTACTGTTTCTTTGTTAGATGTTTAATCTAGATCTGATTATGCAGGGTCAAAAAGACCCTGTTTAGCTCTAAAACGTGGTGGCTCAGGCCTTTAATCCCAGCAATGGCAGGCAGATATATGTAGTTTGAAGTCTAGTCTAAAATTGCCAGTTCTATCTAGACCAGCCCTGTTACATACATACACACATGCACGCACACGCACACACACAAAAGAAACAATAAAATGTGTGAATTGTCATTTTTCTGAAATCATAATTTTGAACATTTTGTAACCCAGGCCTATATAAAGCAGATTATAACTTACTAATGGCATAGTGATGGAAATTAGATGAAATTAATTTAGATTAATCAAATTAGATGAAATTAAAATCAACACAGACATACACTGTAATTCAAAAGCAGAAGTATAGTTTTGCATTTATAAACTCTTTATTAGACTAGACGAGGCTCACATTAGACTAGACCCTGGGGTGTGGTTTGGTTCCTGCTGTCTCCTAGTACCTGCTCAGAAGGTCTTTGATGACTAGGTTCTCAGACCAACAAACATAAACCTTGCTCCATCCACTGGACCAGTGATAGACGGGTACCAGAAACAGGGGGAACCAAACAGGCTTATGCTGGGAATCTGAATTAGTAACATGCAAGTTTAGGAAAGATGATACCAAGAGAAGTCTAAAGGTCTGTGTGTTAACTTAAAGAGGACCAGGACTCTGGGCCAGAGACTCAAGGACGCAATAACTGTGAAATGGAATGAAGATGCCAGATAGGGGCTCGAAGCCCCCAACATTCGTGTGCGTGTGCGTGTGTGCGTGTGTGTGTGTGTGCGTGTGCACGCGCGCACCGTTTTCCTCTTTCCTCTCTTTTCATCATAATAAGGGATTTTACCAGCACCCACTCAGAACTGCCTGGTTATTATCGAGCCATCCTGTTAAAGAAATCATTCCTTGTCTTAAGCTAAAATTCTCTTGAATGCCTTGCTGCTGCCCCTGGCTTCTAATACTCAGAGGAAGCATTCTTTTTTTCCCCTTCTAACAGACCTGCATTCTGGCAAGAAAAAAACTATCGTGGCATACTCTCCCTTCCAGGTGACCCTCTCCTTTTGTTGGTCACTCCAGCTTAAGACAAATTTCTTCAGCTGTTCTTCATGTCATACTTTAAAATATGGTTATTACAGCTTTATTTAATTGGTGTGTGTGCACGCGGACGCATGCTTGCTATAGCATACTTCTGGAGCTCTAGAGACAACTTGTGGGAGTTGGTTCTCTTCTTCTACTGTATGTGTCCTGGAGATTGAACCCAGGTCATGTCATCAGGCTTAATAGCAGGCACCTTTGCCAACTAAGCCATAATGACACTGGCCCTAATGACACATTTTTTAACTCATCTGAAAGAAACCTTGAGTGTCTTAGTATAAATCCCCAAGGAAAGTTAAATTTCCTAATAAATGAGGACAAACCCCAGTGCTATCTCCTATGTGACCCCAGTCTGTCTTCGCACACGGATCAGAGAACCCTCCGAGTGGCCATCTCTCCTGGGGGCACTGACTGGACTCCACTAGGATCCATGTTATCCTGTCCTTTCTTTCTGCTTTCCCACCCATGGCTGTGACTACATTCTTGTGAAGGGACAAGTCCCTCACTAAGTTCCTGGATTTGTTCTTCTGGTCCCCTTTCCTTTCTCTTTGGAAGGAATGGAAGACTGCAGTGGCCTTGAATACCGAAAGCTGAGGGTATTAAGGTCTCACTCACGTGGGATCTCGAGTCAGAGAGAGATTTCCATTCACCAGCCCCTCATGCATTTTCAATAATCACAGTCTCTTACTAACTTATAGATGACATACTTTCTCAGGAAATATTCTACTCCAAAGAGGTTATAAAAATGGCTTTTGAATGATTACTGAGTATTTGTGAAGCTATTTCTTCAAGAATGGGGCAAATACTGATTCCCCACTGGATCAGTACAGCTCTGTTTATATTTCAGTTTAAAGACCATACCAGAGTCTTTATTCTTTGGACCAAAAGCACTGCCGAGCATCACAAATGTCAAATTTGGAATCATACAGAGGGTTTTTTTGAACTCTTACTTGGACTACCACATCTGGATGAACTTGGTATGTAATCAGGCAGAAAACAGAAACCCCATTTTAATAACATCAAATTGTAACTCATTTGTACCATACTCCTTCTTCTCAAAGTTTACACACCCTTTTCTTTGTTCTTCCTAGTGAGATACCAATGGTAATAAAAATGTTGCTTCTGTGAGTAAAGAATGAAGCTCCCATACCATGGATATTGTACACAGTGTGACTATGGCACTAGGTGAGGTTTGTCACCATCCCTTTATTTTACAGCCTTCAATCCTGATGCTTTTTCTTTTCTTCAAAGCTGACACTGACATAGTGCCTCATTTACACTGTTCTAGCTTCGGAACACCTCACCTTCGCTAAATTCTCTTTCAAAAGATGAATTTTATCATTATTTTGGAAAATTTTAAATTTACAATTATGTGTACCCACAAAATACCTGCCAGCCAAACAGCAAACGGACTTTCTTATTATCTACACCAAGGATGAATAGAGCAACCAGGACAAGAAAAGTAAATGTTGTCACATGACCATGAAACTGTTTTTTTCTGAAGAGCCCCACTGCTGGGCTGAATGTTTGAAGAGTCGCTTTAACCACATCCTGTAATCAAACCATCTGGAGCACAGTGCTGCGATTAGTCACCCTGAACACTGGGCTTTATCTGAACAAACAATGTATGGCAATGGAGCTTGGGAGATGGGCAGGGCTGACAAAGGAAGTATAATCAAGCACTTTATGCCCTAGTATGCCGCCATCCCAGTCATAAACCTCAGTCTTCGGTTCTGGTGTTAAGTACTGCCATTGAAAGCACATGATTCGATGATAGAAAGGCTAGATTCTGCTGATCTGGATAGATCTCTGTCAGGGGCTGGAATCCACAGGCTTCCTCCCTTCCTGGATTATAACCTCTTGGGTGACGTCTCCACATTCCAGTTAGGGTAGGGAGTTACTTTCAGGACATTTACAGCTTGGTTCACTTATGGAAGGGTGGTGAAGACCATTGGCTAGGGGTTGATCTGTTCATCTAGGCATTCTTTTTAGTTGCTCTAAACACCACCATAAGTCACAAGAAAAAAAAAAATTAAACCCCAATCAATGCTAAAGAGAGAAAGACAAAACATCATTCTACATTTTAAAAGATGGGGTATTTTTTTTCTTTTTCAAACTATTTGAGCATTTTGTAACAACATAGGTTGTTGTTTTTTTTCAATCCGAAAAGATTTCCCTCCTCCAAATTCACTGAATAAACCTTTAAAAACAAACAAGCAAACCAAACAAACAAACAAAAAGCCCCACAGCTAAAGAAGCTTTGCTTCCCTATGGGCCTCATCCTTTAATACACAAAAGAACACAGAGCCACTTCCATCACTGTCACCTCCCGGCAGCCTTTGTTCTGAGGCCTGATGAGCTGTATTGATTTGGGAAAATCATTGAGCTTCTTGGAAAACTAGACTCTCGCTTATTCACTGCCATCTATTTCTTTCCCATGAAGACAGGTGGTCAATAGTTGACTGGTCAGCTAAAAGAAGCTCCTGCTGCTTTTCTTTTCCTCCCTTCCAGGGTAATGTTACCTTCTCTCACTTCTGCAAATTGCACTGGCCTGTTAAAAGTCTAGTGGGGATGGACAGGGAGCAGAAACCAAGCTCTTGTCAGCTACCACCAAAGCACTAAAATGCAGGTTGCATATTTGCACGAGAACCAGGGTTGCAGGTTGCAGATGGGAACAAAATCTCCACTGGCCAAGTACTATACAAACATGAAAATCACCACAGCCCAAGACATAATTAAAAAAAAAAAAAAAATCAGACCAATGCTGAGTGGGGATGGCACATGACTATAATCCCACCATTCATGAAGCAATGGCAGGAAGATCAGGAGTTCAAGACCAGCTAGGCTACAAGAGACTATATCTCAGAAGCAAACAAACACCATTTAAAACATATCATGGGCTGGGCATGGTGGCACACGCCTTTAATCCCAGCACTCAGGAGGCAGAAGCAAGGGGGAGCTCTGTGAGTTCAAGGCTAGCCTGGTCTACAGAGCAAGCTCAAGGCCAGCTATTTTCCTTTGTCTAAACAACCAGAATATGTGTTGTAGCAAGCAGGTTTCCTATACACAGAATATCTTAGAACATGCATTTTAGGTAATGAAGAGCATTTCAAAAAGCATCAGGTGGAGATTTTTTTTTTTTTTTTTTTTTGGTCTTTTCAAGACAGGGTCTCTCTGTAGCCCCAGCTGTCTGTCCTTGAACTTACAAAGATCCATCTGCCTCTACTTCCCGAGTGCTAGGATTGATTAAAGGCGAGTGCCACCATGCCCGGCCAGGTGGAGATTATTATAAAGCAACTGAACATGTTCAGTAACAAGAACCTTTGCGTTGGGGCCGGAGAGATGACCTAGTGTGCCGACCGCTCTTGCAGAGGACCTGGGTTCAGTCCCCAGCACCCACATGGTGGCTGAGAACCGTCTTTGACTCCGGTTCCAGGGGAATCTGACGCCCTTTTCTGACCTCTGCGGCATTGCACGACATGGGTGCACAAACCTACATGCAGACAGTACATTCATACGCATAAAAAAAAAAAAGAAAAAAAAAAGAACCTTTGCTTTTAAGTTAAGTAGACCTATGAACCCTAAACCCACTTGAAGCTAGTTTAGAGTATATTCCCAGTCCTTCCAGACAGCACCGGTCACATCACCACATCTCCCTCATTGCTTGGGCAGTTCCTCTAACAGTTTCTGCTAAAGTGTCCAGAGTCTCAATTTGGGGACAAGCAGAAGAATAAGTCTGCAATGACAGTATCAGGATCAGGGAGGGAAATTCCTGAGCTAGCTCATACAAAACACCAAAGCAGGAGGACACTTCAGTGGGCTCCATAAAAAGCTAAGTCTTGTAAGCCATGGCCACCACCGAGATGCAGTCAGTCAATACACAGTAGGTAAGAAAGGACGAAGAGGTGCAGGGGACATGGAGGAGGGGGCGTCTTCTGAAACAGACATGTGGGGCAACCTAAACGCATAAACCGAACAAGTGAATGACATGTGTACAGTGTCTGTACACATTTGTAAAGAGGTTTCATTTCTTGTCTTTGAGCAAACTTCCCAGTAAGAAACCACTTCTCCTGGGGCTGCCATCTTGGGGACAAGAGCCACCCTGATTCCCGATGTCTGGTTTTAAGACTGAATTTTCCAGGCACTTCTTGGTTGATCTGAAATCTGAGTTTCCACGATGACGTCTACGGTACCCGTCTCACACGGTTCCCTTTTAAGAGCGCAGTTTCTTACTTAGGATGGTTTCTCACTGCCTCCTGCTCTTCTTCAAAGAGGCCTCTGTTCAGAGCCGGCTCCCACCCCCATTCCTGTCCTCTGTTCAGAGCCGGCTCCCACCCCCATTCCTGTCCTCTGTTCAGAGCCGGCTCCCACCCCCATTCCTGTCCTCTGCTCAGAACCGGCTCCCACCCCTATTCCTGTCCTGCTCAGAGCCGGCTCCCACCCCCATTCCTGTCCTCTACACAGAGCCAGCTCCCACCCCCATTCCTGTCCTCTGCTCAGAGCCGGCTCCCACCCCCATTCCTGTCCTGCTCAGAGCCGGCTCCCACCCCCATTCCTGTCCTGCTCAGAGCCGGCTCCCATCCCCATTCCCATCCCATTAGCTTTGATTCGTGCATTAAGAGATATTTTTCTTCCTTTAAATCAAAACATTCAAAAGTGTGACGGAGGTATTCTGTAATGATTCTGTTCTTATTGTATTACCTACTGAGAGTCATTACTTTCTTTTTTTTTTTTTTTTTTTTTTTTTGGTCTTTTCGAGACAGGGTCTCCTGTAGCCCCAGCTGTCCTAGAACTCACTCTGTAGACCAGGCTGGCCTTGAACTCACAAAGGTCTGTCTGCCTCTGCCTCCTGAGTCATTCCTTTCTAAGAGAGTTTTTAGGCCTGGACTGTGCACAAGCAGCCCTGGAACTCAGAGGGAGAGGAAAAGTGCCTCCCCACCCTCCCTGAAGATAGGCAACTGAAAAGACACAGGCTTTCAAATCATCACTCCCACAGTTCCCGGCACTTCATATTAATGACAACTTCTTCCTCAACTCACTATGCTGTCCTTACTTCAGCTGGGAAAACAGACAAAGAACACAGCAACAGAAACAAATTTTCCTGAAGGCAATATGCCCCCTCCGAGCTGGGCACAGTAGTGCTTGCGTTTTTTTTTTTGTTTTTGTTTTTGTTTTTTTTTTGGTCTTTATGAGACAGGGTCTCCCTGTAGCCCCTGCTGTCCTGGAACTCACTCTGTAGACCAGGCTGGCCTTGAACTCACAGAGATCTGCCTGCCTCTGCATCCAGAGTACTAGGATTAAAGGCTCAGGCCACCATGCCTGGCGCACATGCCTTTAATCCCAATACTCAATCCCGAGGCAGAGGCAGAGGCAGAGGCAGGTAGATCTCTGTGATATTGAGGCCAGCCTGGTCTACAGGGAGACCCTGTCTCAACACAACACAACACAACACAAAACAACAACAAAAATGTCCCCTCCACGAGGTTCTCTCCAGAAGGAATATCCCCAGGAGCAGGCAGTAGGGCAAATGCTGTGACTATGGAGCCTTGTAACAGAGAGCCCCCATTTGCCCAGTTTCTGCTTCAGGAGCAGGGAGAGACTGAGAGGAAAGATAAAGCAATCTTCGAGATGAATGAAGCAGAAAGATGCAAAGGCTGTAAAATGCGAGGATGGAGAGACCTCAAGTACTTTAGGAGAAGCGTGGACAAAGGACAAGGAGGGCCTGAGCGTGGGGCTCCACTCACCTGGCCCTTCTCAAAACCCACCTGCTCTCCTAAATTAGGACCAGAGCTTCCAGTTTAAATGGTTTTATATTGCTTGTCAACGTATGTGTAACACAGTCTAGATTATAGGACTATGTTTTAAAGGAATTTTTTGCCATCCCGTCTTCAGTTATAAGGAGACAGTGGGAACCAATTGACAATTTCGCTCCACATCAAAAAGCTGCTACTGATCCGTGGATCTCATGGGCACCGAAGAGCCAGGCTTCCTGTAAATTATGACGCTTTATTTAGAGTCAGAGCGCTTATTTGCTTTTGTGCCAGCTCTGGGCCCTTTTCATCTCTGGCTCACCAGGCCCAGGAGAGCATGCATTCCTACAGCTCCGCTGCCCACCAGCTGCGTCCTCTGTAAATCATAAAACCTCGGAAGGAGCCAGTCTTTACAAAGGCCAACGACATTTGCTAGAGATGATCACTCTGCTATTATTCCACTCGCTGAAATTTAAAATAGCAATTTACAACAGCAGTACAAACAGGGAACTGCCTCTATCAACTGTGGGGTGCGTGGTGTGTGTGTGTGTGTGTGTGCGTGCGTGTGTGTGTGTGTGTGTGTGTGTGTGTGTGTGTGTCACAGAGAGAAACAGAAACAGAGAGAGGGATTCTGAAGGTGTAAAGCACACAAAGAGGTAAAGTAAATATTGCACACTGCAGAAAACCACCATCTTGGCCAATCTAGAAAGGAAACAAAGAATGAGATGTCAGATAAACTGGCCTCCCCGCACCCTCCCATTTAAAGAACTCCAAGGCTGATGGAGACTTTTAAGCAGCCTGTGCTGAGTCAAGCACCTGCACCATGCAGCTTACTCTGACAGTGAAGTCACATAATGTAGCTCAGATTGAAAAAGTAATGGGGAAAGATGACGGAATGAGCTCTAGCCAAGTGTGATCTGCAGTGAATTTTGAAGACTAGGTGATGGTGAGAGGCATTCCTCTCTCTTGCAAACACAGGGATGGAAACGACCCCCGACCCATCTCAGTCCGCTCTAGCGCGCATCCAAACTTTCCTGAGCCTCAGCTTCATCCTCTATGAACCAGGTAATTATTAAATATCGAGTGAATTATGTGAAGCACTTCACACAGGCATAGTCACCCCCACAGCTTTTAAACTCTCTTGTAAGTCAGTGCACAACTGAGGAATGGAAGGAGATGTCAAATTGGGAGGAGCTCCGCCCTGAGAAGGCAAGGCTCCCTGCATTCCTTTCCGGAGAAGCTGCTTTCTTTACCAATTAGCTTGGATGTTCCTGGTGAACCAGAGGGCTGCACATGTGACTTAATCTATCTTTTAAAATCTTAAGGGTGGCACATTCTAATCTTCTTTTATTGCTTTTACACACACTGCTAATCTCAACCAGTACTAAGTTATCTTTCCTAACAAACCCATTCATTGTTTAAAGCAAACATTTCCTCATCTAGCTGCTTGCAATAAGGTGAAATGAGAAATCGGACTTCAAAGCCTACTCTTTGCACTTTTTGTAAGGTTCATTTCAAGTTTTCAGGAACACATCATTTTTTTCTACATTAGAAAAGGACAAAAAGTTTTCCAGTGAGGACAGCAAAGAGAGCCCAGGGCCTTGTTCCGGGGGCTCAGCCATCTCGTCAGTGGCAGGTTAAATAAATGCCAGCTCATTTTACCAAGTCCCATCTGAACAAACCAGTTTGCTTGATAATGGTCAGAGGCCCCTTCCCTCCCTCCCCCACCCCACATTCCAAAGTTCTTATCTTCCAGGGAGGGTAAAAAAAAAAAAAAAGGCCCAACGGAGCTACAAGTATTTCAATACCCTGCTTAGAGACCAGCTCTTTTCTGTAAACAAGCCTAATGAAGTGTGACTAATAATAGCTCTCTCCGAGAGCAGGGTGAAGGTAAAGCGGCCTTTGTTAGCACTTACTGGGGCGAAGTCATCGCTTTGCTGGAGAACAGAACTTGGCTGGTTATTGATTGACCAGCCCAGCTCCATGTCACCACGGCCTTACTGTCTGTTTCTATATGCTGCATGAACACGTAGATGCCAGGATGCTCTGGTTATAAACACAGAGGTGGAGGCTAATTCTGCATTCTGGTTCTCTGAAAACTGGACAGGTTTTTAGGACTCTGGATGAAATAAATATAGCTCCTTAGTTTCTCTCTGAGTCCCTGTTGCTGCTTGGACCCTGGACCTTGACCTTAGAGCCTGCATGTCAGATCTCCCCACGGTCACAGAACTGTTTCCAATCACTCTGATTTCACAGAACTGTTTCCAATCACTCTGATTTCATCCCGCTGGGTTATTACATTTTAGAGGTGATTTTGTTTTGGGTTTTTTTTTTGGGGGGGTCTTTTTTTGAGACAGGCTCACCCCATAACCCCAGTTGGCCTGGGGAACTCGATATGTAGACAAGGCTGGCCTTGAACTCAGAGATTTGCCTGCCTCTGCCTCCCTAGTGCTGGGATTAAAGGAGTACACCACCATGCCTGGTTGATTTCAGTTTTTAATACATTCAAAATTGTGATGTTTCCTGTACCCATTTCATTGAGTGATTCTGAAACTCCTGGGCCCCACTGTTGACTGCTAGATAAATAGTCTACTTTCATTTTCTTCTTTGATTCAAGTTTGCCTTAAATGCTATCAAACACACCCAGAGACGGTGTTGGCAGGAAGATGTGAAATTCATTCATACTTCTTTCCTGGACTGAGGAAGGAATGCAAGTCAAAGCCTGCTCTCCTTTCGAACCTAAGCACAAATTTTCGTATAAATTATTGACTGCACTTTGGCCTCATCTGAAACATTAGCCCCACAGGCTGATAAGTTTTGACCCCAGGTGGCACATCAGCCCTCTCAGAAGAGGCAGAAACATTAGTCCTTTGCACTGGGGACTAAGGCATGGAAGCAAATCAATCAAGCTCTCTGACAGCTTTTACAGCCTCTGAGCATTAGGCTCAAGTCAACCTCCAGGTCTCCTATTGTTGGAATTATTCTCTTCTTCTCTGGTCTGATGAAGTTAGGGTTAAGTCCAAGGCTTCAGCAAGAGAGAAAGGCTATTGTTAGTAACTCAGTCTTTATTGACTCTGACCTTCAGGGCAGCCTACTTCAAGTCTTTTCCAGAAAGTAATGCACTGTTAATTGGTGCTCATCATCAGGATGTGTTTTATATACCTCTTTGCACTGAAAGAAAACCTGACTAAACATTTCAACATCTTCCCAGGTTGCCTTGTTCGGCTGTCAAGACTTACACACACACACACACACACACACACACACACACACACACACACACGACCAAAATCTGATTTCTGTCCTGAATTGCTAAAGCGAGTATCATTGGCTAGACAGTGTTAACACTGGGGAGCTGGCAGGCACATGGAGCAATACATAGGGTTTTTTCTTTTTGCATTCATAACCAATAGGTTATATAGGACAGGGAATGCCTGCTGGAGGAACGAGGTGCAGATCTAGTCTTTCCTTCTGATGTCCTTTGCTTACAATAACTAAAGATCTTCCAGCAGAAACTGTAGCTGAATTTTCAAGCTGTCAGCAGCAGAGCGACAGCTTTAAGGTGAAGAGTGCAAGATGCTACTCAGCTTCATTTGGGGAATCCAGCACTCTAGAACTGTTGGAGAATTATTGGTCCAAAGGCTTCCTGTCCTTCTTTGAAAGAAAAAGGAAAGAGAGAGAAGTAGCCTCTCTCTCTCTCTCTCTCTTTTTTTTTGGTCTCTCTGAAGAGAGAGTGACTGGTGAAAGGTAGGCACAGGATAGCCCTGCATGGCCTGCTTCCCTACTATTCTGGCCCAACCAGGCCCACTACCCACTGCACCTAGGACCTGCTACCTACCGCACCTAAGGCCTGCTACCCACAGCATCTAGGGCCTGCTACCCACCGTACCTAGGGCCTGCTACCCACAGCATCTAGGGCCCGCTACCCACAGCATCTAGGGTCTGCTACCCACCGTACCTAGGGCCTGCTATCCTCAGCATCTAGGGCCGGATACCTGCCGTACCTAGGGCTGCTATCCACAGCACCTAGGGCTTGCTATCCACAGCATCTAGGGCCTGCTATCCACAGCATCTATGGCCTGCTACCCACACACCTAGGGCCTGCTACCCACCGTACCTAGGGCCTGCTATCCACAGCATCTAGGGCCCACTACCTACCATACCTAGAGCTGCTATCCACAGCATCTAGGGCCTGCTACCCACCATACCTAGAGCTGCTATCCACAGCATCTAGGGCCTGCTACCCACTGTACCTAGGGCCTGCTACCCACCTCACCTAGGGCCTGCTACCCACCGCACCTAGGGCCTGCTNCACCTCACCTAGGGCCTGCTACCCACCGCACCTAGGGCCTGCTATCCACAGCATCTAGGGCCTGCTACCCACTGTACCTAGGGCCTGCTACCCACTGTACCTAGGCCCTGCCAGACCTGCCTCAGCCCCACCAAACACCCTTTGTTGTTGAAAGTAGTGTACAAAATATGAGAGAGAAATCAGCCACTGACATTTTAGAACTCACTTTTGATTCAGAAAGTGTCAGGATGTGAGTTCCCCAAGCCCACTGAAATGCAGAGGCAGGAGTGACCCAGGGTCCTGCTCCACCCGGCCAGTCTTTGGTTATGGTAAAACAGGCCATCACAGCATACTCAGGAATATTCCGCCCTTTTTGATAAACCAAGGATTTATGCAAAACGCTCTGCCCACACCCACTCTCACTAAATCCCATTCCCCAACCTTTTCCCTTAAATGCCCAAGCCAGATGCCATTCAGTGCTGGCTCTATCTTTCCCCTGAGCCTAGCCCCAGCTACCCTGAACTAAACCTCATGGTCTTTCATTGGGGGGGGGGGCGGGGGGAGGGTGTCATAACTTAACAGAAAGAAAATGCATAAAACCCAAATTAACTAAGAGTTTTTGTCTAGATTTTGTGTGCATGAGTGTTTTGCCTGAATGTGTATAAGTGCACCTGTGTTTGAAATGCTTGAAGATGCTAGAAGGGAGTATTGGATCTCTTAGAGCTAGAGTTGTGGATCATTGTTAGCTGCCAAGTGGGTGCAGGAAAGTGAACCCAGTCCCCTGCAAGAGCAGCCACTGTTCTTAACCAGAGTCATCTTTCCAGTCCCATTGATTAAGAATTTCTTGGCCACAAAAACTGTTGACATTTAGGCAAAGAAGTATGCTACTTCATGCAGTGTTTTCCAATACACAAATTGGTACATTTGGATCAGGGCACACTTATACTTTTTCCAGGAAAGCCATCTTGTCACTGTCATTTTTAACTTGGCTCCACATGTGTGTTAATAATACATGGGGTCCTAAATTGAATGAACCTTCTAAAAAGGTACTGTTTGATAGTTCATACTTTTATGTGATAAAGCCCCTCGAACGGCTGCTTACATTTCTGGTGCCACTGAGTCCCACTCAATTTGAACACTAAAGAAACTGAGATCGCACTTGGGAGGCAGAGGTAGGCGGATCTCTGTGAGTTCAAGGTCAGCCTGGTCTACATAGCGAATTCCAGGACAGCCGGAGCTAAAGAGAGAACCTGTCTCAAAAAAGACCAAACATGGTGTCAGTAAGAAGAGTGCTAGCGTCTGAAGGAACCCTCTCCAAATTCAGTGTTTAGGTATGTTAAAATAAAGGGAGAGATGAAGTCTGGAGGAGCTCATTAGGCCACGAGGGCACCTCCCTCATTAGTAAGAGTAGGTGCTTAAAAAAAACAATTTTAAAATTAATAAAACAACATTATCTTACAAAGCAGGCCATTCACATTCCTGTTGCCAGGGTTAAAGAAAGAAAATAAACACACGGAACACTGTGCAGATCATCTCATTTGTGTTTCAGAGCTCATGTGTCAGGTGCCTTATTTATTATCATACTTATGAGCAAATTAACTCCTAAAATGCTTATAACTGATGCCCCCAGGATAGAAAGTCAGAGATTTGGACACAGACAATCTGATTTCTGGTGTCCTGATCCTTTCTGTATCACATCACACCACACGAGCATGCATTTTTTGAAGAACACAATCTCATGAAAGAATTTTATATGTATGGATGGGGACCAGAGGTGTGCTGGAAACTCCAGATTCAATCGCATCACCTTGAAAACCTGCAACTGACCACAGTGGTGGTCTACACGCAACTCAGAGAGCAGCAAATGCAGCACAGAAGGGATTTTGCTCCACAGCTCCCATCCCAGAGCCAGTTGTGAAATGCTCACTGGCTCCCAATGGTTCTAACGTCCATTTCCTAAGCTACCATTTTTCTCTCATACTGCTCCTTGTCCAAAAAAATCATGCTTGGGAAAGCCTTCTACATTTATGTTTAACTGTTTAGATGTAATACAAACACTGACGTAAGTGATCTAGAACTGTGGACTTGAGTTCTAACTTTTTTTTTTTTGGTCTTTTTGAGACAGAGTCTCCCTTTAGTCCCAGCTGGCCTGGAGCTCACTATGTAGACCAGGCTGGCCTTGAACTCACCTAGATCCACCTGCCTCTGCCTCCCAAGTGTTGGGATTCAAGGTGTGTGCCACCACGTCCAGCCTCAAGGTGGTTTAAAATGCCCTTTGGGACCTAGTTCCTCATACTTCATACCTTGTTCCTACCTAGCACTCAAGGAACTATGGTCCACCTTGTCTGGCCTGAGCTTTCGAGTTCAAGCTCAGGCGCACTGAACTCCAGGAAGCCTTTCCCAAAAAGCCATGAGAACGCCTGACTATTCCTGGGGTGTTTCTACCAAAGCCCTTGCCTATGAGATCTGGGGTGCCCAGTGTGACCTTGCCAGCTTCTCCTGGTTGACTAAACACCATGTCTTTTTTTAAAAAAAAATTTATTATTTTTTATGTGTGTGAATGTACTGTCTGCATGTAGGTTGGTGCACCCATGTCGTGCAATGCCATGGAGGTCAGAAGAGAGTACCATATCTTTTTAAGTGTTAGTAAAGAATGAGCACTTAGCAAATGTGGAAAAAGGAGAATGAAGTACTAAAATGAAAGCTGTAAACTTGGAAACTGTCAGTTGCTGCTATTACATAGATAAACAGCTCTCCTCAGAGGAGGAGCCACCTCAGGAGCCTCTTTCCACTTTTAAAAACAATCTGATAACAACACAGTTATAAACAACTTGGCTTTATGTATCTTCCCATTTTAATAGAATTGTTTTCCCCTGTGGAATGAGTAATCTTGCAAGTTAAAGAAGCCAGGAATCGGGGCTGGAGAGATGGCCTAGCGGTTAAGAGCACCGACTGCTCTTGCAGAGGACCCGGGTTCGATCCCCAGCACCCACATGGCGGCCGAGATCCGTCTGAAACTCCAATTCCAGGAGAACTCCAGTTCCAGGGGAGTCCGACACCGTCTTCTGACCTCCGCAGCGTTGCACGTCACGGGTGCACAGACTTGCATGCAGACAATACATTCGTACACATACGGAAATAAATAAAATTAAAAAAAAAGAAGCCAGGAATCTTCCTCTGGGATTTCAAAAGCCATCCACTTTTACTGAACTATTACAGAAGCAATTGATGAGGTACATTTGTTGCTCATCTGATGCGGAAGCTCTAAACACAGACCATAATCCTCCCAGCCACGGCAGATCCGGACAGTTGGTCGTTCCCACCGCTCCTTACAATTTAATGAACGGTTGTATCCAACAGTCCCCTCCCAATGGCCTGCCAGTGGTTATTCTCTCAGAATCGGGGCCCCAAAGAGAGATCTGTCATTGCTTAAATAAATTTTACAGATGTAATAGATAAAGGCAATAAAGAAAACAGAGCTTTCCTAAAACAAAGTTGACAGAGCAGAAAGCTCCGTCTCCATAATGAGCACATACGTTTGAGCCTACTAGGCTGCCTGTGTGTACCAAAGAAAAAGACAATGAAGGTTAGGAAGCATGAAATGACAGCCTTCTTTGCCGTTCAGGGAACATAAATTTGATTTGCTGAATGTAAATCTTCAAAAAGCGATGGTTTCCATCTCTGTGTGTGATCAGCAGAAACTGGTTTCAAGGAGACACAAAATTTTTCAACTTGTTGCTTAGCAATGTAGAGCCACATTCCTGATCCTCCACACTGGGGGACAACTTGGGGGGTGCTTTCCTGTCCTCATGGGTGTTGGCACAGGTGGCTTAGTGTGCCTTGGGTGAGTGTGCTCCTGTGAGGGGAGCACAGCTTTTGCTTGTCCTCGATAGGCAGTTGTGACCTCTAATAGGCATTTTTTTTTTTTGTCTTTTCGAGACAGGGTCTCCCTGTAGCCCCAGCTGTCCTGGAACTCACTCTGTAGACCAGACTGGCCTTGAACTCACAAAGATCCACCTGCCTCTGCTTCCCAAGTGCTAGGATTAAAGGCGTGCAACACCACACCCAGCCAGCTACCTTTCTTATGTCCATATAGTACTGCCTACAGAGTGCTAGGTGTGCTCCACCACGCCCAGCTAATAGGCATTTCTTGTTGCCCAGTTGAAACACAGGTTGATAATTTCCTTCACAGCATGCTTCTGGGTATACATGCTCTCCAAATTATGTTCTTTTTAAATGCCAGGTGATTACAATATCAGGAATTATGTATCTGACCCCTAATATAGGGGAAGGACATGGAAAAATTAACTTTAATATTCTTGTCCACATGATATATAGTAAAGACACATTTTCCCAGGGAAAACTGATAACTCACTGTGACTAGTCTCTGCAGGACCCAAATATACAAATTAAGTTTGCTTTCTCTCTCTCTCTCTCTCTCTCTCTCTCTCTCTCTCTCTCTCCTGTATGTGTGTGTATGAGAGAGAGAGAATACTTAAGCTTAATTAACTGTATCTTCATTTATGTGAGACATATTTAAAAACAGAAATGGTAAATATATAAAAATTCCAGTGTGCAGGAATGTGGTACACAAAACAGAACAGAAAATACGAAGACCATTTTTTTTTTAATGTGTATGAGTGTACTGTCTGCATGTAGGTTGGTGCACCAGTGTTGTGCAATGCCTTGGAGGTCAGAAGAGGGCGTTGGAATCCCCTGGAACTGGAGTTAAAGATGGTTCTTAGCTGCCATGTGGATGCTGGGAATCGAACCTGGGTCCTCTGCAAGAGCAGTCAGCGCTCTTAACTGCTGAGCCATTTCTCCAGCCCCGAAAACCAATTTTTAAAGTGCTAAATGTTACTAGGAAAAACATAGTCACAGTAACAGCAATAACATCGTGGCTCATAGTCAACGTGAGTTAAGTCTGGCAATGTCACTGTATCTTCTTTCTAGCACATTACAGTACAGAACATCGTTTACTTAATTCAAAGTAAAAAATGAACTACCTATCCCTGAATGCATGAGGTATTTAGGTCCAATGCCATAGAATAACTTCAGCTTGGGCTGAATTCACAACTTCATTCATTACATGAAAGCAATGAGAGAAATTTATTGGTGTGCATCTAGAAGTTGGTTTGGCAGAATAGATAGGAAGAACCTTTTTTTTAACAAAGAAATTACCTACCAAACATGTTCACAGTCACACTTCCTTGAAGTTCGCATTCCGTCTACTCTAGAGTATAGCTGAATCTGACAGTGAGTGGACCTGGGCTCTCCTGGAACAAGCACTGTTTCCTGCATGTCTGCTACCGGGTCGCCCTGACCACAGCTTCGCCCTCTCCTCACCTTGTTTAGATGGCAAGCAGCATTATTGCCATTGTTAGTTCCTCCAGCAAGAACTAACTGATATAAGACATGGGAAGAAGCCCCACATCAGCTGGGTGATGAAGAGCACCCTTGACTATTCCTAGAATCAATATGAACATATACGACACTGGGAAATGAACTTTTTGTTTGATTTACCAAAGGACATTGCTGTGTGTTACATGCTATTCAGAATGTTTTAGAGAGGGCTGAAGAGATGGTTCAGTGGTTAAGAGCATTAGTTGCTCTTCCAGGGGATCTAGGTTTGGTTCTCAGAACCCACACGATGACTAAAAATTGCCCTTAATTCCAGTTCTGGGAGATCCAACAACTTCTCTGGCCTCCCTGGGCATCGTAGGACACAGGTACACTTACATACATTCAGGCAAAAGACTCAGACCTATAAGATAAAAATTTTAAAAACCCAAAATTTTTTTATAAATATTAATTGATTTCATCATACTAACCATCTTAAAAGAAGAGTCTTATATTATTTCCATTTCACAACTGAAGGACAAAGAAGCAGAAAGCTGTATAAGTGGGAAATGAACTCTGGGCCAGACTCAAGTCTACGACAACTGCCCAGTATTCCTATATAGAATACCCTGGTACAAAGAGAGCAAGCATAAACAAACTAGCAAATAAACGTAATTTTCAAACACAAGACATCTTGGAGAATTTTTATTAAGAAGGAAATTTATTTATTTGTTTATTTGTCTTTTAGAGACAGGGTCTCCCTGTAGCTCCAGCTGTCCTGGAACTCACTCTGTAGACCAGGCTGGCCTTGAACTCACAGAGATCCACCTGCCTCTGCCTCCCAATGCCTGGAGTGGTGGTACATGCCTTTAATCCCAGCACTTGGGAGGCAGAGGCAGGCGGATCTCTGAGTTCAGCTCTGGTCTACAAAGTGTTTTCCTAGGAAGTCTTGTGGGTCGACTTGCATAAAAACACAATCTAGCAAAAAAAAAAAAAAAGAAAAGAAAAGAAAAAAAGGAAAATTATTAACTATTAAAGGCCCAGAAACAATTGCTCTTAGCTCCCAAGACCAATGAAAAGTGCTAAAAAACCAGGGCCAAGCTCATAGCAGAGACCCCAGCTTTCTTCATGTCCAGTCCTCCTGTGCCCCACATGGCTGCATGATCAAAGCACACATGTCTAGAGCTCTTGATACTTCCAGAGCAAGAGGTTTCCTTAAAGCCTACCACACAGCGGGAGGCTTGGTCCATAGCCAAGAGCATTCAAGAATTCAGCCTCGGTGAACCCAGGACACAATGATTGGAAATTGTTTTGGAAAACAGGAGGATCAAGAAAAGCCTTGTGCTGATGAGCCCAGTTGGCAGTGTTCGCCTAGCAGAGGAGACGTGGCCTGTATTCCATCCCACACACCACATAAACCAGGCAACCCCTTGAGTAGTACAAGGGGTGGAGGCACGAAGAGCAGGAGTTCAAAGTCGTCGTTCTTGGCTACATGTTAAGTTCAAGGCCAGCCCGGGTTTGTCTCCCAAAAAATTAAAAAATCAGAAAGAAATAATAATAAAAAAGACTTCTTAAAGCTTAGGCAGAGAAATGTACTGGGCAATCATAAAGTCCTATGGTACTTCATGGTACAACAATCTTCACATAACCCTAAATTTCTTGGCCTAATTAACAAGGAAACTAATGCTAAATAGGATTTTAATCAAATTTCTGTCCTATAAAATGATTAAAAAGAATTAACATGAAGACTGTTGCAAAGAACCTAATACAAAAATTCAACTTATTTAAAGCCTCGTTTAGCCACTAAGAAACAAACAAATAAAAACTTGGCAAAGTTCTGAGTTTCAGAACTCTAGGAACTGTGACCACAGACATTTCAGACCCTTAAGAAGGAAGCCTGGCAGCAGCTCGTGACTCACCAACCCTCCCCTCAGAAACCCCATTAGGAAACAGTCTATCTAACCACCGCTGAGCTTTATTTTACAAAACACCAGAAGGGAGTGACCGATGGCTCAAAGAGAAGAGCCTTATCCTTAAGGATGCACTCTGTATGCTCTCCGAAAATGGTGTTCTCAGGGTGGTGATGAGGTGGCACCTGGGTCTGCTCCTTGCAGGGACGGTGGGAAGCACACAATGTCCAAACCAATGCAGTGTCAACACAAGTGAGAATTCTCTAGGCTATGCGGCTCTCACTTCTTACAGGGTAAGGATCAAGGTTCCCTTTCTGAAGGAAGGGGGAGAGAGGGAGATTACCAAGCCCAAATCCTTGGAAGAACTACAAGGAACTCGAATCCCTTTTTCTCCTTACTCCCAACTCACCAGATACTAACAATCCCCCTGAGTGCTTATTAAAAACACTAATTGCTAGCTCTACCCCCAAGGATCTAAGGCACTCTTACAAGATTCACAGGTTAACAGTCTTTAAAGAAAAATAGGTATCACATAAAATAAGATACACATACCACTGCCTGACTTCTCCAGAGAAGAAACGGGGGAGCACGACTTGGATGAATTCCTTCCCAGCATTCCCAAGGGTAGAGCTGGAGGCAGGAACAGGATCTATTTTGCTATCCTCTTGGAAAAATTTACTAAGGAGCCTTAAAGGAGGCTGAGAACTTTTATCTGCCTGAGCCGTTTGACAGGAGTATTAATACAGCAGCTTCACTTGATTTAAAGAGAGAATTATCCCACCATCCACACTAATCTCTTCTGGTGAGAGGCAGAGTTCTGCCATAGCTTCTTGAAGAGGGTGACCGAGCAGTAGCCATCCTTTCTTCATAGAGGGGGATGTGGAACGTCTCAAAAATATTAATATAATCTGACTAAGATAAAATCCCAGAAATTCTTCCATGACAGTCGCTATCTGTTTTTCTCCCCCCATATCTTGTCTGTGTTTTCTGACACAGGGTCTCCCTGTAGCCCCAGCTGGTCTCAATCTCATAGAGATCCGCAGAGGCTCCCAAGTGCTGGGAATAAAGTCGTGCGCCAGTACACTTGGCCCTCCCCCAATTTTAATAGACATCTATTGTGGGTTTATTTTTTTTTGAGACAGGGTCTCTCTGTAGCCCCAGCTGTCCTGGAACTCACTCTGTAGACTGGGCTGGCCTTGAACTCACAAAGATCCGCCTGCCTCTGCCTCCCAAGTGCTAGGATTAAAGGCGTGCGTCACCACGCCCGGCTAATAGACACCTATTGTATGTCTATTTTCACATCAGAACACAAACATAATGTGGGGGTTTTCATGTGAGTGTGTGGGCAGTGTGTAGTGTGTTTGGTATCTATGATGATGTAAGTGCTCATGTGTGCACATGGGAAATGCACCTGCATGCCTCTAGGCCAGAGGAGGACACTGGATGTCCAGCTCTATTGCTGTCCATCTTATTCCCACAGGACAGCTAAGCTAACAGCCAGTGAGCCCCAGTGATCTTTGTCTGTGCTGCCCACAGTGCTGGGCTTACAAGGGGCCCTGGTCAACTTTACTTTTTTTTTTTTTTTCTGATTTGCTTATTTATGTATGGGGGTGGGGCATGCGTGCCACAGAGCTCATGTGAGGATCAGATGACAACCTTAGGGAGGCAGTTGTCTCCTTCCATGATGAGGGTTCTGGAGATGGAACTCAAGTTGTCAGGCTTGGCAGCAAGCACCTTTACATACTCGAGCATCTCATGGGCCATGGGCCCAACTTTTTCATAGGGGTCCTAAAGATTCGATCTTAGGTCCTCATCCTTGTACAGCAAACACTCTTAATCACTGAGCCATTTTCATAGCCCCAGAGCTTAAAATAGCAATATCTAGATGTCCTGTGCTATTATGTGCCGCTTTTTTTTTTTGGCCAGAAGTTGTATAACTGGACAGGTCTCAATGCACGATAAACTACAGTTCTAAGACAAAATACACAGTGATGCCAGCTTTTTACACTCTGCTAGGCATGGTGCCCTGCCGAAAAGCCTGTGTGGGAAGCTGTGGGTGGGTGTCTGAAAGCACACCTCGAACCACCTAACCCCTCCAGGAGAATGTTACCCAGCACCCTTTTCACTGCATCTATGAAAGGCCTTTTCTTTTATTTATTTTTATTTATTATTTTGGTCTTTTTGAGACAGAGTCTCCTTGTTGCCCCAGGTGTCCTGGAACTCACTATGTAGACCAGGCCAGCCTTGAACTCAAAGAGATTTGCCTGCCTCTGCCTCTTGAGTGCTGGGATTAAAGGCGTGCACCAACACACTGGGTATCAGACCTTTTCTTTTAAAAGGATGGAAAAGAAAGAGGAGAGAGGCAGGAAGAGAAGGGGACCAGCTTGCCTTTTCTAGCCTGTTCTACCACAAAAACCTCCTGTGAGGTCTTCAAAAATAACAATTCAGCAAAAAGTATCAGTGGAGGGGCCACTGGGTCAGTCTGATAAGTCCTTTGCAGAAAGCCCTGTCAGTGAATCAATTTTCAGTAGTGTTTCAGTTATTCTTAGATAGAAAACTTTCGACCCCCTCCCCTGCTCCTTTGGAAATTTGGTAACCATAGTTTCTGTATCCTGCTGAGACTTGATATGTAGAGCTGTATTCTACCTGCTATTAAGCTGCTGATAGCAGTGTTTCTGTTGCAATTTATGAGCAGTGTCAGCTGAAGGCAGAGAGTATTGTACACACTATATTTTCCCAGCTGGAGGTCTCCGTGAATGGAAAGCAAAAACATGAATACACATGCTGTGGGATGAGGGAATAAAAAGGCAGGGGAAAAAAAGTCAGCAGGCAGAAATCAGGTGGGTGGTCTTGATTATAAACCAAGCAGATAATAAAATATTCAAAGGAAGTGCCAGCCAAGTGGTCAGGTCGCAGGAGCAGAAATATAAGGAAAAGCCCAGAAAAGGCCTTTTCTATTTGTGCCTGATGGGGGATGTGCCAAGACTGACCTTGCTGCTTTGGGCTTTTCAATAGCTTGCCACATCCAAAGGTCATTGGAAACCACAGAAACAAATCCCGTTCCACAGCGAGTTTCCAATAACAACAGCAACACTAGGCAGTGACAACACATTCCAGGCCCAGAGCCTCCGCCCACACTCTTCCTCAAAAGGCAAATGGTCTCAACCGAAAATATTTTACACCGACAGAGAAATGGAATTCATTTGTGTGGGGGGGGGCAGGGTAGGGACGGAACCATCACACTGTCCATGGACTTTTTTTTTCTAACCAAAGTGCACAGAGAAGCTAACAGTTCTCAGAAACCCTTTTCTATAGAGAATGGCTTAAATCACAAAGCAAGAAATCTACTAGCAAAATCATTAGAAAGCCAAAGGACTCATTCTTTTCCTAAAAGCTCTAATGATAAACACAACACAAAATATTCATGGACTTCTAGTTAAATAAACTTAATTTAAATCCTAGCTAAGAAAAGGGAGCATTATTTGGTCTGTGTTTTTGGCTTCCAATTCTATACTTAGCAGGATTTGTTTTTATAACCATGCCATAGCCTGATCTCTAAATATTATGATTCTGCTCATCTGGGTTTGCTTTTAAAGGGCATGAGTCTAATGGGTGGGCAGAGCTTAAAGCCACCTGCCTTGGTTCTTCCCTTCGGAAATGATGGGTCTTTAAAGAACTCACAAAGGACTCTAATTCTGCCCTCCATTACACCAGTAAGCTGTATTGACTTTGAAAACTGTCTCCAGACACTAAATGAAAAATTGTGCATACCGAATAAGTAATAGAATCAAAGGGATTACTCACTCTTTCTGGAACGTAAGAAAACGTTTTAGGTGTTTCCCAGTAACTCTGGAACAGACCTTCCACCTAAGTATTCAGCTGCTTTCCGAGTCCAAACTGAGATGGTTTTGATCCAGACAAATTCAACTCACAGTACCAACAACATAAAATAATACTGAACCTATTACATTGGCCAAGCCCAGAGCTAAAGCAGAGGAAAAGTCATTACCATTTAAATAGTAGCATGAAGTTCTTTGAAAGAATATCCTTTTGATGTTGGTCTCAAATGCTAAGAGGCAAAAATCTCAGATCTTAACATTGTTTCAAAGAAGTCTAGAGAAACAAACATGTCTCCTAGAAATTCTCCCATTAGAAAGCAGTATGAACCCAAGCCATTTATTATAGGTTTATAGTCGGTACATCATTCTAACAGTATGGTTCTACTAAATTCATGTGACTCTAAGAAAAAGACAGGAAGGAAGGGGAGCACAATGGACAGACTACTTTCAACTTGAAGGAAAAAAAATAATCTAAGAGACTGGGCACATGCAATTCATAAATTTCTAGAACTCTTCCCCCTAGCCAATAAAGGAGATCTGACTGTACTATCTACAAGTCCCAGCATCACCATCAGTAGTTTCTCTCTCTCTTTTCTTTTTTTTTGAGACAGGGTCTCCCTGTAACCCCAGCTAGCTAACCTGGTACGCACTATGTAGACCAGGCTGGCTTGAACTTAAAGAGATCCACCTGCCTCTGCCTCCCAAGTGCTGTACCACCACGCCAGGCCTATATCCTCTCAGATTCAGCTCAAAGGTATAGATGCTTATTATTAAACTTTGTCTCTTACTCACAAAGGGAACTGTCTCTGTGGATGACTGAGAAGCACATAAATGATTAGAAATGCTCGGCAGCATGATACATATAGAGTTTGAACTTCTTTCATAATTAATTAACAAGTTGGTGGGTTAAACAGGTTGTACCATGTCCCGTCATTTTTATACTTATCCTTCAACCGTGAGAAATTACCTTTTACTTTTCTTTCCTAATAACATGAACAATGCTAGGCACATAAAAGAATTCAATAAATGCTTCTGAATGCTCTTGAGTTTTCAATGTTGCTTTTTGCTTGTTTGCTCCTTTTGGCATGTATATGTATGCGTATGTGTGTCTGTGACTGTTTACATGTGTATGGGTATACATGTCTGTACAAGTGCAAGTATACTGTATGTGAGTAGTTTGGTTTATTTCTGTGATAAACACTGATGAAAAGCAACCTGAGGTGGGGGGGGCTTATGTCTCCTTACACTTTATAGTCGGTCACTGATGGAAGGCAAAGCAGGAACTCAAGGCAAGAACCTGGATGCAGAAAATTAAGCAGAAACCAACGAAGGATGGCTGCTTACTAGCTTGTTCCCCTTGGCTTGCTCAGTTACTTTTCTCCTATAGCCTTGCCCACTTGCCTAGGGAAGACACTGCCCACCATGGGCTGAGAACTTCTGCATCAATTACCAATTAAGAAAATGACTCACACCCATGGCCACAGGCCAGTCCGATGGAGGAAATTCCTCAACTGAGGTTCCCTCTTCTTAGATGTCTCTAATGTGTGTCAATTTGACAAAACTAACCAGCACAATGAACATGGAGGCCCAAAGTTGATACTGGGTTTGCCTGGATACTCAACCTCTCTCCACTTTATTGAGGCAGGGTCTCTCTTTGAAGCTGGGGGATCTACTCTCTCTGTCTTCCAAGTACTGGATTACAAGCGATTTCTATACTGGCCTGACTTTGATCTGAACTCTGGTCCTCACACTAGTTTAACAAGACTTCTATCTGTCTAGCTCCAAACCTTTGTTTTTCTCTTAAAACACACACACACACACACACACACACACACACACACACACACACCACAATGCTATTTGAGTATCTCTACAAAATAAAAATCAGAAAACTAAAATAGAGTAAGACATAAACCAGACAACTCCAAATTCAAGAAACTGAACAGAAAGAGGCAGAGGGAGGAGGGAAACCCCTTAAATATAATGAGTCTTTTCATCAGTTTTGGCTTTAATTACCTGTAATAACTTTACTTTTCATAATACAGCCAAGAATTTGCCATATTCCTATGATCAAATGCTTATCTTGAAATAGGCTGTTTATTTCAAGGATTTACACAGCATGTAGTTTATGATCATTTAACCACAGAAAGAAAACAATTATAACTGTTCCCTGAAATAGCATAATTGACACTTTTTGCTGCTTTTATATATTTTTCCTAAATATCAAAGTGTTTTGTTTATTCAAAAGATAGCATGTGTCTGCAAAGCAGGATTTCATGTTCAGAAGAGCTGAAGGTAAATTATGCAATGATTTGTTCATAACCATAATATAGTAAGAAGTGGAATATTTATTGGGCTATGTTCTTCAAATTTGCATTACAAAACACACACACACACACACACACACACACACTCACACTCACACACAGAGGTGCCTAGACTTCCCAAGCTTTTCAAGCATTTCTCTGTAAGTGGGGGAACACTGTCCAGGAATCTGCATGAGTGCAAACATTACAAATAAACAATATCAATAGATCATAGCAGAGAAGGGGAACTCATCTATGTCTAGCACTGTGACTGAGTGCAGTAGTTCAGAAACTACAGCACATTAGGATCTCTTTTTTTCCTTTTTTTTTTTTTTTTTTTTTTTTTTCTTTTTCTTTCTTTCTTTCTTTCTTTCTTTCTTTCTTTCTTTTTTTGATGCTTTGTGTATTTCATACATCATTTTCCAATTCAGTTCAGGCATATTTCCCTTTCCCTTCCCCCCACCCCATCCCAGATCATTCATTCTGCCATAACTGTCCTGCATCTTTCTCTAATTTTTTTCATTTTTTAACAATAAGTGATAATTTATGAGTACAAGCATCCTTCATGTAAAACCAATTTGCAAGCCCAAACCCACACAGCCCATGGGTCCCACCATCCAGCAGGGGGGGCTTGTATGTTCAGTCAAGTTGATCAAATAAGTGTCCAGACTATATTGCTGTAGTTTCACCATTCACCCGAATCGTAGCCCTTACATTCTACCACGCCCCCTCTTCCGCAGATTGTTCCCTAGGCTTAGAAAAGGGGCACAGGTGGACGAGAAACAAAACAGTCTACTTTCTCTGGAGCTGTCATTTTGGACTCTGGTCAATTCTGGCTGTTTCCTTTCATGGGCTGACAGTTTGTCCAGGAATAACCTTTCGATCCTACTAATGAAGCACAAGCAATTAGATATATAGGTATTTAAACAGTACTAATTGTTATGGTAGGTTACTTTGGTATAGACACAGATGTTTGGATGGCATGTTAATCCATGAATTACATTTTTTCTGTTAAATATGACAGGGTCTTACTGTGGCTTATAACATCTCCTAACCACTAGAGGATGTAAGCTTGTGGCATCAGCCGTGGGTTATTCCTCCAAGGAGAGAGCTAATAGACAATTAGATTTGGGATATACAGGCTTATGACTGCCTCTGCTGCACAGTATTTCCAGTCAGGTGAGGTGTAGCTGGTGCTGACGGAGGAGTCTTACTTGACTCAAGGAGACCTATATTTGCTTTATTGGTTCAGTGGCCTTTGGTAACACTCTCTGGTGTTCCAGAGGCCATCTGTACACTTGCATGTATGGTCTCAATACATCTTTCCCATGTTAATGTCAGGTCTTTGACAGCAGGGCCTTATCCCTCTCTTCTTGCAGGTATCCCAGTTTAGAGGCAAGGAGCCTTTACCTTTTGTGGGGGTTTGGATCTCCTGGCCAACATCTCCTTGGTAGAATAATCCATTGCTGATGTCAGAGCTCCTGTATTAATATATTTTGCTTAAGTGCATAGCTAAAGGAGACTTTAGTATTATATTTGGCTCTTGACATCTAACCTAACTTGAGCCAGAACAATGTGATGAACCCTCAGCATTAGCATGTTTTAATCTCTAGGTGATTCCAGAGAACAGTCACATTTACAAAGTAACATTCTCTCCTAAATGAATAGCAATCAACCCTGGTTGCTCATCTGAGTAACATGGAGGGAACTGAAGACTACTAGCATTAACTTTCATATTTAAATGGCCTATTAAATTTACTCAGATATACTTTCTCTGCAAAGCATATGACTATGGCTTGTCAGATACAATACAAATTAAAAACACAATAGTCTCTCCTTTAGTAGACTGGTCAACTATCTACTTGTCAGATAAATAATTTACTAAAGTCAAAGAACAAGTGAAGCTTACATGTCTCACATCAGCAAGGGTGATATTTATAGAACTTAAAATGCTTTAAGTGTTGAAAAGAAAATGAAAGTGATCTTAAATTTCCAGGTCATGTTAGCTAATAGTATATGTCACCCCAAAAGTATGTAGATTTTCTGTAAAAACTCCTGAAAGTCACTTGGAGGGAAAGGGTTAGAGGAAGAGAAGAAGTCTACTGGAAACTTCTAACCTGACACTACTTTCATCTTTTTTTACACAGTTTACACAACTTACACAGAAGCTTCTCCAAAGGCTTATTTCTTAAGATATTAATGTTTAAGACATATTCATGATCACATTTTTACAGATAAAATAAGACTAGAGGAGTTTAATGGCTTGCTTACAAGTCTCTTGTCCCTACCCAGATTCATTCCAGAGACTTCAATCATCATTTCTTTAGAAATATCCTTAGTCTATGTGTTAGGTGGTAAAATTAATTCTGTAAACCTGTTGTTACGTCCTGCTCTCTTGATTAGGCAGTACAGTAAAGATAGACTATGGTCCAGTACAGCAAGACTGATTCTCACGGAGGGAGTACCCATGGTTTTAGGTACTCTGTTCCTGAAGAAAATTAATCAATACAGAATAAGGCAATTAGGGGCTGGAAACCAAGGGATGTTAATATGGGAGCCAAGCCCTGGGACAGAGAACCATGCTAAGGCCAGACAGACAGCCATGCTAAGGCCAGACAGACGGCCATACTAAGGCCAGCTGGCCCACGGAAGACAGGCTGCAAAGGCTGGGCCTGAACACATTCTCCTTGTTTGGTCCAGCGCATCTTACAAGACAAGCTCCAGGAGGGCCACACATTTACTGGGAACCAGTATATTCTCAATGTGAAGGATTGTCAGTCTGAGAGATGCCATCTACCTCTAGTGAATGCCACTGGACAGGGGAGCAAGATCCCATGGTTGAGGTGATAAGTAAATGCTCTATGGACCCTGGAATATTGAAACAGGCAGGCTTTCTTGTTGGAGATTTTCTTTTCCTTCTTTGATCTTTTTCATCTTAAAATTCCACTTGGCTCCTCAAGCTACAGTTTCAGCAAATACTAATGCCATGGATTTTGCAGCTACAATGACTTTTATCTGGATGTCTGCGGTTCCTTCACACTGCTGTGCAAATGCACACCTTTCTTTGAAGTGTGTAATAAACGATCGTTTCATAATCTGTAATACCTGAAATATTTTGCAACGGACCCTCTTAGCAAAACAAACCTTAAGGAAAAACACCAGCCTACTGTTTAAAGTCGATTGGTTTGTTTAAAGACTGGCTTGGCAACCAGGAGACAATATTTGAAATAGCAAAGGACTGGCCACACTCCAAAAGGTCCATGGGCACAAGATTGGAGAAGTGATGAGGGTAGACTCAAGCGGTTGGCAGTGACCTACAGCTCAGTGCTGAGGGAAAAGGCAAGTTGAGAAACGACAGGATTCCGGTTACGTGAAATGAAGCAGTATCTTATTTAGGAATTTAGAGGTCTGCGATAAAATATGGTAATAAAAACCACAAGCTTCAGCATAACAGTTATGTAGAAAGCACAAGACAAGGACTAGGACTGAGAAAGGGTCACCTAGAAGTTGCAATGCCTGACACTGGAAAAGTTCTATTCTTTTTCCTATGTGGTGAGATGTATATTTTCATGTTGTTCTTTACAAGTGACGGCTGTGTTAAAATAAAATTTTGCATATATTAATATTAATAGCAAACTTTTAGATGCGTTTAGGAAGAATCCAGATCCTCACACACCGCACTCCCATTTAGCCAATGGATGCCTGCAAGTTCCTCTTTTCAAACTTATTGAACGCCCTTCCTGTATTCACTCCATATTTTGGAGAACACAAATCTAAGAAATCCATAGCTCTAAGAAATGGAAAGAAAATACAGAATAAATTGTGAATGAAAAGATTAGACCAAGAGAGCTGTGCATGCCCCTCTTGGACAGTCCAGTCCAAGGTATCCTGAGCTAATTAACACTTAACACAGCACCTGTGTTCTTCTTTGAAGAACACTACAGCTACCATCTCTTATAAGGTTGGATTTTTTTTCAGGAAACCAAGGATTCATTTTTCCCAAGGCTCATAGGCAAGTACTTAAAAAGAAAAAAGGAAAAAAAGAAAACTATTACATACCCATGCAAATCAAAATTCATAGAACAGTGGCAGGCAGCCAACCCAACTATTTCAGGTCTGCTGTCCCATCTGCTTGGCCTGTTAACTGTTGGAAAATACAAGCAAATCACTTCTTCTGCAACTAATTCTCTACAGGGCTCCTAAAAACCAGACTCCATGATGCAACTTTAATAAGACAGAACAGCTTATTATGATCAATAAAGCCAAGCCTTCCAGCAGTGGCGGAGGCAAAGCTGGCTCAAACGCCTCTTTGGTGGACATGGATCACAAGCAGCCTCCTTGCCCTGCACTGTGGAAGGCCCACAGCCAGGAAACACTCAAGACACTAGGGAAGCAGCTCTCTGTCCTGATTCTTCTCCACACATGAACCCAAAGGCACTCTCTTCCTGCTAAACTTTATTAGCCCCAATATGTGGTAATTAATTTACTGCAGGCTCTTAATTCATAAATGGATCAAATAAAGCCTTCCCTGGCTTTTGGCAGCCAACCCTTACTAAATTATGGTGACTAGAAGTTGGTTCAAATGCTGCTCCTAAGTCAGCCCCTACAGCTTGTAAAGTTCAATTAGGAAGTTCTTAGCTTATTGTGTGCGCTAAACCTTCAAAGAAGGCATTATTCACACATTTTCCACTGCCAGAAAGGAGAGCTGGCAATGAAGCAATTCCTAGAATGTTGATCCAGGCATTACCAAGAAAACAACTTCATTCTCAGAAAAGACCTGCACTTTGAGGGAGGAGGCCTCCCAGTGAACTATAATGGACTAAATTAACTATGGAAATCTACATGGTAATGAAAGTTCCACGCAAGAAAACGCAAACATAACCACCTAGTAGGATTTCTTCCTTTGTACTCCAGCTCTCAGTGAACACCAACAGGTAAGTGTAATCCAAGCTGGACTTGGGACTTAACTGACAAACCGTAAAGGACAGCTTGAACTGACACTGCTACCACTTGAAACCTTTTTCTTCTTTTTCTTTTTCTTTTCTTTTTTTTTTGAGACAAGGTCTCCCTGTAGCCCCAGCTGGCCTGGAAATCAACTATGTAGAACAGGCTGGCCTTGAGTGCTGGGATTAAAGGCATGAACCACCATGCCAGGCCACTGAACCTTTTTTAAGGTCTCATGTAGCCCAGGCTGGCCCTGAACTCAGGATGAAGCTAAGGATGAATTGGAACTCCTAATTCTCTTGCCTCTGCCTGTACAAAGTACAGAGATTACTGGAATGTGCCACCATGCCCAGTTTAAGGGTGCTGGGTCGTGAACTCAGGGCTTCACACATCCTAAGCCAGCACCAAATGGACTGAGTTCTTATGTGTATAACAAAACTGGCTGGTAAAGCCCAGCTAAAGACGCGCAAAAGGTTTATGCCTAACCACCATTTTCTGAGGTGGCATGAGATGTGTGTATTTCTGCTTGTTGTCTGCTTTTGGCAGAGTGGTAACAGCTCTGTCTAGGGCTGGTGTCCAAGAAGCTTCCCTCTATGCATCCCTTCCCAGCAGGCAGAAGACTGGCCTCCAGCTCTTTGTATGGTGAGGCTATAATTGTCCCTAGATATGAAAAGATGGGTGTATCTTGCTAAAGGTACACCATTAATTCAGAAATGTTCTCTGTAACAGATCCCCATGTCTATCTACAAAAGAAGCATTTGGTCCTGCCATTCTGTAAGTCCCCCAGGCTTCCCTAGTGCTGGGAAGCAGACTTAGATGAAGGAGCAGGAAAACAATTCCACTGTGAGCTGACTGCCTGGGAGGCCAAGGCTCTAAATCTCCTTGAAGCAGAAAACAAATTAGCAGCTTTCCCTGTGCTGAGCTGGCCATGTTAAGGGCGGCTTCTCTTCACACCAGCATTACAAACTGTGCTCCTCCAAGATAACACTTTTAAGGATAGAAAAACGTTTCCTTCAGCTTACTGCCTCTCACCTTATTGACTAAACTGACAGAATAACAGGAGCCCCCCTATCACCCACTCAGTGCCAGCACAGACATGACTATGGTAGAGGAGAGGGAAGGGAAGGAGGTGGATTTGATAACCACTTTACAAGTTGGAGGACAAAATTTAAAACATTCATCCACTCAGACAACACCGGGTCTGGGATCTGTCCACATGCTCTGTATTGATGAGGAAGGCAGACAAACAGAAGACATCAGTCTGATGTTCATATTGTCCTTTACAGTCTTTATACTCAAGAAAGGAAGGCAGACATCATTATTTTACTCTACAGTAGGTAGTTGGAAGGGAACAGGACTTTTCCAGAAAAAGAACAAAACTTGAAAGCACAAGTAGTTAATTGTGCTGTGGCTAAGAGATCGGAAGTACTCAAGGAACAAACACACCCTGCCCAAGTGCAGTTTTTTTTTAAAGATGTATTTTTTTATTTATTATATTTTATGTATATGAGTGTACTGTCTGCATGTAGGTAGGTACACGTGTGTTGTGCAATGCCATGAAGGTCAGAAGAGAGCGTCGGAGTCCCCTGGAACTGGAGTTAAAGACGGTTCTTAGCTGCCATGTGGGTGCTGGGAATCGAACCCAGGTCCTCTGCAAGAGCAGTTGGTGCTCTTAACCGCTGAGCCATCTTTCCAGCCCCCTAAGTGCAGTTTTACCAGAGAATATTCAGGGGACTTGGGTTTGAATGAGGGGTCATCAAAGCATCTCACCCTTGAAGAGGGAAAGAACTGACAAGCAACCTGTCTCAGTTTTATCTTTAATGATAGATAAATAGATAGATGATTGGTAGATATTAAAGATGAGAGAGTTTGGATAAATAGTATAGAGGCGATAGATATTATAGATGGGTATTATACAGAGATGATAGATAAGATAGATAAATAGACTGACAGATAGAGATAATGTTGTCTACCTAATGCTAAAAGGATGTTCCACAAAAAAGGAGGTGAGAGACTTTTACAACAAACACTGAAAACAGTTTGAGAAAAGGGAGAAAAAAAAAAGCAGTGTGAACAACACTTCAAAATAATGACCTGGCAAGGGCTGTGGGGATGTAGACAGGGCTGGGACATGGAAGAGTTCGTTCCAAGAGCCACAACTTCACTTTATTAAGATAACCAATAACCAAACAAAAATAAAACAAAACAAAAAAGAAACAACAACAACAAAAAAAACAGTAGTTTGGTGACAGCTGAAGTTTAATTTGCTGTTTTTAATTGCCAAATGTAAGGTTTGTGTGAAAACCAAGCACAATTAAAGCCACATTTGAAGGAAATAAACTAGATTTAACAATCTACAACAATAACAAACAGTCCATGACTCTAGCACAATGGATTCTGAGACACAAGGACTGTGAGATCTCTACTTGTCTAGAAAACACGGGGAGATCTTGGCTCCAAATAACCAAATAACAATTTTAAGAGTCTTGATCACTGTATAGAAGTGATAATGATGGGACATTTCATATCAACCGAAATCATCTCAATTTCAAGTCACAAAACAGATGGTGGCTACCAGAAAATGCCAACTAAGTAACCTCGGGCTCCCTAAGAACGTGTTCACCTACAAGGTGGGGTATATAGTCACTTTAAAAAGTCAGGAATTGCTGGGCGTGGTGGCGCTCGCCTTTAATCCCAGCACTTGGGAGGCAGAAGCAGGCAGATCTTTGTCAGTTCAAGGCCAGCCTGGTCTACAGAGTGAGTTCCAGGACAGCTGGGGCTACAGGGATACCCTGTCTCGAAAAGACAAAAAAAAAAAATCAGGAAAATCAAGCTAAATTTCTTTAATGGAGAGAAAATTTTTTACTTGTTATTTTTCTAAAATTGGTAGTAAGAAAGATGGTAGTCGAGAATTTATAGAAAGCGTTTCGAGGGAAGTCATTAAAAGCAGACAAAGTTTACATGGCAATTCCCAGTTCAGGAATTCTCCAGAAGCATCTACCCAGATCTTCCCATTTTATTTTCAAGTCCCAGCAGAGAATGCTCCCTAGCAGTTAGGAACCGTCAGCCAACGATCTACAGGCACTGGAGGAAAGACAGCAATGTGAAATGAAGAGGCCAAATTAAACACAGGAGAGAGAATTTAAAAATAATTCTGAGAGTGAAAGGAAAAAATATCTTCAGAGAAATAAGAGAGTCATTCATGAAACTAAAAGAAGAGGTTCAAGGGAATAATTTGAATTTTTATAAAAACATTTTAGAAATGTCTGTGAAAAAAAAAAACATGATAAAGTTGGGGGGTGGAATCTGCTAAAATCAGAAAATACATAAATACCTATAAACCAGAGTTTTGAAAAAGGAGACAAAAGAAGACTGGCACAGACGGTTCCAAATAAAAGGTCTAAAAAAGAACATGGAATGTAAATTATATGCATCCAAGGAAACCTATCTATACAATCTCTAAAGCTACAAGACCTCAGATTCTAGGCAGAGTACCAAACTCAGCAGAGCAGATTTTAAAAGGACTGTGGCAAAAGATGCCACATATGTTAGAATGCTGGAGACAAAGAGACGATGAAGGCTTAGGGGACAGGACAGGACCAAGCACGAGATCTCAAACTGGGACAGCACTGTGCTTCTCAAACACAACACTGAGGAGTTCTGAGCAATGGGATGCCACCTTCAAAGGCCCAAGGAAAACCAACTTCCAACCAGCTCCTCTCCTACCGCGGTATCAACCAGGTGTGAGGATGGAAGGGAAACATTTTGAGGACTTCAAGATTTCAGAATGTTTGCTTTCCATGAATATTACTGGAAGATGGATTCCACCAAAATGAAGGGACAAACCAAGACAAGAATGCACAGACCCAGGAGAAAGAGTATCCTACAGAAGAGGCAATGGTGTCTTCAGAACAGAATATAATAACGATCCCATTTTATAAACATGAATAAAGCTTAAATAATCACCCCAGGTTAGAGCAGGTCCTAAGACTATGGAAAATTAGCTCAATATGTAAACTGATGCATTTCAGCATGAGAAAAAATTTAATTCTGGCAGGTAATGCATGGCGAATTAGAAATGGGCCCAGAGAACACTAAGCAAACAAAAAATAAGTCAAATATTGACTCCAGGGAGAAAGGTAGATGAGAGAAGATAGGTAATCATACTACATGGCTGTCCTGTGGATAGTACATTCATAATCCTAATAATGTAAACACTGAGTATTTATCCAATAAAACAACTACTTGTGGTAGTATCTATGAGGGTTCCTAATTCCTCTGGCTCTTAGAACTCACCCCCCTACCTAAAACCATCTACTTGGGGCTCTATCAGACTATCTGGCTATGATTTCTATCATTTATATCTACAATACCTACCTCTCATCTATCTATCCATAATATATATAGTACTTTTCTATCATTTATGTCTATAACATCTATCATTAACTATTTATAAAACCTATCATCTACCTATGTATAATACCTAGCTATCATCTATCTATATTTATAAAACCTGGGGCTGGAGAGATGGCCTAGCGGTTAAGAACGCTGACCGCTCTTACAGAGGACCCGGGTTTGATCCTCAGCACCCACATGGCGGCCGAGAACTGCCTGAAACTCCAATTCCAGGAGAACTCCAGTTCCAGGGGAATCCGACACCCTCTTCTGACCTCCGCGGCATTGCACGAACGGGTGCACAGACCTGCATGCAGACAGTACATTCAAACACATACAGAAATAAATTTTTAAAAATTAAAAAAACCCTATATCATTAGGTATCATCAATCTATATATAATGCCTATCTTTCTATCATCTATGTATCAGCTATCTTTCTATTATCTATAGTATCTATCATCTATAATAACTAGCTATCACCTATCTACTTATCTATCTATACTATCTCCATTCATCTATAATTATCTCTCTCTATCATCTATCTACCTATCATCTATCTATCTATCTATCTATCTATCTATCTATCTATCTATCTGTCTATCTATCATCTCTTCTATCTTGCTGGAGAAGTAAGCTGTCATACTGTGAATGGGTCTCTGAAGAGGCTTGTGTTCAGGCCCTCAGCCCAGCAGTCCATAATGGATTAAAGCTTGCCAATAACCATGTCAGAGAGCTCAGAAGAGAGTCCTTCAGGTCCAGCCAAGTTTTTAGCTGACAACTGCACTGGCCACAGCCACAGCCTGACCGAAACCTCAGGAAACGGCTTGGCCAGAAGCAGCCAGCTAAGTTGCTTCCACATTCCTGACCCACAGAAACTGTGACATAATATATGTTTGTTGTTTTAAGGCCCTGTGTTTTAGAATAATTTGTCAAACAGCAACAGAGAGCTCATAACTCAAAACTATATTGGGAGTATGGGTGGGGGTAAAATATATTTGTGTTGGAGGAGAAAAGAGTACTAAATCATTATGTTGCAAAATAAGAAGTTCTGTAAAATAGCTAAAAAAAGGAAATCAAGAAATATTTACACAAGCATATGTTTTTTTTTTAATGGAGAAAAATGTTGGCTAAGAGTTTAAAGTAGTTAGCTGCCTCTGGGGAGTAGAAATTGGGTGAAAAGAAAAATGGAATATGAAACTTTTTTTTATTGATCTCATAGAACTCTAACTTTTCACAACATATACATGTGTAACTTGGCTGGAAGTTAGAAAACTAAGCTAGACTCATGTGTTAATTCACTGATACCCAATAACATCTCTATTTTATGGTAGATCTTGGGCATTCGGGGTCTTAACTCAGATGTCTGGTAAGCAGCCCTCGGGTAGCTAGTGCCCATGCAGCTCCATTAGACCAGGGGCCCCAAGACGCACCAATGGAGTCCTTACCCTAACTGAGAAACCTCATCTGATAAGTTCTTTTTATTTTATTTTTTTTATTATTTTGACAGGGTCTCAAAAATATATTTGTGTTCCAGGCTGGCCTGGAACTCACAGAGATCCACCTGTCTCTGCCTACCAGATTAAAAGCATGTGCTACCACCTGGTCCCAGATAAGAAATGGGATCATTCTCAAAGGGTATCGGCATACACTGGTTATCAGTCTACTCAGACCAGACCCTACTTTTCCTGCAGAAATGCTAGTAGTTCAACGAACGAATTGAGTCAATAAAGACTCGTAGAAATAAGTTAAGAAGACTTGCATCAAGCCTACTCAATAGGATTTAAGAAAAGCCATCAACATCCCTCTCTCTCTTCTCCCCCCCCCACCCCCCACTATGTAGCCATGCTACCCTCAAACGTACAGTCCTCCTGTCTTGGCCTTCTAAGTGCTGGGATTTGCAGGCATGTGCCACCAAATCCAGCAATACCCTGGTTCTCCTGACCTCGAGGCTGGTGCTGCTTTCCAAATCTTACTCATGACACCTTTCGGGTTGTACAAAAAGCATCATCTGTTACAGTGAATAGGGACTGTGGCAGGAAAAGCAGAAATGGCCCCAGGGCTCTCTGAAAGTATTTCACTGGGCTATTATACATACAGGTCCTGTCCCGGATGTTACCGATGGGGACGGGACGGTGAGATGATTCAGGCTTTGAATTCTCTTTTGGATCTTGTCTTGATAGCAAACAGGTCATTAATTCGTCATTCCACTTTATTTTTTGTGGTGTGAGAAAATAAAGATCATGGTGTTAACTCACAGTATTGAAGACTTAACAGTTACATCCGACATACGTTATCCTTGATGGAAATTCCATATTTGGGGAAGTGCATTATTTTCAAGAAACTGAAGGCTCAGGGGAACTGGGAAAACTGAAGATATTTATTTGAAGAAGGCATTTAATTCACAAGGCAGATATAAAATGAGAAATCCTGAAATATGTACACTTCGGGGATTCTCTGGTAACTGGGTGTTTGAGGTGATGCTTTCCTCCTGAGTCACTGAAGATTAATGTCAGTCAATATAATTTTAAGTAGCTCATAACATCCTGCTTCTTTGAAAATAGTCCCTTTATTCCCCAAGTCCTATCAGGTTATTTCTCCCAACTTAACTTTTAAAAAGAATAACAACAAAACTCTCCTTAGTAAATACGAAAATAACCTTCCAGTTGTCCTCCTAAGCAGAGGTCTACAGAAGACAGCATGGATCCAGTAACTTCCAATGAAGATGGTCCTAAGTCTGCCCTTGAATACTCCAACATTTATTGAAACCAAGGCATCTCTCACACACCGCCTACTGCAGCCACAAGTGCCAGGGTCAGAGGGCATCAAGCCAAGGTGCCCGGTCCTGCTCCTGGTCCCAGCCAGCCTACAGTAGCCACCTCCACACAAGTTTTAGGACAAGAAATCCCTCTACATGGGCACAGAAGAAGAGCTGAGGAAAGGCCACTACCTGCATGCACATGCAATGATGGGGTTTTCGTGTTCTGAAAGGACATGGAGGCACGCAGCCTTCCTTATGTTTAAACAAGCTGGCCCCTGCTGCTGCTCCAGCAAAGTAAGACGCAGTAAATTGTCTCAGTCAGCTGTTTTGACTTGAGCTACTTCAAAAGATGCCTGTCAATGTGGATGTCAAGAAGACACCTAAGGGCACTACACAGACCTTGAGGGTGTACATGGGAGTCTCTGAGGAGCTGGCAGGACAAAAGCTGCTCAGCCCAGGAGGACATATGGTGCTCCCTCTGAGGCATGGGAAGTGGTCGGTTATGGGTTTTGTTTTGTTTTTTCATTTTATGAAATGCATAGCTGAAAACTCCATTTTAGGTATTTTGTAGAAATATTTAATGAATATTAAATTTTAAAATCATTTCACTCCATGAGCCAAATTGAGTTCCCATAACTCAGCCAAAACCTCAAACTGACAGGCAAATGTTTATTTGCTTTCAAGCATTTAAAAAAAATAATTAGCTCTATTCATCCACATACTTAAAACTAGAAAAGACTAATTGCTTAGTTAGAAATTAGAAATTAAAAAAAAAATTTCCCCAATGACCATTTTGTGTAGATGGTCAATCCCTCTTTCTTCTATAAGAATAACAGCCCCTCTCCCCTGAGTCTCAGAAATCATCTTGGATGAGGGGACAGAAAGATTGTAGAGCCAGAGGTTGAAAAGGACCCAAACCAAACCATGTCTTCTGCACATATGAGCCTGCTGCATGCATAAACTCAGAGCAACTGTGGCTGCCCACACAAGACCTGGCCAAAGCAGGCCAGTCGACATTCCAGCAAGGCCAGGGGAGGGGCAAAGAGCTCCCACTCCCAGTGCAGGAGCTGCTTACAGCTATTGGCCACTGTAAAAGGTTGGTTTTCTTTAAGGCTATGGCCCTTGGTAAGTCGACCATGTTCCTCAGGTAGATGACCCCACACCTGTGTGCAAATGGGCAGCACAAATTGAGCTCATTTAGTGATTAAACAAAAAAGAAGACACAAGGTTGGGGGAAGGAGTTTGAATATGGGAGTAATTAGAAAGAGGAATGGGGATAAATATGGTACACTTGTATGGCTGGGTGTGGTGACACACATCTTTAATCCCAGCACTCAGGAGGCTGAGGCAGGCAGATCTATACAAGACTATGGCCACCTTGGTCTCCTAGTGAGTTCCAGGCCAGCTGGGCCTACAGGAGCCTCAAAAAGCCAGAAAAAAGCACATTGTACATGTGTATGACATTCTCAATGAATTAAATAAAGTATATTAAAAAATAACAAGCTTCATTATGGGACTGTTCCATATAAATGACATAGGTAGAGCATCATACATGTGTGTGTTAGTTTTCTCTTTCATTGCTGTAATAAAATACCCAAAGGAGCCACTTAACTGCAGAAAGATTCATTTCCACTCACTGTTTCCGGGGATTTCAGTCCATCACACCTAAGGCCTGGCATGCATGGTAGTAGCCCCACCAGGAAGTAGAGCACTGGACCAGAACTGCAGGCAGGTAAAAGCTTCTAAGTCCCATCCCTAGGTGGGCAGCACCCACCAGCGAGGCCTATGTCCCAAAGATTCCTTCATCACCCAAAATAGCTCCATGAGCTGAGGACCAAGCACTCAAAAGTATGAGCCCATAGCGGACTTTGCAGGTTCAAACCATAACAATAAAGTGTCCAGGAAGGAAGTGTTCAATGGTTCAGACACATCAAATAACCTTAGCCATGTTGCTAATGTGCAGAGACTGAAATGCTATGAAAAGGTCTCAAACACATACGAAGGCGGAAGGCTTAATTATGAAAACAATAAATATGAGTGTGCATATCTCTGCTCAATTTACCGTTCAGTTATAAGAGATTACCAAATGAGCAATAAGGCTTTTACCTCCTCACTGCACTTTTTATCTGGCTCTCTCTTGAGTCTCCTGAATGGGTGATGTCAGACCCTGCTAGAGACTCTGCAATTGTGCTCATGAGCTTAATTCCTCTAATCTTCTTTGCTGAGAATAGCTATCTGGATCTATGATGTGCTTTCTCCCATATTATAGCTTATTTTCCTTTTGCCAGGGAAATGCCAGCCAAGCTTATTTGTGAACAGAAAGGCTGTAGAAAGACATGGGGGAGTGCTTGAGTAGACATTAATGCTAAAAACTATGCTGATAGTTCCTCCTGCCAAGAGAAGACTATGGCAGGAACGCCGGAGACAGAGGGACGAGGGAGGGGTTGGATGTGTCGGTAAGAATAGGCACATGGCTGGAATACTCCAAGGAACAGAATATACATCACAAACAAGTTATGAAACAAAAGGTTTTCTGCTAAAATCCTGTCTCTCATTCTAAAGGAGTAGAAGAGAGATACCAGGAGACAAATGTATGTGGCCGGGATTCCTCCTGGTTCAGACTAATACCCTCCCCGCAAGGGGCTTGATTTCATAGAGTTTAAACGTCTCTTTTAACTTCCTTTACTTTCTCATGGGGAAGTGGTGCTATACAATGCAACTCCAGACACCAGAGAAGATGAGATCCAAACCTCCCCACCACCTTTCCACCAAGGGCAAAAGCCCCACGCAGGCGAAGAGGAGTGGAGTGTTTCCTCTCCGAGCAGCATCTGCTCCCATGTTTTCTCCTGACGAGCAATGTTGATTTTTTTTTTTTTTGCAAGGAGAAATAATCATTCCTACTCTGTAAGGGGAGGAGCCTGAATGCCAGCAACGGAAGCTACACAGAGAACTTCCTTTTGTCATCAAGATGTCCGTGGGCCCAAGCTGGGTAGGGTGACACAGGCATTCTCATCTTTTCAACCCGTATAAGTGGTCTAGTCCCTTGGAGGAAGCAGCTAAGCAATGTATATCCCAGTAAATTACAAATGCTTGTTTTTACCAACTCAGCAATCAGTTTCTTGAAGATTGACACCAACATAATTCAAATCCAGAAAACAAATAACCCCCCTTTTTTTTTGGTCTTTTCGAGACAGGGTCTCCCTGGAGCCCCAGCTGTCCTGGAATTCGCTCTGTAGACCTTTTACATAGATATACTATGCAATGTACTTATATTTGTTTAAATTTTCAAGGCAATGTAAATGTATATACTTATATTTGTTTAAATGTTCAAGGCAATGTAAATGTATAGCACTAAAGGAATTTTTATTAAACCAAGTTTTGTTAAATCTATTTTATTTCATACCAAGGAAACATATTTCTTTTTTTTTTAATTTTTATTTTTATTTTTGTATGTGTATGAGTGTACTGTCTGCATGTAGGTTTGTGCACCTGTGTTGTGCAATGCCGCGGAGGTCAGAAGAGGGTGTCAGATTCCCCTGGAACTGGAGCCCTCCTGGAATTGGAGTTACAGACGGTTTTCAGCCACCATGTGGGTGCTGGGGATCAAACCCGGGTCCTCTGAAAGAGCAGTCGGCGCTCTCAACCGCCAGGCCATCTCTCCAGCCCGGAAACATATTTCTTACAAAGTACTTTGAAAACAACAACAACAACCAAACCATACTCTTACAATGTAGCTTAGGCTCAAACTCATGATCCTCTTTGGCTTAACTTCTTAAATGCTGAGATTCAGTGGTGTACTACCACAACCAGCTTAGAAAGTGTTTTTAGTAACACTAGTTCATTGTGTGCTTTAATGTGAAGATTGGAAGAAGAGAAGGTGGAAGTCAAAAACATAACTATACAGAACTAATAAGCGACTGAGCCAAAGCAGAGAACGTAAGGCTGACATGCAAAGGTAAACCACATCCCTATGTACCATTAATAAACAAGTGAAATTTTATTTCTTTATCCTTTTTAAAAATTTATGTTTTATTTTTTTGTGTAAGTGCGCACTGCCTGCATATATGTAATTGCATCTGTGTTGTGTTGTGCCTTCAGAAGACAGAAGAAGGTATCAGACTCCCTGGAACCAGAGTTAGGGACAGTTGTTAGTTGTCATGTGGGTGCTGAGATTTTAACCCAGGTCTTCTGCAAAAACAGTCAGTGCTCTTAACCATTGAGCCATCTCCCTCCAGCCCCAACAAATAGAATTTATCATTTAAAACATGGGTCTGGCAAGATGGCTTAGTGGCTGAAGGTGTTTGTCAAAAAGACTGACAACCTAAATCCCATTCCTGGGACCCAAATGGGGCAAGGACAGAGCCAACTCATGAAAGTTGTCCTCTGGCCTCCACATGTATGCTATTCTCTCTCTCTCTCTCTCTCTCTCTCTCTCTCTCTCTCTCTCTC